>JAULUF010000023.1:21057500-21435000 GCA_031834385.1 Semotilus atromaculatus | reverse complement strand
CATTACCATTAAAGTCATTATCTCATCTCAAAAGCACTTTTGCCAATCCGTTCAGCTTTTTCTGTTTAAAACAAACAATTAGTGACAGATTTCCATTCAATTGCTCTGTTGTGTTTTTCTACTAAATTAGCAGGTTGGATTACAGTGAGAGGTGAGGGCTGTACAAGGTTAGATGACCAAAAGAAATGCAGTCCTCCAGCCTTTTGTGTTAAATATGATTTAACAAGACAAACCTGCAAGCAGCGCTGAGGAGCACTTCTAAAGGCCAGCGTACCGCAAATTGAAAGCGACGGCCGACAGAAACCCCACAAACCGCTGCTGGTGATCAGTGTGAGCTGGTTGATTGCACTGTTTCTGTTCAGAAAGGCTGCTTTTTTATTGGTTTACATCAGACAAATATAATGCTAGAGGCCCGTGGGAGTCACGGCACAGTTGGAAGAAGTGGAGCAGGTTTGGTTTCTGCTTCTCTTCCTCCATCTTACTGTCCGCTCCTTATTATTCTATCCAATTAAGGCAAACAACCCAAATCTGAAGTCTAACCAACAGAAATTCAATTGTACTAGAAATAAAAACTCAAGTGACATTTGCAGAATGAACTGATCTGAAAATGGAGTTACATCGTGGAGAATAAAGATCAGAATTATTTTTCAAACTTTCAATCAGTGTTAATTGCTTTGATTTAATTAATATGCCCAACCTAACTACTGACTAGGACTCCAATGATTAAAAGGCAAAATAATTTTTAATATAGTATAATAATAACGATTAAAAGGCAAATATTTTTTTTATATAGAAAAAAAGCAAAAACACCCACAGAAACATACACAAGGCCTGTTTGATCGACATGTTAAATCGATCGACTTCTTGATTTTGCAGAAAAATACATTTTCCAAAGAATTTACACACTATTAAAATGAGCAAAAAGTAGAAGCATAAAAATATTTGAGTTATACATTTTTTTTTTTACGTGTCAAGTTTGAGTATGTGCATGTATGAGTGAGATTTGAGAGCTTTTAAGTGATAACGTTTATTTTTCAGTCTGTTACTCAAAAAGATATGACTATAAAACTATATATATATATATATATATATATATATTACAGACTTACAAATTCACTGTCGTTGTGGTCTATGATTCGCTTCTGCTCAACAAGGCTGCGTTCATTTGATCAAAAATACAGTAACAATTAAATTGTGAAATATTATTACAATTTAAAATAGCTGTTTTCTAAATGAATATATGTTAAAATGTAATTTGTTCCTGTGATCAAAGCTGACTTTTTGTTACGGTCTTCAGCGTCACATGATCCTTCAGAAATCATTTCAATATGCTTATTTGCTGCTCAAGAAATATATCTTATTATTATACATTTTTTAAGTTTTCCTGCTTCATATTAAGATATCTTTTGTAACATTATCTTTACTATCACTTATTGTCACTTTAATCTGCCTTGCTGAATAAAAGTATTGATTAACAAACAAACAACAACAACAACAAAACACTGTACTGTATTCACATTGAGCATTTTATGGTACTTTCATGGTGCTTTTTTGTAGCTTGAAAGCCAGTGTGAACATGCTTTCATGCTTCTCCTTTAATGAATTATTCCTTTAAAGCAACAAATGGAAGTCCTTTGAGGTTTGTGTGAGGTATTTGTGTTTATGAGCAAAAGCATATAAGGTTTGATTAAATTCTGAATACAAATGACAAGTTTAAAGGGGTCGTGATATGGATTTTATTATTTTAATGTTACTTGAGGCTCACTTAAAAGTTTTTTAGCACACAAAAATACACATATGTGTGGAAAACCTTTCATTCTCACCTCATTCTGACCCTCGGCTGGATTGATTGTTTGCAGCTCCTCAGTAAACAGCCACAGTTATGATTGGCTAATGTCATTGCATTGAAATGTATCAACGTCCACTCATTATTACACGCGAGTAAGTGTTTTGAAAACATTATACAACAGTCATTTACAGACAAAACATTTTGAAATTGTTTCATTACGATTTGTGATGCAGCTGCAGTCAGATAATACACTTGACTGCTTTATCTGTCAAGAAAAGTTTATCTGCAAACTTTCCATTACAATGTGTCTGGTTTACAAAGGTCGCTGTGATTTTGCCAAGACATGTTTGTTGATCCTGGAACAAAATTCCTGTCCCTATCCCTAAACCTTACCCAACCCATAATTATCCCTAAAACCAGAGGGAAATGATAGTAGGCTAGTGACAAATGGTCAAAAAGTGCTTTAGTTTTTGAGATACCCCTACCGAAGGTAGAACTAAACCCAACAATGTTGTCCCTCATCTCTAAGGTCTCCCATATATGAAATGGATTCTTGGCTCAAAGTATTTTACTGCTAAGATTGTTAAATTAACAGATATTGTTATACACCCCAAAACCAAAAAAGGACTAAAATGTAGCCTGTCCGTATGGGAGTTAAGGCATATAAACTAGTGCAGATCAGTCACACAAGCTCTGAGAGCTTTGAAACTTGACATGTTTGTGGTCAGTTGCTTTAACTAGAAAAGACTGGATGTGAATATCTTGATGTCTGGAATAAATAGAGACATATAAACACGTTCCTAAAATAAGCGGACATGCACAAATTGAATATCTATCCAGAATGTTTTCATTTACTTTATGGTTGGTTTGCCAGGCATTATCATAGAAACACATATGATGACTTGTTGGAAAGGTGGGGTTGTGCTGAATCCAGAAGTACAAAATATGTAAATATGGCATGACAAATCACGGTGTTCTGTCACTCAATGTATGAGGTGTCTAAATTGAAAGAAAATGGTTTTAAGCATTAACTATAAGCTGGTCCCTTAAATCTGATTGGTTTACTGGAATGTTGTTCCAGGATTACCTAAGATGTTGATCCAGAAACATGTTACCTGGTGAAATCACGTTCACTTGTTTACAAAACAATCCGCAGTCAAATGCTCCGAACAAACGTATAATCCTCCGACTTGTTCAAGGACTCCTTTAAAATCGAACCATCCACTTATTCCTGATGAGGGAGTCTTTACAGAGAAGCAAACAAACTGTTTAAATTGGACAATATCCAATATCGCAATATCCAAATGAGGTGTTTTGGAGCTTGATTAAATAAAGGCTTTGTTTATAATGAGGTTTTAAGATCTGAAATTTGCTGGATGTTTTAGTTTTAATGGTACAAAGACACTTTTAGGCAAATTTGGTTTCTCATGCCATGACCCTTTTAAGTAAATTATGACAGATTTTTGGGAACTATTCCTTTAAATTCTACACAGTGAGATTCTTTCATCTTCATTTTGTCTGAAGGCAGTATGAGGAAGCATATCTTGGTGCAGGCCTCATTAAAACAGCTCAGCTTGTTGCCTTTAATTGTAGACATTGTCCTTGTACTGCGCCCTACACACTTAAATAATTATAATGATCACAAGAAAAAGAATAAGGCAATGACAAAGATTTTCCCCTGGATAATTAGGTTCTTCTCCTCCGGCAGCCTGTCTGTTGAATTTGAGAGTTTTAGGTTAAATAATGGATAATAAATCAAGCATGCAACATTCAGTTCTCTTACAGTTTCAGCTGGATTTCACTTACATTTGCATTTTTTGTTGTTGTTTCTATATAGACGCCGTCCAGAGAAGCGTTCGCAGTAACGATCTTATCATTTTCTCCCTTGTTGTCTGACTGTAAAGGAAGAATATGCGTTCTGATGTGAATGGAGACAGCAGAGCTTTCCTCACAAAGAGCAAATTAACAGCCGTGAAGCCGAACAATCACACTGTTGCCATTGGAAACCGACCACTTTATGAACTCGCCTCTGAGAATAATACCACTTTGCCATGTTCACACACATGAGAAATCGATAAATGGTGGAACTGTGGAAGAACGCCTTGGTCTTTCTTGTTTGGCCAAATCCAATCATGATAAGTTAACTGCATAAGTCCCATGAAGTTTAAGGAGGATTCATCCAGCCACATTTTCAGGAAACAGAAATTGAAACTAGAAGGTTCATCAATGTTAGTTTACTGGTTATCCTGTGACTATGAACTATGAATATTATAAAAATTTTAGGTTTGAAGTTGATCGTTGTGAGGATGTTCTGGTTTGTTGTTCGACAGTCTGGCTTTGTGAGGCCAACATAAAACATTTAAATGTTCCCAAATGTAGTTTTTTTTAACTGAATAAACTACACCAAAGTTTATTATTTATGGTTAGGGATTGTTAACATTTCTAATCTTGACTATAACCAACAGTAATAGACATTCTAGACTTTATTCAGTAGACATGATGAGCAGAGCTATCTTACTTAAGATGCCTTCAAAGGAGCTTAAGATGAGCATAATGAATAAACCACGAATAAAAATAACGGTAACACTTTAGTTTAGGATTCAATTCTCACTATTAACTAGTTGATTCTTAGCATGCATAGTACTAGAATATTGGCTATTTATTATTATTATTATTATTATTATTATTATATAAAGCACATATTAATGCCTTATTCTGCATGACCAAATTCTACACCCCTTAATACTACCCAATACCTAAACAACTACATTACTAACTATTAATAATCATCAATTATGAGTTTATTGAGGCAAAAGCAAGGCAGTATTTGTTTTCATACCCATCAGGCAAAAGAAAAGACAACACTGTTTTTTTCTTGTTTGGTTGCACCAATAAAAAAAATAAAAATAAAAAATCACCTTCCTACTCTATAGGCAGGCAAGTTTTATTGAAAGCCCATTTTTGCCAGCAGCAACACTTTTGCTCTGTGATTATTTCAAACCATTGATACTTTCAAAATATTTGAACTTGTGGCTCAACCAATGGCATGAGTTTGTATTGGGATTATCTATTTGTCAGGGCATTAGGGCGGTTTTCAGATTGCAATTATTTTCGCAATTTCGTTTTTGTGCAGTTCAGTATTACACTCTTCACCTTCACTTGCTGTCACTTTCCAGCAGAAAAATTCAATAGGAAGACGTCAAAGAGAGTGGCTTCATTAATTAACAGCCTGTCTCAAGAGGTAATTACACGGCGTCCTCCTCCCAATCTTCTAGTGTAATAAAGTCTGAAGGTGATCTCTCAAACAAAAGCTAAAAATCTCAAGTACTATTATGGATCTTGTAATAGCAACAGGAGGATTATGAAGACCTTCAGGGACAAGGGATCATCAAGGGTAAGAAAGGACTATGGAAAGAATACAAACGTTCCAATTAAGATGAAATGAGAAAATAATTAAAGAAGACTTTATGAAAAGCATCAGTAGAGGTCGTTCACTTGTTGTTGACAGAACCATCCAATGATCCAACTCTGATTTTGAAAGCTGTTGCCTATTAGAAATCCCATTCGGCCTTGTAATAGTGGTGAGCATGTGCCCTATACTGGAAGCCAACAGACGGAGAAGATAAAGGCCTTGTTTAAGTAATGCTCCAGTGCTTTAGAGCTTCCCAGAAATTGTCTTGTTGTCTCTCCAGGAGAATGATAATGGTCTGTATTTAAGATGTTCCCGTCTCAGTAAATCATCAAACAAGGGTGTACAACGAGATGACGAGGCAGAATTCCAGATCTGAGACAAAAAGGTGATTGACTTCCCCTCAGAGTTTACAGGGTTGATGGGAACTCTTCAGGGAATTGTATGCATGCTAATGGATGCACAAGGACCGATGCTGAATTGATTGTTTTTTCTTCTTCTTTATTATTGTGTTGCATTAGCACTAAAAAGCTTCCTGTTTTTGTCAGGACGTAAAAAAGACACTGAAGGACACATCAAATTGAAAACCTATAAGTACAAATGACTTTAACAGTAGAGACTCATCAGTCACTGCTGAAGAAAACGCTTTGTGCATGTTCAGATACGAGATCAAGCAGAGTTAATTTTGTCACCATAATGTAGATGGTTCCCTCATTTTGGCAATGAAGCATAAGAACACACATCTTCTGGAATCAGCTTCAGTGACAGTAATACTTTCACATCTCTGCTGAAGGCCATCCAGTCAACACACCAGACCTCGCAAGGTGCCATAATAATAATGTATGCACTTTTTATGGAGGAAAAAGAGTAGCAAAACTCGAGAGCACGTAGATGTGAATTTGAAAACTTGTACAATAAATATTCGTACTTGTACGCTAAAGTTTACACTCACAGCTCCAATGTGAAAACCTGTACAATAAAAAGCTTGTACTGCAGATGTGAATGTAACGATAAGTGCAAATACATATTACAAGTTTGTGTCTGTCATTGTATTTCTGTAAATGGCATTTTACACATTTGTGACTACTTGTCTGCAGCTTCACATTCAGAATACAAGTTTGTGACTATTGTCTGCGAGTGCAAATTTCATCATTCAACTTCAGATTTTATTTGACAGGTTTTCACATTGGAGCTGTGAGTGTAAATTTTGTTGCCTGTCAAATGTTTTGTGTCAGCTCAAATTAACACTCTACAACCAACTTTGCGAAAGTTGATGTATATAGCTTTATCTGTAGTTTAAATAAATTTGAGAATGAAATAATTGTCACTAACAAATATTAGATTTAGTGCAGTCCAAGCTGTGGAGGCACTGGTACAGCTATCTTTTTAAAATGGCTATTTAATTGTTGTTTCTTTTTATTTGGTGTGTGTGTGTTTGTCTTGTGTCTATATTGGACCACGGGTCCGAAATAAAGTTTAATTGAATTGAATTGATACGTCACAAGATAAATTAAATGACTCTGAATCAGAAATATTTAGAAGTTCTTTTAAAGCAAAAAACTCAAATTTTGTTTCTTTAATGTGACTTTTTTCCCCCTCGAGTGCTACATGATATTTTTTGTGATAAAACAACATTGGTATGGGGTTGGATTGTACTAAGTGCTTTCACACTAGAATAGAGCCAACAATAAATGCAAGTTTGCCAAACAACGCCTAAATAGATGTTGGTTTGGTTATCAGTTTCAGTGCCCAGATGGCGTAGGTGACATCAGCAGAAAAATTAATTTCAGATGTGGTAACTTAGATTATGAAGATTATGAAGACAGACTTTGTTTTTCTTTTGAATAATGAGCAATAATCAGTTGTTCACATGAGCACAAACTTCTGTTAAAGGGATAGTTGACCCAAAAATGACAATTTTATTCTCATTTACACACCCTCATGTTGTTTTAAACTTACACTAGTCAGTAAGATTTTAATATTTTGCATTAAATTTATCATAAATGACAGTAAAGCCATTTATAGTGTTACAAAATATCCAAATTCAAATAAGTGCTGTTCTTTTGAAATTTCTATTCATCAAATAATCCTAAAATCACCATTTCCCCAAAATTATGAAGCAGAAGAACATCTTTCTTCAACATTGATAATAATCAGAAATGGTTTGCAACAAATCATCATATTAGAAGGATTTCTGAAGGATCATGTGACACTGAAGACTGATGATGATGAAAATTTTGATGCTAATTAATCAGCTTTGATTACAGGAATAAATTACATTTTACTCTATTCACATAGAGAACAGCTATTTTAAATTATAACAATATTTCTCAATATTACTGTTTTTACTGTATTTTTGATCAAACAAATGCAGCCTTGTGTAAATGCCTTTTTCCTTCTCAAAACAAGAAAACCTGAAGTGTCTTTTTCAAATATGCACAAAGGTTAAATTTTAATTGCATGAATATATAACTTTGTGAATAACGACAGTTTTCATTTTTGGTGCACTGTTCCTTTTCAAAAGTACAGTAAGAAAGACGAGTTGTTCACTTTGAAGAAACACGAACATGCATTTTGTTGTAAATAAATTGGATTGCTGGTAGTAATTAGTGCATTGCATGCATTATCATTAAAGACATTAATGTTTTGATGTCTAAATGAATTAATTTTATAGTTGGTGATCATAAATCAACATTTACATCAACTGAACAATGACACTTTTTTATTTTATTTTGCTTTACAGCCGATATTAACCCTGTTTGCTTAATTGAATCATTATGTTCCTGTTCATCACTGTAAAGCTGCTTTGAAACAATTTGTATTGTATGAAGTGTTGTAAAAATAAAGGTGACTTAACTTGACTTAATTAGAGACCTGGTTTGTTACCGTATCTAATAATTCATTTGAGATGATTCTCGCACACGGACGCAGCACAAGTGTTAATTTACTTGCAATGGAATATGTTGGGACAGCATCCGCAGAGCGGTGTGGGACCGCATAAGAGATGAGCTCAATCTAACAGCCCACACGCTGCCGAATGGACGGATCTGTGCTGGGCTTTTAAATAAAGAAGATGCCTTTAATTGGCTCGCATTGATCTCCAGCTCTTTGTGGTCAGGGGAGATGAGATGGATGGTATCTGTGGCTGTGGGAGTGAGGAATCACTGCGCTGGCATTAAGAAGATGGCTGAAGTTTGTTTAAAGTTGTGGGAGGACTCGGAGAGTAATTGTGAAGATGCCGAAACTCTGTAATTAGGTTGCAGGCCGTACGGCACACGCATGCGGGCAGAATTCTTATCACTTCATCAATTCAAGTGAAAATTAACTGAGCGCTTTAATTAAGAGACATGTTAGAAATGTGGCACGCAACGGCCCCACAAGATGACAATGACTGTAATGCAAAAAGTATTTTCTAATTCAATGTCTCATTTCTTTGAATAGAAAGTTGGGTTACGCTTTAGATTACAGCCCGGAAAGTACTGTGTAATCAAAGCGATTTTACAGCGTAACCGTCTGTAATTATAGTGTACCTATAACGTACTTACAATATAAGTATGAGGGAACAATATTTTAAGTTTGGGGAATAAAGGGGTGACAACCAGGAGAATTAAAAAATATATATTTATACTGTAAGTACTATAGAACTAAGGGGTACTTATTCTACTATTATGATATAACAATCTTACATTTTTGTTATTAGCAATTTAGCAAGAACATACACTGAGTATGTTTTTGTAATAATGGTGAACCAGTACATACTACTGTATAGGCTTTTTAAAAATTACAGGGTACAAATCTATGCATTTAGAAAGTAATATTTTTAACAAAAGTGCACTGAAAACTAAAACTATTGCAACCTTTACTTAAATCTTGGGGAAAGATACTCTTGTTTCATGTAGTGGTGCTTGTTACCCTCTTGTTCCATGTAGTTACAGGGTAAGTACAATAAAAATGCATGCACAATCTTATACCACTTACTCGGAAACCTTTATTTATTATACAAGCACCACTTACCCTGTAACCACATGAAACAATATATTTTTCCCAATATTTAAAATTGTAGTAGTCTTAGCTTTTCTTGCCTTGAAACATCTTAGCCCAAAACTTAAACATCTGTACTTTTGCTACCAATTTTTTTTATAAAAAAGCTAAAAAAAAAAAGAAAAAGAAAAGAAAAAAGTATAAATGCATAGATATGTACCCTGTCATTTTTAAAAAGCCTAAACATTATATTGGCACACAATTATTACAAAAAGATACTCAGTGTATGTTCTTGCTAAATTGCTCCCAAATGTAAGATTACTGTATCATAACAGTAGAATAAGTACCCCTTAGTTCTATAATACTTATATTTTTTAATTCTCCTGGTTGTTACCCCTTTATTACCCAAACTTTACATAATTGTTCCCTTATACTTACATGCAAGTACTTTACAGGTACACTATAATTACAGAAAGTTACACTGTAAATTCCTCTTAATTACACAGTACTTTCCGGGCTGTAATCTAAACAGTTGGATTATATTAAGTTTGCATCATTGTTTACAGCATGCACTTTGCTAATTCTTCTTCAGTTTATTCTTAAAACACCAACTTGTCCACCTCCTGTCATAAATAAAGCATGTGATGCATGAGTTGCTCTGTGTGCATCTCTAAAGTGTGAAACTCTAAAAGCCTGTGTCACTCCAGATAAGCAGTGGCTCGCGCTCGTCTATGAGTTTTATGATCCCTTTCAAAGATGCTGGGGGAAATTAATTGAAGAGGGATTCTTCAGAGGACCCTAGAGACACGAGAGCTTGTTCTGCAAGGAAATTCTTGCAAGGAAGAAAAGCCGGTATAGTCTCTAGTATCTCTGCTCTTAAAAATCCCATAGATTGTCATTGAGGTATTTAAAACTTTCAAATATGAACTCTTGTATTTAACTCTTGTATTACCTACGTCTATCTATCTATCTATCTATCTATCTATCTATCTATCTATCTATCTATCTATCTATCTATCTATCTATCTATCTATCTGTATCCTAGTAATGTATTAAATCATCTTAGTAACATGTTAATACTATGCAAACATAAAACTATATCTGCATTTGTGTTTGGAGAAACGACAAGCAAGCACTACTTTATACTGCTCAAACTTGCATGTAAATAGTAGCAAATTCTTAGAATATGAAAACATACTTACAGGCTGTGTCTGTGAGTCAGAAGCTCCAGAATGTACTTGCAAAGATGGAATTGCCCCACTTTTTAGAATCAGCCTTTGTGCACAGCCTTGCACTCTCTGGAACCAGTCCTCTGAAAATGCGCAGCACACAGTTGAACATTTTAGTTGTACTGTTCTGGAACGGTGTTGTAAATAAAGCTTAAGCACTGTTTTCTAATTGTCTCCTCTTTTGAAAGGCCAAACAAAGTAGTTTGGCCTTCGCAATGAAAAACACAGCGTCTCCAGGACATGGCAGTGCCGGCGACAACAATAATACAGCATGAATAAAAGTTACGCCTTTTTTCTTTGCGTATACATTTGGCCGGTGTTATGAAACTCCGCCCACACACTGACGTAAGGCTTGTTCGGCCTGAACCGGCGCTGCACAGACCGATCGGTTTATGACATCAAAGTACAGCGAGAGCAATTCAAAAGCATAAGGAGCCTTCTACACTCTTAGATAAAAGGGTTCATTGGGGTTCTATATAGAATCATAGGGTTCTTTACTCAACTCCAAAGAACCTTTTATGCTAAAAAAGTTCTATAATGACAAGAAAGAACCCGTTTGGCACAAAGGTTCTTTATAGGCTATTATTCATTCATATATTACATTATTCTGCAACATTTTGTAGTTGTAATTAAATTATTGTTTATTAAACTGTTGTAGTAACTTAATATCACATTTTAATCATGCTGATTTTTGGAGGAGAACAACTGAAATGGCACTCTTCGTGTGATATTGATTAACTACATAACATGATATAAATATATACATTTTCTAACCCCCATATCTTGAATTTTGTGATCATTCACATGCATTCATAAATACATTTTAGGGTCTTGATGTTTGTCAATAATATGAAATATTTAATCCGGAAAGGACAAAACAAATGATAATGAATGAACCTCTAAAAGGTTCCATATAGAACCTTTTTCCTGGTTACAAAGAACCCTAAAATGTTCTTTTTATTGAACCCTTAAAAAGGGTTCTGTATAGAACCTTTTAGGGGTTCCAAATACGTAGTGCCGATAGAACCTTTTAAGGTTATAGAACCTGTTCTTCTAAGAGTCGTGTTCTCTCTATTCGCTCTCGCGGTACTTTGATGTCATAAACCAATCGGTCTGTGCAGTGCCGGTTCAAGTCGAACAAGCCGGTAGGTTTGTGGGGGAGTGTTTGAAGAAAGCGTTGTGTGGCTGAGCCTTAACTTTTATAATGAATTTCTCTTTAGGTTTGAGACTTTGAACTTTGTAACTGTGCAGATCTTATACTTGCACTAACAGCTACATAACACACTAAAGAAGAAGGAAAACAAGGAATCGCATATGACGCCTTTAAAGAAGGCTAGTAATGTGTTAAATCTTGCAAGCAAAGTGATAATTGTGCTAGAAACATGCTAACAACATGTTAAAACATGTTAACAATGTGTTACCTCATTCTAGAAACATAATACCAACAAGTTAAATAATGTTAACATGTTAAAATATGCAAGCAATTTGTTAAATCATGCTAGCAACATACTAAATCATGCCAATAACACGCTAAACACGTTAGCAATGTGTTAAAGAATGCTAGCAACATACTAAATCATTCTAACAAGATACTAACTGTTAGCAAATATGAGTAATCTAATGATAGCAACATGTTACATGCTGCTTCTAAACTCTGCAGGACAGTGGCCTTCCAGGACCGGATTTTATGTTAAATCATGTTAGAAACGTGCTAAAACCATGATAACAAGTGCTAAATCATGCTAGCAACATGCACAAATACTTGTCCTTATAAATAGCCTTCTTTTTCTTCATTGTAAAAATATATATTTCTTCTATTGATTTATTGATAATGATGATTTGTGGGTATAATGTGAGTTGCTGAATCTTGAAGGTCACTATAGGTTGCTTTTCTATCAGTATATGACCTCTAGGTCTCATCTGTGAAGCCCTCCTTGTTTCTTTGATAGATGTTATAGCTATATATATATGAGAGAGAGAGAGAGAGAGAGCGAGAGAGAGAGAGTGAGAGAAAGTGAGCGAGAGAGCTATAGATAGCTATAAACCATATAGATGGTTTACCAAAGAACCGGAGAACTTTAAAAATATTTGCCTTGTGCATCAGAATCTGAAATGTTATTTGGAAACTTCTGTTGGCTGCACATCAAACTGACCCTCTGAGAATTAACAACCCATGACTTTTAATGTCTAAAACACAATGCCAAGAAGATTAAAATTCTGACCTTGTGTGTAATGTCTTCGGCAGCATCAGCGTCTTATTCCCGTCCAGCTCTGTTTGTCCTCGTTTGGATTAGGTGGTTGTAAAAGATGGTCCCACATTTACCCTTATATAATTGAAGTCCTTGAGGTTATTAATCACAAAACAATCAATAAACAAAGACTCTGAGTGCCAACACAATCTCATTCTTGGTATATATAATATTTATCTTATGTAGAAAAATATTGACAAAGGAGAGCTGTCTTTAAGCGCCTGATGCTGGTCAAGGATAGTGTCTAAAGATCTCATCCATTTAGCTGATATAATGCCCTCATGGAGATTGTTTTTAAAGTCTCCCTTTGGTGAAAATCAAGTTTTTAATAAGGTTTATACGTCTATGTGGTGTTTTTAATATGCTTTAAGATAAACCATGTGCAAATTCATAAGTCAACACCATTGCTGAGTATTTTCTCCTTAAAACTGCAGTGAACCAAAGACAGTCTCAAAAACACGGTTTGAAATCGCTGGTGTTTCTGTCACAAACTACCTTGTAACCAATCAGTTCAACGTGTGATCGTCAACCAGTGGATCTGAGTGGAGACGGGGATTATTTGCATATTCATAGAACCACCTATGCTAAATGAGGCAAAGGTGTTGGGTTACATTCAAGATATTTAAAGGAACACGCCGACTTTTTGGGACTTTAGCTTATTCACGGTATCTCCCAGAGTTAGATAAGTCCATTCATATCCTTTTCATCTCCGTGCGTGCCATAACTCTGTCTGACGCACACCCACCGATAGCCTAGCTTAGCACAAAGACTGGAGGTAAATGGCTCCAGCTAGCATACTGCTCCCAATAAGTGACAAAATAACACCAACATTTTCCTATTTACATGTTGTGATTTGTATAGTAACAGTGTGAACAAATAACAAGGTCATATGAGACACAGGCCTCTTTTAAGGCATCTTTCTCATGGCAAGGCAAGGCAAGTTTATTTACATAGCACATTTCATACACAATGGTAATTCAAAGTACTTTACATAGAATAAATTAAAATAATCAAAATAAATAAGGATAATTAAAACAGTTTAGAATAAATAAATTAAAATAATCAAAATAAATAAGATTAATTAAAAAAGTTTAGAATAAAAAATTAAATAAAATACAGTACAAACAGTCGGACACACAGTGGCACCGTGCTCATTCAGTAAATGCACAGCTAAACAGATGTGTTTTGAGTCTGGATGTGAATGTGACTGTAGGAGCACATCTGATCTCTTCTGGAAGCTGGTTCAGCTGCGGCTGGTATAGTAGCTAAAAGCGGACTCACCTTGCAGAGTGAAGCCTTGGTATTTCTAGCTGATGTGATCCTAACAATCTGAGTGATCTGTTAGGTTTATATTCCGTGAGCATATCTGCAATGTATTGAGGTCCTAGGCCATTAAATGATTTATATACCAGTAATAATACTTTAAAATCAATCCTAAATGTAACTGGGAGCCAGTATAAAGCCCTGAGGACTGGTGTGATCTGTTCATATTTTCTGGTTCTGCTCAGGATCCTGGCGGCAGCGTTCTGTATGCGCTGCAACTGCCTTATGGTCTTTTTGGGAAGGCCAGTGAGGAGTCCATTACAATAATCCACCCTGCTGGTGATGAAAGCATGCACAAGTTTCTCTAAGACTTGACTGGAAACAATGCATCTAATTCTTGCAATATTTTTTCAGATGATAATATCCTGATTTAGTTATTGGTTTAACATAACTACTGAACGCCTTCATATTCTCAGAAGCCGAAGCTAATTGGCAGCCAATGCAGTGTTGACAGAACCGGGCTAATATGGTCATACGTCCTGGTTCTGGTAAGAACTCGAGCTGCTGCGTTTTGAACTAGCTGTAGTTTGTTTATTAAGCGTGCAGGGCAACCACCCAGTATAGAGCATTACAATAATCTAGCCTTGATGTCATTAACGCATGAAATAATTGTTCTGCATTTGTCAATGAGAGCATATGGCGTAATTTAGATATATTTTTAAGATGGAAAAATGTGGTTTTACAGATACTAGACACGTGACTTTCAAATGAAAGATTGGTATCAAAGAGCACACCCAGGTTCCTAACCGACGACGAAGACTTAACAGAGCAGCCATCAAGTGTTAGATAGCATTCTCTGTTTTTACTTGTGGAAGTTTTTTGTCCAATAATTAGAATCTCGAATAAGTTTTTTTTTTCAGAATTTAGTAGTAGGAAATTACTAGTCATCCAATTTCTTATATCAGCTATGCATTCCATTCATTTTGTGAATTGGTAAGTTTCGTTAGGTTTTGAAGAAATATACAGCTGAGTATCATCGGCATAACAGTGAAAACTAATGCCATGTTTCCTAATGATATCTCCCAATGGTAGCATGTACAGAGTGAACAGCAGCGGTCCTAGTTCTGAGCCTTGTGGTACGCCATACTGAACTTGTGATCAATAAGACATCTCTTCATTTACTGCTACAAACTGATAACGGTCAGATAAGTATGGTTTAAACCATGCTAGTGCAATTCCACTAATGTCAACATAGTTTTCTAGTCTATTTAAAAGAATGTTGTGGTCAATGGTGTCAAATGCAGCACTAAGATCAAGTACCACTAATAGAGAGATACAACCGCGATCAGATGATAAGAGCAAATCATTTGTAACTCTAATGAGAGCTGTCTCAGTGCTATGGTACGGACTGAAGTGCTAGTCTCAGTGAAGTGAAGTCTCAGTGCTAAATTCGGACTGAAAATCCTTGCAGATATAATTTCTTGCAGAAACTATCAGCAAGGCACAAGGCTGGTAGGACAGGAATGGAACACACAGGGGTGTATTTCAGCAAACTCAAGGAGAATAAGGCTACGTTTACACGACAGCATTATGCTTCAGCTTAAGTTTTCTGCTTACAGATGACACCATTATCAAAACGATACCATTCACACGGATCCATGAAAACGACTAAAACGCTGTATTCTTCTGCCAGGCCAGTAGATGGCAATGAAACACTAACACGTAATACGCATGTGCATGACGTCACCGTCTTCAGAGATCCTCGTTTTTGTTGTTTACACAGAGACCGTTTTCAAAACTTGCACTTTGAAACCCATTTTCCAGCCACCCAAACGCTGTAGTCATGTAAATAAACAGCTAAAAAGCTTTACGTTTAGTTAAAAATAGTGTTGTGTAAAAAACATGCGGATTCGAGTTCGCTTGAGCCGTACGCTCTTCTGTCCACGTGGGTTGTTGTGTTCTGTGTGTGACACGCTTTGTTTACATCGGCCGCATGATTTCATGTTGTCTTGTGTTGTGGACATCAGTCTGTGAGTGCTCTCATTGGCTGCGCGTTCGTTTCATGTTTATTTTGAGCACATGGCTTGTGATTGTGTTCAATTGCAATGTTCTATTGTTTGTTGTATTTTTTTTTGTGTGTGTGAGCACATGGCATATAGAAACAGAAAATGACAAAAAAAAACAAGAAATTATGGCTCATGTGCTCTCCTGTCTTAACCCTACCCATCTTGCTATCTGATTATTCATTTGGTTCATCATGACGAGACAAGACATTAGCAGCGTCAGAGTTCTGTCAACAGAACCTTGACAAAAACACACTCCACACAGGTAAATGAACATTTTTTAAATATGCTAGCCTGATTTAATGTATTTTCTGTGCACATCTTTGACTCTTATTTTGCCATTAATTTTGCTCATAAAGCCGTTTTCTTGTGTTTTGCTGCCTGTTTATTGATTTGCATGGCAGTTTTTATAATGAGCTGTTTTTTGATGTTCCTCAGTTTTTAGTTGTGTGTAAGTGGGATCCGCATGCATTTATGCTGAACTCACCTCACCTCACACAAGCAAAATCTTTAATTTAACCTTATGCAGCATAACAATTGTAGCTCACTGAGTAAACAGTCATTTTGAAAATAATAAATCATGTGACGTTGCTTATAGAACTTTATTGGAACACTGAACCTGCATTGATCATGCAAAACATTTCTTCGGCCGTGCAGTAAAATTCTCCCTCCTGATCCTCTGAGAAAGATATAAATCATCCAGGCCGTAGGCAGAGTAAGATGAATACGATAATATAAAAACTCAAAGCATGAGCAGCTTCTAACATTTGTTGAGCCAGACAGTTTTTGCATTAATGACCTGGACTGAGCTCTATTTTAGTCTCAGTGTCAGACGGCTCACCCACAGCCCGACCGCTCACTGACCATCTGATGCATAACTATGAAGGTAAAATAGTAGCAAAACTCGAGAGCACGTAGATGTGAATTTGAGAACTTGTACAATACATATTTGTACTTGTACACAAACATTTACACTCACAGCTCCGATGTGAAAACCTGTAAAATAAAAATCTGAACTTGAACGCTGAGATTTGTACTCGCAGACAATAGTCACAAACCTGTACTCTGAATTTGAAGCTGCAGACAAGTAGTCACAAATGTGTCAAATGCCATTCACAAAGATACAGTGGGTAAGACATGATTTTGACCACTTCACTTCATTTGTTTTGTAGAAAGACTCTTTTTTAAAGATTTTCGTTTTGACACAGCTGCACTTTTATTTTCTTTAGTTTTGAACTTGCTGTTATTTGATGTAGATAGTTAGTTATAGTTTGTATTTAGATACAATTTGTTACTATACTGATACTACTTGTTCAGTACATTGAAACATTTTAAGCTTGTTGCGTATTTCAGTAGCATTGTGTTGGGGCGATGGGGACAGGTGGGGCTTGAAAATTCCCCCTTGTCCAAAGTGAGGAATGACTGAAAAAGTTTGAGAACCACTGCATTAAGCCATTTACAGTATGGTTTCAGAGCGTCCCCGAGGACGCGGGTTTCGTGACATCATCACGTACAATATAAGTCCGATTTCATTGGCTAGGCGCCAACCAATAAAACAACTCCATTTCCGCAACACTCGCCTCTACTGAGTTGCAAGAGTACAAGTTAGTTTTGTATCTAATATATCGCAAAAAGAGTAGCAAAAGTCAAGGCTGCGAAATTTGCACTTGCAGTGACAGATTTGAGAAGTTGGAAGTGCCAGTTTGAGGTTGTACTGCGAATTTGAATGTTAGAAGAAGTGCAAATTTGTATTACAAGTTTGTGTCTGTCGTTGTATCTTTGTGAATGGCATTTTACACATTTGTGACTACTTGTCTGCAGCTTCAAATTCAGAGTACAGGTTTGTGACTATTGTCTGCGAGTACAAATCTCAGCGTTCAAGTTCAGATTTTTATTTGACAGGTTTTCACATCGGAGCTGTGAGTGTAATGTTCGTGTACAAGTACGAATATGTATTGTACAAGTTCTCAAATTCATATCTACGTGCTCTCGAGTTTTGCTACTAATTTACCTTCATACATAACGCTCACCAGAATAGCAGGAGATTTCTCAAAGTGTACAACTATTATCTGAATGGCTTTTTTCAGTTTCTGCTGCAAATCCACTTTGATGCACTTCCAAAGGACTTGACCTGCGCAAATGATACGGTAAAACCAATGCTATTGTTACTGTTGGATATGAAATCCAGATATGGTAATCATGTTTGGACCAATCACAACATCTGACCAATCAGAGCAGAGCAGGCTCGCAGAAAGGCGGGTTTAGAGAGACCGGATCCTTGATCAAAACTTTTCAGACACTGTGAGAAAAGAGCTGATGCTACAATATATTTACTACATTTCGTTGCCTTGTACCTGTACTTGTGTAATGACAATAAAGTTTAATCTGAATATATTTCATGAGAATATGAAAGTGTTTTTTTGTTGTTGTTTTTTTTACACTGGATGCATGTAAACCTGTGGAAGGCTCCAAAATAAAATTAGGAACCATTCAATTAGCATAATAGGGGCCCTTTAAGCTCCCAGTTTCCAAAGAAATACTAGATGAGTTTGTGAGGTTTGTGGTCTTGAATTTCTTTTTTTGAAAGGCATTTTGTAAAGACTTTTGTGGAGGGTTATAATAGTTGGCTACAACTAAAAGCATAAAAAGTATAGTTTTGTTACTTGAAATAGAAGATGTGTATATAGTATACAGTATACTTAAAAAAATAAAATAAAAAAATTGTTTCAGCTAGCTGCCAAGGCAACATTTCTCATTTTATTTTAGTTTAACTTGATGTAGGCTACTAGTCTAACTAAAACCAAAACTTTAATAAAAACAATCAAATATATTTAGACATATTTATAGAATACAGTTTAGAATAATATAAAATGACAAATGTAAAAATAAAAATATAAAAACATGCCAAATTTATTTCAATAACAATATAAAAACACTGATTTGTATTGAGATTAATTATCTTTGTGGCTTTTGTTATGAATGCCTGAGAAAATGTGCAAAAAGCATTTTGAATCCAGTAATAAAAGTACAGATTAAAAATAATACGTTTGGCAAGACAAGCTTTTTTGTTATTCTGCCTCGACTGCCTGATAAGTTTTAAATCTTGAAGTTTGAAGGTTATACAGTTCAGATGGATGGAAGGATAGATAGATTTCTAAACGTGGTAAAGATATTTGTTATGTTATTTGTGCCATCAGGGTATTATTTTTGGTAGCAGTGCAAATGCTAAAATTTTAAAACATTTCAAGCCGGAATGATTGATTAGATTTTTTATCCAGCACTGGCAGTTGTTAAAGTGCTGAAAAGCTTGTGAAGTGAGGACGTGTGTGTGTCTGCAGCTCGATGCCATGACGTGTAGCCGAGTCTGTTTGGCTGTTTGATTTGTGAGATGAGGATATGATTTTATGTAAACATAAAGCTGCTGGAGAAGTGCTCACTGTTGTGTAGAGCTCAACGTGATCTCATAAACAGGACAAATGTCTTCCGAGTTGCCCATTACGCAGCTAAATGACAAGAGCAGCCATTGAGAAATGACATTTCCATTTAGTCTGTTATTTATTGCTGTTCTTCACAAGGCCTGGTCTTCATTTTCAATATTTTCAGATATCAACATTTATTCAGATCTATAAGAAGTCATGACCAAATAGACACAAGTCTTTGACATGTACCAACCATCTGAAAAACACCTATTTAAATGTTGCAAAATGCAACTTTTATTTTGTGTTAAGTTAATTTATTTATTTTTTTGTGTGTGTAAAACGATAGATTTGAAGCGTCACCTTTTACTAGAAGCTCAGTGAGTCTCACATCGCTCATTCACAACACAGCGCTAATGTCACCTAACTTTGCTCTTCTTTCTGCTGAGAAATGCCAAATTTACACATGAGAGATTTAGTTCTGAAAATGAAACAGTGTGAGTCCAGGGAACAGAAAGGTTTTTAATAGGCTGATATTGGATATCACATTTATAACACTGAAAACAGGCTGGACACAAGTTGAGGTAGGATTTACTTTTAAACCATTTTCACTCAGAATTGCTTGTCAATTTCACAAATAATTACAAAGAAATGGCAAGTAATGCATGTTAAAGTAGACTGAAAAGACTGAAATGGTATTTTCTTGTACAATATAATCCAATAATCTTTTTTAAGTGTAGCTTTTCCACAATTTTTAAGCAAATTATTGATGTTATGAGTTTATTTTGAAGGCCATGCGGAGTGACAGCTAAATGTTTACAAATAGAAATATTAAATAAAGTCATATTCATTCACAAGTGATCATGAAAACTAATAGAATTAGACAAGTCTTAAATGGCAAAAGTTTAACTTTCATGCATATTAATGCTGAAAATCTCTTTTTGTTGGAGGCGTCACACCACAGGACTGACTAAACACAATCATTACTAAATCAATTTACAGTAGGAGCTGAAAGCTTATTTTAGCTTGTCTTTTTTGGTAAATATCTGATTTATCTCCTGTTGGGTTCCTGGAAATTTACAGTCTAAAGATTTGCCAAGATCTAAATGAAATCATCATGTTTACTAAACTGATAAAAAATGATTTTAAGTTAAGATAGTTTAGTAATACGGTCTCTGGTTTATAGAGATCAGGGGATCCACAGGAGACGTTGAGAGATTTTCCATGTTTAGAAAAGCAGTCAATGTACAGAATAATTAGTAAACAAATTATATAGTTACATATATAAAACGTAAAAAAAAAAAAAAAAAAAAAAAATAAAAATAATATAGATACACTTTTTTTTTTTTACATTTTATTAACACTGTAAGTCGTTTTGAAAGTTATAGCTACCTAGTGTGTGTGTGTGTGTGTGTGTGTGTGTGTGTGTGTGTGTGTGTATTTGACAGTATTTTATATGAATGTGAAATATATGTATAATCATTTGAGAAGGATTGTATTCTACATATTAAGAATATGCACAAATATGCATAATTATTTAATTTAATTATTTTAATTTATGTTTTGTCACAAAACATAATGAAATTTGTCTGGTTTTGTTTGTTTGTTCATTTTTGAAAATTGACCCCAAATAGAAAAGAATACCATGTTTATTAGAAATGACATTTTTTGGTGTATATGACAGTTTATGATGGCGACAGTCACACAGCTGGGCAATTTCCACATTAAAAAAAAATAATAATATAAATTTGTATTTGTAATTAATTTGTGTTCTTTGTTGTCCAGCCAACATGTAAGAGAAAAAAAGGTCTGGCCTCTCCATTATTATAGATGACCATGTTCATCATCACTGAACTCTTTCAGATTCACCGTCTCCGGCTGAACACACACATCTGTTTTATGGTGTCCTCCGTCCACTGCGGTGACTGAAGAATCACGAAGGTGACTGAGGTTTAGACAGATAGACCAATGAGCTGATGTGGGATCAGCGGACTGTGTCTCTGTCTGGGGCTTCAGTGCAATAGCAGGATCAATAGCAGTTAATTTCAGACTCACATGTGTGTGTGATGAGAGATCATGCGTCATACTGGTGCTCTGTGTGAGGGAAGGAAGCTCTGATACCGCGGTAAAAAGTCATGATGGACAGAACCAGTCTACTCTTCATATTAGTTTGATGTGAGTTTATCCTGTTTTACTGTGTTTTAAAGTCACCATGAAATTGAAATTTAAAATTGTATGGAATATTTCCATGTTTTATAAATTATCTACTGTGCCCTAATAATCTTTAATCAAAATAACTTGTAGCGACGTCTCTTCTCTGATGATGTGTTTACTGGTGCGAGGGCGGGGCAACCTGTCAATCACATGAGATCCACCAATAGCAAACCACAACCGTCCAATCAACATCAAGTCACGCCCACATTTGTTTGTTTGCCTCAGATAAAAAAACTTCCATTTTATGCTGATTTTAAGTGTTATAATGTGTGTGTGTGTTATACATTTGATATTTTAATTTAACTAAATATAATAAAGTATACAAATAAACAAATAATACACACACACACACACACACACACACGCACACACACACACACACACACAGCCCCTATCCCTAAACCTACCCATCACAGGAGACATGCTGCATTTTACATTTTTTAATAAAACATTGTTTTTTATGTTTTTTAAGCCATTTGATTTATGAGGATTTTTGAAATGTCCTCATAAACCACCAATAAGTTGTAATACCAGTGTAATAATACACACACACACGCACGCACGCACGTATATTATACAGTAGCCTATATATATATATATATTTTATACAGTTAGCTATTTAACTATTGAACATAATAAATTTATATTTTAAACAATTTTATATATAGCTGTATTTTAACTGTATCAAACGTAATTTTATGAAAAATGCCTAATCATTTGGGAAAGAATTGTATTCTACATATAATATGTAAAAATATTTTTTTGTAATAGTATAGTATGATTAAAATGCACTCTTCTCAAATCTGTGAATTAAGAGGTAATTCCGTTAAACCCGATTCCAACACCGAAATGTGATCTGATGAGCCGTAAATAAGTTTTATTTATTATGTGTTTTTGCTGTTTAAACAGGCATGAATATCTAGTGTTTCCCAGATACCTGTGAAACAATCCTCCGATTTCTACAAATGTGTGTAAGTAGAGCCTAAAACTTCTTCCCATTGTTTCCTCTCTCTTCCTCAAGCACACACTTCTTCACAAAGGTGTCTCAAAAGAGGTTTTTAAAAGCACCTTTTTTCCCTTGTGTACCACACAACACCTGCCACAAACCTCCAGTCTTTGCTTTAACTCCAGTCAACATGTTCCTACTTGATGAAAGTGTTCTTAAAACTCGATAAAGTCGTGCTAAAAATAGATTGTGGAAACGACCTTATTATCATCCGCTGCTCTTCTCAGCTTCTTCACAGTCATTGTTCCTGGTGTTCAAGGAAGAAACTTTTCCCTTCATTTGTTGCTTCAGAGGAGCATCCCTATATTCACACCATTAGACTTCACAGAGGAGACGATCGAGCAACCTGCGGTTTATTCACTGTAAGACGTTATAATTGAAGTCAAAACTGACGGTTCATAGAGAGAACAGTGCTCGTGTTTAATGAGAGATGGGAATATTACAGACCAGTGTTTCTCAGCTGATGGGTGGTGACACAAAAGTGGGCAGCAAATCTAATTAGACTCATAAAGTTACTAATGCAAAGAAAACACCTCCCATATTTTTAGTTGTTCAGTCTGTCATTTAGAAGATAATTCTATTAGACAGATGATAATGAGGACAGATTGTGTGACATGCTGTTATTCGAGAAAAACTGCACAAGGTCAAAGAAAATGACAAAACAAAATATGGGAAGTGTTCCCTCTATGGCTGGCTTAGTTTGGGACATTTCATTTAATATTCAACAATATTATTAATCTGCTTGCATTGACACCATTATGTGAGAACTGAACTGAGCTGGACGATGACATCACGGTTTTCTCCAGAACAGTTACATATAAAAATTAACTAAATTAATAACTTTTTTTAAACTTAAGCTGGACTGTGATTTGCTATTTTCTCCTCGAAACAAACTTTGTTTCTAGGATTTTATTACATTTTCTATTATTTAGTTTTTCCTGTTATCTCGGTAAAGCTCTGTTTTTATTCCTTTCTATTATAAAAAAAAAAAAAAAAAAAAAAAAAACCTTTACGGGTTCTGCGTTAGATTATGGGTTATGGCACTTACATTTTGTTGTCCTGCTGTTAGTTTCACTGCTTCTATTGTTCTCATTTGTAAGTCGCTTTGGATAAAAGTGTCTGCTAAATGAATAAATGTAAATGTAAATGTAAAGCTGCTTTGAAACAATCTGTATTGTAAAAAAGCGCTATATAATTAAAGTTGAGACTTGACTTGTGTCAAGTGATAAAGAAGGGTATGCAGGTGATTACCAGGGAGGATTATGGGAAATGTAGTGTGTAGAGGGAACAGACATGGCGACTGGTGTTTGGTGATAATGACAGGATATTTCAAAATGTTTTTTTTGTTTTGTTATGAAGGTGAGTAAATACTTATTTATCGTCAAATTAAATCCTAATGTTAATGAGTAGAATTTTCCGTTTAAATATCTAAAAATAATTGAAACAAAATCATTTTATTTAAGAAGCAGCATAAGATCATTTTCAGAGATTATATCCTTATTGATATATATACTTGGAAAGACATAATATTTGCAGTGTAGTACAATCTTTGGTCACACTTCAGTTTAGGGTCCAATTCTCACTACTAACTATGACTTTTGCCTCAAAAAGCACTTTTTTACAGCTTATTAATAGTAGTTGATATTGGGTAGTATTAAGGGATATAGCCAATAATATGGTCTTGTGGAATAAGGCATAAGTACTAATAAACAGTCAATATCCTAGTAATATTAAAGATAATATGCAACTTGTTAATACTGAGAATTGGACCCTAAACAAATGTTACCCAAACTTCATATCTTCACCTCTTCATCACATGGACTGCTTATTTTACCAAAACAGTAAAAGGTTTATGTGAAATTATTTGTGTGTAACCTAATTAATATTCATAAGCTGAGCCGAGCCATGCTGTACTCTCACAACAAGCTCATCTGTAAATCCCATGGTTAAAACGAGTTCTGAAAATGAATTGACATAAATTAATAAACAAAAGAAAACAGTGATATTTTTTATTTCAATATGTGAAAAACTATACCCTATAACAAGTCTTTTAAAATGGCATATCATGAAACCAAAAGCCATTAACAGCAGTCAGTGTTATAACCTGAAGGATCCCTGACCAGTGAACGCTGTGATCAGGTATTATGATTGGGAAGAGCAGCACTCAGGAAATGAGTTTCATCTCATAAGGTGCTGCCCAATAAATCGTAGTGAGTTTTATTAACAGTGGCAGCTGGGGTTACAGCAACAAGACAATCATTTCTCCATAATAGTAACTTCATTTTTATATGAACCATCTGTGCATTAAGAGAAAGCTTGCCGCAGTCTTATTTCAGTGTGACCCGGTGGTTACAGGTCTGAAGTGTGGTTTGGGTGCTTGTAGAGAACAGGTCTGAGGCTCTAACTCAACTTGATTCAAGATAGTCAAGACCAGGACATTCAGCTGACACTGAACTGTTAAACCTGCAGGGACCAGCTAATGACCAGTTTAACCACATACAATTCAATATAAAATGGCAATCGAAGGACATTTGTTTCTGTAAAATATTTCTGAGTGAATTAGAAAAAAAAGTAGAACATGACTTGATTTTATCTATCAATTCATACACTTATTTTGTTAAAGAGGACCTTTTATCTTTTTTTTTTTTCTTTTCATGTTCATCTTTCATTAGTGTGTAATGTTGCTGTTTGAGCATAAAACTTCCCTCTCTATATCAGAGTCAGTGTTTCTGAACTCACTAAAACGCCTCCATTGTAGTCTTGAACTTCTTCCGGGCGTGAACACATCACAATGTTCCTCATTTAAATAATTAATATGCAGAATAAAGGGGCGGGCCTGGTTGAGTTAGATAGTAGTGTGTTAAAAAACTCAGTTATGGTAAGGGGCGGGACATTTCCCAAACACGCTCAAAGCTTTTGACCAATCACAACACACTGCTCCAGCCGACCAATCAGAGCACATTGCGCTTTCCTCATTAACATTAACCAATATCTTAGATTATGTTTACTAAACATGACAGTCATTTCAGAAGCAGGGTATACTATTACATGTAAAGGCCATGTTGCAGGTTAGAGTACACAGTGAGCCAATGTATAGAAAATAATGATTTAAACTAGATTTAAATATAAACATATACTTATAAAATGCTATTTAGGCTTCTGGAGTCATTTTTGTGTGAAAATTTTAGTTCCGCATTTGAAAACCGCCAAGCCGGAAGTGACGTAACGGCCGGGAGCGCGGTCTTAAAGTAAACAATAGGAAAGCAATGATTATTATCATGTATCGGGCAATAACAAAGCTAGTAGACCTTTAACTGCATGTGTTGTGTATGTAAGTCATTAGGAGACAGTTTCCAGAGGAAGAGGGACTTTATATTTAAAGGTTTTGAATAAATTAATACAAAACTAATCACAATGACAGCTGTCTAACTGTATAAAAACGTAATATGTAAACAGCCAACACAAACATTAAAGTGGTTTTGTACAGATTGAAAATTAATTATAGAACATAATATATTATATTTAACGTTATAATAATAATAATAATAATAATAATAACATATTATTATGATATACTATATCATAAGTTTCGGCTGCAGACTAATAACAAGCACATAAATGCATTACATTACAAGTTTATGTAGGATATGTTCATGAATTAAATTAAGACAAGGCACATTTTGTAAAACAGATGTACAATAAGTGATCTCTGACGGATCCGTGCGCGTCATGTTTCCCACCGCTGGCCGAACCACATGTTGATGGACCGGCAGACCCGATGAAGGAGCTGTCTGTGTGTGTGTGTGTGTGTGTGTGTGTGTGTGTGTGTGTGCGCACCGAAGGAGGCTCACTAGGTTCTTGCTTCGGCATCCCATGTTGAACTCCATCATATCGCCTGGATTATCATCCGGTCTAAAGTGAACGCTAAGTTACACACGACCGCGTGTTTCGGAGCAGATGCAGAAGTGAAGTCCGTCTCTTCACCTGCACAAAACGCACCGTCCTTTTTTTGTTCGGAAATCTGTGGAGTCGATGTCCTGACAGGCCATAATTCACAATAATTACCACGACGATAATCAATTGAAATACAACAACCACAGAAAACACACTGAATCCCAGCGCACTCTCTATTGAGTAAACGCAGAGGCCGGCAACATGGGCTTTAATTAAACATTTATTTTGATTTTATTTATTTATAAATAAGCAGGAACGGTCATTGTGATTTCATGTTGACTCTAAGCTGGATCAGTTTTGCTGCCCATCATATGGCACTTACTGTAAGTTGAGGTCTTGGATGGGTAAAGCTGCTTCCAGATCAGCATTAAAGCCCCTCCAGCATCAGCGTTTCGAGTCCAGGCCGCTTAGCGCTCAATGCCTCTGATTTTGCTCAAAGCTATTATCATCGGCTCATTCCAACTTGGCACCAGAGGTGTTGCGAGAGGCCGGTCAAGGTCAGCTGAACATGTTGACACATAATGTATTAAATGAAGAGGCGTTTAAGATGGATTAGTTTGGAATGATAAAGGTTTGGGGCTGAAAACATGATAAATAGAAGGAAAGCAGAGGGGCCAAACCTGCAGATTTCTGTGGTATTAAAGCTGGCCTGGATGGGCTCCAGGGGAGAGAGGTTAAGTCCCCCAGTCTTGCTTATGTCAAAGAGCTGGAACTGAGCCAGCCGGTTCATCGACAGATGGAGAGAGAGAGAGCGAGAGAGAGAGAGATAGGTTTGAGCGAGGGCATTGTTTCAGAACGAGCTGCAATAAGGATCTTTCCATAAAGGGCTGTAATAGAGCTGTTCTTCTTTGACAGAGTAAAATGTGCAGCATTACTGTAGACCATTTCCTCATGCAAAGTTTCATTGAAGGATCAATTCTGTGCCAGATGTTTCTGTTAAACTGAAGCAATTGTTAACCTGCCGAGAACATATGTACACTGTGATGCTATTTTTATGGCAATTAAGCACATTTTATCATGCTCTACATTATATTGCTATATAATTTAAATATTAACATATTTGTACATCATAGTACACTGAAATAAATGGTGTAGAGTCAATTCTCGCACAGAAATTGGAAGTAAATTTCACAATTAATTACAAAGAAATGAAAAGAAACACTGAAATTACTTTTTTTGTAAATGTACTCCAATAATCTTTGTTTTATTTACAAATTTGTAAACCTTTTTTTACATTGAGTATTTGATGCACTGCCTTTAATATACAGTATGAAAAAAAAAAAATGAATGAGAATCTAATGCAATCTAACATTGAAAATAATAGAAAATAGATGGCTCAAAATTTAAAATATTTAAAATAATTTTTGAATGCGTTATGGTAATGCAAGAATTTGGGGAGAATATGCAAGAAAACGCTAAAATTACAGGATTCTCTGAGTAGAAAGTTTAAAGAACAGTATTTATTACAAATATATGTTAACAATGTTAATGTCTTTACGTTAAATTTTTAAAATCAATTTAATCTGTATGTAGATATATATATTTTCTGCAAGGACATTTTCCATTAAGGTTATGGACATTTCCTTTACCTCTAAACACAACACAATACAATGCATAATTCAAAATTTGGGGAAAACACCAGTGAAAAACCAATGAAAAAAATGTTACAGATAAAAATGACAAAAAATGATGCTATGAAAGCAATAAAATAATCCTCTAGCTGTTTTTCTCCATTCGTCTCTCTGAAACCGTATGTTCCTGTGACAGTACAAATTACTCAGCGATCAAATCCAAGAAGAAAAAAAAATGTAATCAATCCCTACACCGATATTCCAATTTTTTTGACATCATCCTGCCTTTCTCGAGTCGTTTGCTTTTCTCAAAGGTGTGAGTCTATGGAGAAGGACTTCATCAGTACTGGTGTCTCATGCTGTGTCCTTCCCACTGCGCTTAAGTGCTCGCATTTGCCTTCTGTTGTGTTTTCAGACAGAAGTTTGTGCCTCCATGATCTCAGCAGAAAGATTACTGCAGGCACACTCACCCAAGACCCGCTCATGTTCAGCATGGGCCGAGAGGTTTTCTTCTGAACGGAGAGAACAAACACATTTGAGTTGGTGGCAAAAATAACCGCACCTAACTGCGTTGACAGGTGAGGAAGTGTTGATAAGAATCGCATTGACAGTCCATGCATGGTGACACCTGAAGAGAACACAAAATGTGTTTGCTCTTGAAAAGAAGTGTGCAATCACTGTAATGATAGAAATGTTCCTGTTCATTGTGAACGCTACCAACTTTCACAGGATTTTTTTAAGCCATTGTCAAGGTGTTTAGTGGTTTCTAGGCATTTGCTAAGGTGATCTGGGAGGTTGCTAAAATACAGGAGCATATATCATTTACATATCATATAATCATTTACACACTCTCCTCCCATTAATTTTGCGTCTAAAAGGGAAACTCCTACAAATGCATAATTTTGCAATAAATCAGTCACAAACATAACCCTGTCCATGCCTTTTCAGTGCTAATTTTTCACTGCATGTTGCATGTCTTTAGTAAATCCTGACAGTAGTTTTTTTAACGCCAAAAGAAGGTTTGCACTGGCCCAAGCTGTTAGTAAATCTGACCCTGTATGTAAACGTATGCATGGTAAGGGATAATCCATGGCTAGGTGTGCATTAAACAATTTGGTTCCGACTTATATTACAGTATTTTCTTGGGTAAGTGCAATGTAAGGTAACGGCATGTGTTAAAGGACAACTCCGACGCAAAATGAACCTTTGGTCTAATTACACATTGTTACATAGTCAACCGTTCTCTGAGATTTGTTTTCATGATTATCGAATGTAAAGAGTTTTATCTCTAAAAACTGTTTAGCTTATAACGCTAGTATATTGGACATAGAGTAATGAAAATAGAAATCGCTAGTTAATAACACTAACAAGGCTCAAAATAGCCCAACACTAACACAGTAGCATAATGAGGGTCCCTACCTGCAAACTGAAGCATTGAGAACGTTGTAAGTGTACAGACAGTTTAATAAGAAGATATTTTATAAAGACGGTCCACTTTGCTTATACAGGCAGGAGTCATCTTTGGAAAACAGTGCTCCGAGAGTCCGAGAGTGACGTGTGTGTGTGTGTGTGTGCACTTCACGGAAAACAGCGCTTTAATATATAACAGTGATTAAACTGACTTGGAACTGACTGTGGATTAAACGGTTTTATTGAACACCTTTCAGCCAATCAGAATAAAGTTTTCAGACAGACCCTGGTAAAAGTACTGTATATATATTAGGCTATTTTTTAATTATATTACCAAGGACTAAAATGTACACAAGTTCGTCTCTAGCTGTATTTGCTGTGTGTATTAAATCCAGGCCCATATATCCCACTGATCCACACTTGAGCTCAAACAGTCATGCTTGTGAGATGCTCCCGTTCATTTTCTCCTGACGTGTGATTGGCTAGAGGTTTGTTAGACAGGTCACTGGAGACAGACAATATTACCCGACTGAGAGACCAGACGAGCCTCTAGAACAAAAGGTGACGTCTGGGTCATCTCGATTGTAGTGGGACATCGGTTCATCAAATCATTCCTGATTTTATCAGCACTCGGCCTCTCCTGTGTGACTGCAGAGCTGTTAAGCTTTCATTCAACTTAAAATAATTGAATAACATTGTTAAAATATCTGCGGTTTTCTTAAATTAATAAATAATACTGTATAATGTACTGGATAATAATGTACGTGCATTTTTTTTTTTATGTGCACCTGTTGAATATATTGTGTAATTGATCGCCATTTTTTGTCATATTCCAACAAATATTGTCCTGTGGTTACATAATGAATGGCTACGCTGATCAAAAAGGTGCATCTACCAAAAGATTGGGTGTAACAACCTCTCAATGCGTCAGCTGATAGATTCTACCGTTGTAGTATCAGCTGTCTCGACACCTGTATCGGCCCTGACCCACTGCAGATAAATCTTGAGTGCTTCTAAAAGCCTGATCCTCTTTTTGATTCATTATCTGTTCCATTATGTACCACATTCAGCGTCGGCACGGCTTTGACACACCGTACGGGTGTAGACGCCTCTTCAAGATGAAGAAGACTCGCTGTACCTCAGGTTCATCCATTCAGCTTTTTTCTTTAAAAGCACTCCTCTTGTACTATATTAGTATGACAGGCTCACAATGAGTGGTTTCTTTATCGCAGGTGAAATTTCTGAGCGGTAGATCTACACAGACATTTCTAAATTTCTCTGAGAGAAAGAGACAGAAATGGAGAATACATTCAGAGAATAGAGACCTCGGCATAGAAAAAGACAGCGCAAGACCCCATTTCAGGTAAAGTCTCATAGGTCATGAACAAGCCATAATTTGTTTCAAATGAGTAGTGAGATTATATTGTAACAGAACAATGTCCTTTACTTTTCACTGTTTTCACCCTTGTACTGAGAACAGACTGAACCTTGATAGTGCATGATTAGTGTTCAATGGAAATTGAATCAGTCCATTGTTGATGGAACATTTCAATGGCTCCAGTAAAACATGGAAAATGGATTTCAGAACGAGCACATCAGTGGGATGTTTAATGGTTATCTAGAACATATTCAGTAGGAATACACCAAATATTCAGTAAGAAACAAAAATTTAGGGTAACACTTTATAATAACTGCACACTATTAATCATTAGTTAAGCATGAGTAAACAGTTAATTCATCATTTATAAAGCATTAATAGACATTAATAAGCAGTTTATAACTAAATATTTAAATGCTTTATTCTTGATTTAAAAGCATATCTATAATGTGTTTAATAATTGTATTTTCATACTTTATTACTGATCAATTAATCATTTCTAAATGAAGTTACAAACCAGTTAATTAAGAGTTGTCAGTGATTCATAAGATCACTTAGAAAGTGTAAGTAAATGGAGTAAATTCAGGTAGTTATAAAGCATTCAGTAGTGGTCAGTTAACTATTTCTGTGAGCTCATCTAAAGTGAGGACTATTCATGCCTTGTAAAGCATTTACAAAGGAGATTTGTGTTGTATCACACATTTCTAAATTATGTATTGCATTATTTATAAACCAGTTATTTAAGAGGTGGCAGTGGTTTATAAGATTACTTAGAAAGTGTAAGTAAATGATTAATAAACTATTTAAATGCACACTCATACATCTTATTATTTAGACATATAGTAATAGTTAGTGTGTTAATAAATGCTTTATTACCATGTATTTATACTGTAATTCAGGGTTAATTCGGGTAGTTATAAAGCATTTAGTAGTGGTCAGTTAACTATTTCTGTGATATCATCTAAAGTGAGGACTATTCATGTCTTGTAAAGCATTTACAAAGGAGATTTGTGTTGTATCACTGTGTTGTGTTTGTTTCATTTTTCTGTTTAGAAGATAAATGAGCCTTTAAATCTCCTTTGTAAATGCTTTACAAGGCATAAATAGTCCTCACTTTAGATGAGCTCACAGAAATAGTTAACTGACCACTACTGAATGCTTTATAACTACCTGATTTTACTCCATTTACTTACACTTTCTAAGTGATCTTATGAATCACTGACAACTCTTAATTAACTGGTTTGTAACTTTGGATCATTAACAAAGTAGGAAAATACAATTATTAAACACATTATATATGCTATGCTTATAAATCAAGAAACATTTATAGCTGTATCTATAAACTGCTTATTAATGTCTATTAATGCTTTATAAATGATGAATTAACTCTTTACTCATGCTTAACTAATGATTAATAGCGTCCAGTTATTATAAAGTGTTACCCAAATTAAGATGCCAGGAAATGATTGGATGGTGTAAAGATAAAAAAGGCTTTCCTACAAAGAAACATTTCTCTTTTTTTTTACTTAATAATGTGCATTTACTAATCATTCAAAATAACACCAGGGGCATGTATTAAGATTTTATGACTTTAAAATTAACTGAATATTATTGATTCAGAAAAAAAAAAAAACCTCTTGATTTTGTAGGTTTCTAGAGTAGGTTTTCATGCTTGAATGTTCAAAAAACAAATTGTTTTTCACATATTCTATATTGTTGCAGCTCCTCTCCTCCCAGGCTGTCGGTAACGCTCTGTTTACCTCCTGGCCGTTTCTCAATATGCATTATTAAGAGATCTTGTGTCCTTGTGTTCTCGTACGTCATCATCAACCGTCAATGTTAAATTTCCAGTCCTCAAGAAGGCAAGTGCAGAGGATGCATGAAAGTACCCGGGGGTGTTCTTGATATCGAGGATGCAACGAATGCAGACTTGAGAGTATCGAACCGTTCGAAATCCCAAAAGAAGCTTTGCCTGTCGATGTACGGAACAAGTTCTCACTTAAGAGATTCCCGCTGAAAGCTCGAAATACGTGATGGATCGTGAATGTAAACATTTGTCTGTTTGCTTTGCTTAATTTGAATACAGTTATGACCTGAAGAAAGCCTGGAGTATTTTTATTGGCATATTAAAATGACTCTTAATATTGACAAAGCATAGGTAAACATATAGGCTACTCTACTCATGGTAAAATAAAAATATATCAAAATAATGTCTATAATAATATGAAAGAAATGTTTTAATAGGTTGTGACATTTGTTTGTGATGTTTGTTTGTGGTCCTCATGTCCTTCCAAGTTTGTTCTTTCAAGGTTGCCTGGCAAGACTGGTTTCAACGAGAATGCAAGTCCGTTCTTTGCGAAACAGCTCCTGTCTCTATGAAGCCCCTCCTTCCAAAAAGCACAGTGTCCTCTGATTGGTCGGCTGGAGCAGTGTGCGCTTGGAGCACTTGGAGTGTGTTTGGAAAATGTCCCGCCTCTTACCATAACCGCCAGTTTCAACACACTGCTAGCTAACTCAACCAGGCCCCGTCCCTTTATTCTGCGTATGAATTATTATAATGAGGAATATTGTGACGCGTTCGTTCCAGGAAGAATACTCATTTCAGGGAGTTCAGAAACAGTGACACTGATATAGAGAATAAGTCCCACTGGAAGAACTTTAAAACTTTGCAGACCTTTTTAATACTCAAACAGCAACATTACACACTAAAGAAAGTTGAAAATGTGAAAAAGCGTAATAGGTGCTCAACTGCTCTTTAATAATCTAATACACACAATCAGTCTGTTGTGATGCTGTATCAGAGCCGTTGTTTTGGTCTGTTTTAGACTCTGGGCCTTTGTTGCATTCATTTGCATTTTTTTTTCTTTGTACCAACAAAGACAACAGATCCGACACATGCTCAGATTGCTGATGTTCCCGGGTGAGTAAGAGCTACCTCAGTGATCAGGAGACATGCTCAGCATCCACTAACTAAGAGCCCTCATGCACCAAGTGCAGCGTTACCATTTAAGCACATTGAATGCAGTTCACAAACATATATATATATATATATAGCATCCTTACATAAATATAATGCATTGATGTATGCATGCATTTCATGAGTTGAAGAGGATTAATGGTAGATTTCAGTTTCAAGTCTGGTTGTTCATGTTTGCTTGTCTGAAAGAGAATGTTTTGTTTTACATCCTGTGATACAAAGATATACGAGTGATTCAGTTATCGATTCCATGTTGTTTAATAATTTCAGAAACCTTGCTCGTCACCACGATGTTCTTAGAAACCCTATAGTGCTCAATGCTACATTCTGCATCTCACGCTAAATTATTTTCAATGTTGTTTTAAAGAAAATTCCAATTCTAGGAATCTAGAAACAAAGAACCACAAACTTCATGCTATTTTCTAGCTTGACCATGACATGTTCCTTTTGGCACATCATTTATATCCAAAAACAAAAGATTTAAAATTAATCCTTTACTTGAAGACAACTTAAGATGTTCTTGCGCAATTGAGAGTTTGAATATGATACATAAGTACGGATAAATGCTGACTGAAATTCTCTGGTGAAGTCATATGTTTTCTGTGTTTGTCCCTGATTTTTGTTATACTTTGTTTCCTATTCTGTCTGCCATATTTGTAGTCCTTTTGTAGTTTTTCAGGTGGGTTAGTCAGATTTTTCGCAGGTTGTTAGGCCTTGTGTATAAATAGCCCTTGTGTTCCTTGTAGTCGTTGATTGGTGATAGAGGGATATGGAGGCCTGTTCTCTTTGCTCTCCATGTTCCTGGATGTTGTTTGTTCTTTTTCATTAAAGCTACCTGCACTTAGTTCCCCGTCTCTGCCTGCGTCCCCTTGCTCTCTGTATACAGATGGCGTTGAATTGCATTAGTTGCTCCTACAAGAGGACTGTCCAGTGACATTTTTTAGACTTAATTGGCATTTGCACAAAGGATAACGTTAAAATGCTATATTTATATATGAACACAAATGAGATTTATGAAATTTTGTCCATGGACACCTGCGTTTTGGACAGTTTTTGGGCTTGACGACCCCTAGGCTCAGTCTTAAACATCACAGCCACGGACCGTTGGCTGAACAATTGATGCATAAGGCAAATAAATGGGAAACACTTTGGGAGTTTCAAAGTTGTCATCTTATTGGTTGAATTCTACAGTATTTCCGGGAGACGTGTGTGTCAGGTTCTTTAACGGTGATCCTGTTGTGAAGCCAAACCCCCTCATGGAAAAAGAAAGCCGATGTGACAATTAACTCCTATCAGGATCAAATAAACACTGAATTTTGAAGTTAGCGGAGCTATTGTTGCAGTAAAATTGCACATCATTCTTGAATTATTTATTTATTTATTTATTTATTTATTGTAAGGACTTCGACTTTACATTTTCATGTCGCCAAACATGATGCGGAACAAAACGAACTGTGATTGGTCCTCTTGGGTGGTCCTTGACCAATGCAAGCTGTGATGGAGTCTAGACCTTCTGCCATCAGTCTGAAGGCCTGACTATACACGTAAGACTGGACAACCCCAAACTCCATTTGGTTTCATTGTATGAAAAAAAAAGTGAAAAATACAACTAAATAATAAAAATAATACATCCAATGAAGTAATCTCAAATCAATAGAGTAATAACCTACACCCTAAAAAACTGGGTAAATATTGGACAGAGCACATGTTGGGTTGATTTCACCCAGCAAAGGTTGTTTATTTAACCCAGCATAATGGGTTGATTTAACCCAGCATAGTTGATTCATTTTTACTATAATACTAGCTTTTTATTTTCATACATGAATTAAGACATTAACTTAACGGATTAACTTAAATCTTCTAAACTTTTTTTCAAATTCTAAATACAACCACTGGTTTGCATTATAATTTGTTTATTTTAATTAATATTTTACAGTATATTTTATATCATTTTAATACATATTGCCAACATTTAAACTTGTTTAACAAATATTAGAAGTAAAAATGAAACATTAATAAGTAATTCAAGTGTATTCGACCAGTCTCTGTTGTCCCGTTTCCACTGTAACGCGCTGGATCTCGTGCCGGCACTTGTGTCATGTTCAGCGGGGCAACTTCTAACTTCAGACCGCCTCCCTGCGTTTCACTCGTAGCCGAAATACGTGGCGAGCGACAGGCTCCATAACCTGTCCATAAACAATCAGTGTAATGTTCTGAGAACATATTTTAAATAACGATGGCGTTTCCATCACGTGAAAAGATCGATGCAACACTCATTTAGGTGAGTCACTTTGTGCCTCTGTATGTTAAATTAAAAGATAAACAGCACAATAATGGATTTATAGATAAAATAAAATGTACACAAACCTGTAATTTACCAAAGTCATTTTGACGGAGCTGCACTGCTCTTTCCTGAAGAGGTCACAAAAAGCCTGCGGTAAATAACTCAGTCCATGGGTTGTTAGGTTTCACCCAAGATCTGGGTAACACAAGAAAACTACACAAACACTGGGTTGTTACATCTGACCCAGGAGCTGGGTAACACAAAAACTACCCAAATACTGAAAAAAAGGACCCAAAAAAAATTTACCCAAAAGGCTCAACACAGAAAAAATAACCCAAGATTTTTTAGAGTGTAGTGGCAGGATATTTCTTTTCTGAAATCAGTCCAGGATCCCAAACAGGTTTAATGCAGATACGAAATTGCAAATGACATCATTACAGACTACTAAATTTGCAGTATTATAGGTAATAATAAATTACTGAAAACCTTGGGTTTTACCTCAAGCTACAATGGTTTGAACTCTGCCGCTGTCAATCATCGCACTGAATAGAGATTAAGAGCGTTAGTCGAGCTCCAGTGACTCTCGCTGCTTCTCATCCCACCTTTTAGGATGAACACTGCTGTGTTTGCCTATTCCCAACACATTAATGCATAATTTGGGGCCTGTTGCCCATGAGAACTGCACAATGATCGGTTTCTGTGCTAATTTAAATATGTCACCAGCGTGGTTCAATCTGTATGCCCAGCAGCAGTAATTACCACTTTATATCATTAAAAGATACAAACATATTTCTTGACTAAAAGAAGACAAAAAAAGAAATTTTTAAGCATTCTTGTTTTAGGAAGCATGATTGAAATCAAATGATGGCTTGATTGTTGTTTGGAATATGTAGGAATCTGTTAATGCTTCTATATTTGGAAAGGTTGCTAATTTGTTGAGTTCAGGTGACTCTATTTGTTCGTTCTGCTGTTTACTGGCATTTTAACAAGATAGGAAAATAAAATTTGATCATATCCTGCATGTGTTATGTTGTAAACACTGTAAATGAATAAGCAGGAAGACAATTATTCACAATCTCATTCATGGAATCTATGATGACAAGAAGTTTATTCGACTCTTCAAACCACCATGAAACATCCTCCTGTTTTGGAAATAAATGAAAACGAGATCTAATGGCTTAAAAAGGTCAGAGCGGTTTTGCTCTGCTGCTCGACTGTAGAATATAATTTTAGCTAATGTAAACAACTAGCGCAGCATCCGAGGATCAATGTTTGCCTTGTGTGGCATTTTATAGGTGATGTGAAAATGATTAAAACGAAGACACACTGTGATGTAACATTTAGACAACACGCTACTTATTGATCCAGATCTTTACTGCTGAAGACAACAGCCAATACTGCTCACTTGTGATGAATTTCAGAGCCATTTCGTTAACCTGCAGGTTCTCTCGAATCCAGAAATTATAAGATAACAGCTTTTGGTAGAGAAAGGTCTTAGATATTTTAAGTGCATGAGTTGATGTAGAAGAATCTGGTCTTAAACTATATATATAGTGTATATATATATATATATATATATATATATATATATATATATATATATATATAAACTATGATGCTGAATTCTGCAATAGCGGCATTTTCTAAATCAAAGTCATTATTTGTGTTGTTCAGTCAAAAGTTTGGAATAATTAAGATTTTCTTTTTTTAAATGTTTCTGAAATGATTTCTGAAGAATCATGTGAGGCTGGAGTAATGATGATGAAAATTCAGCTTTGCAACACAGGAATAAACGACCTTTTAAAATATACTCAGACATTTTTTTTTTGTTGTAATAATATTGCTGTTTTTACTGTATTTTTCATCAAATACATGGAGGTGAGCAAAACATGCATGCAGGTATATTTCAAAAACATTAAAAAAATCTTACGTATTTTAACCTTTTGACCTGTAAGATTTGAAACAAACTGCTACACCTAAGTATTAATATGCAGTATAGTTTGCAAACAGAAGCCCATATCATAACTATAGTTCATTACCCCGATTCTTAACTAGCCATCTCTCTTCACAGATGTTTCCATATGTGTAATGCTCGTTCATTTCTGCTGTAAAGGTCTACTTTGCCTTTGAGATATTAGGCGTTTTGCAATTTGTTTTTAGAGCGATATGAATCATAGCCTGACATAATCACTTAACCTGCTCCAGAGATTTGAGTTTCTCCCCGCTGACAGCCATTTTCCACGTTCTTAATCATTCCTCCTCAAATCAATTTAATCTCCGGGAAACAATGTGCTCAGGCGTACCCAATAGACACTTTGCTGCCAACATCATGAGAAATGGCCTCCATTGAGGGATGGTAAAAAAAAAAAAAAAAAGTAAGTGTTTCGACCTCTTCCATCTTCCCTCAGGCCCTCTGATTGGATGCGACCCTCCGGTCGGCACCGCGGGCGTCGTGGGTATCTTCAGGCCTGTGAAGGATGTTCTTGCAGGGAAGCGATGTATTATTTTTAAGGAGAAGCTGCCTCGTGGGTACAAGCAGCTTCGACAATATTGATTTTGGGGCACGTGGACTTGGGCTAACAAAAAAAACTATTTTAATATTTAATTGTTGCTCTCAGCATGTACTGATGGGATTGGCTTTTGCCGTAGGTGTGTTACAAATTAAAAGAGGAAAATGCAAAGCATATTTAAATAGGACTGTCATTTAGGGAATTTGAGCTAAAGTCAACAAGTAAACTAATCGTAGAGCAGCTCCTCTAGGGCAAAGCCAAACCAGGTCACATTGTGAGTTTTTACATGGAAAATAAAAGCAAATGTTTCACTGGGGAAATTGGCATGTTTGGAGGAATTACTTGTGCTTATTAAGGCCAGTTCACACCACAACGACAGATGCCGACCAACGGAAACACACACTTCGAGTTTTGAGGGATCAGTGTGTTACTCTTCACGGCGTCCGTCGGCATTAGTCAGTGGTCGTTTTCACTGAATTAACATGTTCGATTCCCGTTTGTCAGGTCGTGGAATGTCTGAGAAGTGACGTAATGTAGTCTGGTGACTGTTCATGTGTCTGTCGTGCAGTGGGAATTGGTCTTTAGACGTCTATAATGCTCGCATAGTCGACTTTTGTAAAGTCTGACCATGAAGGTAATTCCATTTTGATAATAATGAATACTTTTATTCAGCAAGGATGCATTAAACTGATCCAGTGTGACAGTGGTTACCAAACCAGTCTGCATTAAAACTGAATACAGTATTGAAGATACAGGGATGAAAAATAGCCTATAGATCTGGCACATTTACAGTACATGATGGACTTGAGTGCTAATGTTAATTAATGTGCATTGTCCCTTTTAAAATAAATAAATTAAAATGCAAGAATCTATTCTAGAGAAAGAAAGAAGATTATAAACAAAGTAAGTTATGAAAGCGCTTTTGTTAAATGCAGTTCGTTTACAAAAAGTAAAAGCTGCTGGAACTTGGCTGTAGCCACAAATACGTGAAATTGACAATCACTCTTTACTGCCCATGAAAAGAAACCGCAGCTTCCCATATTTTTTTTTTGCTTTTTCAGCCCCTTAATATTTCATTGAGGTTCACGATATAATGCAGGCATATATCTAATGATGACTACTGCTCTTTTGCATATTCATGAAGCCTTCATGAATTACACAGAAAGAGGAGCAACACTGACAACTTTGCAAAGTATTAACTCTAAAAGAAGTGAGTAACTTTAAAATGTAACCTTAGACTTTGAAACACATTGTGCTGTGATTTTAATAATCAATACCTTTCTAACTTCACAAGGCTTCAGTAGGATCATGTTACTGACTAATATTCTATATTTATAATGACATTTTGTGCCAGTCTTTCATATTCAGTGATACGCTTAATCATCCTGTCCCCCTTTCTACAGTCGATGGGTGATTGATGTTTGTGAACTAAACAGCATCTTATACAGCATTTATATACAAGTGCTCTTAAACTGATCATGTGAAATTGGAGTTCGGGGCTAGTTGTCACACTTCTTACTCCAGTGTAGATTCCTCAGGGTGTGTTATTGAAGGTTAACCTGTGTTTTGGATATATGGACAGATGGATGGACGGATGGATGGATGGATGGATGGATGGATGGATGGATGGATGAATGGTAGAATAGATTAATGGATAAATGGTAGAATAGATGGATGGATGAATGCATGGACGGACAGATGGATGCATGGATGGATGGATGAATGGATGGATGGATGGATGGATGGATGGATGAATGATGGATGGATGATGGACGGATGGATGAATGGATGGTTGAATGGATGTTTGAATAGATGGATGGATGAATGGATGAATGGTTGAATAGATGGATGGATGGATGGATGGATGGATGGATGGATGGATGGATGGATGGATGATGGATGGATAGATGAATGGATGGATGGATGGACAGATGGATGGTTGAATGGTTGAATAGATGGATGGATGAATGGTTAAATAGATGGATGGATGGATGGATGGATGGATGATGGATGGATAGATGAATGGATGGATGGATGGATGGTTGAATGGATGGATGGATGAATGGTTGAATAGATGGATGGATGAATGGTTGAATAGATGCATGGATGGATGGATGGTTGAATGGATGGATGGATGGATGGTTGAGTAGATGGATGGATGAATGGTTGAATAGATGGATGGATGGATGGATGGTTGAATGGATGGATGGATGAATGGTTGAATAGATGGATGGATGAATGGTTGAATAGATGCATGGATGGATGGATGGTTGAATGGATGGATGGATGGATGGTTGAATAGATGGATGGATGAATGGTTGAATAGATGGATGGACAGATGGATGGTTGAATGGATGGATGGATGGATGGATGGATGGATGGATGGATGGATGGATGAATGGTTGAATAGATGCATGGATGGATGAATGGTTGAATAGATGGATGGATGAATGGTTGAATAGATGCATGGATGGATGGATGGTTGAATGGATGGATGGATGGTTGAGTAGATGGATGGACAGATGGATGGTTGAATGGATGGATGGATGGATGGTTGAATAGATGGATGGATGAATGGTTGAATAGATGGATGGACAGATGGATGGTTGAATGGATGGATGGATGGATGGATGGTTGAATAGATGGATGGATGAATGGTTGAATAGATGCATGGATGGATGGATGGTTGAATGGATGGATGGATGGATGGTTGAGTAGATGGATGGACAGATGGATGGTTGAATGGATGGATGGATGGATGGATGGTTGAATGGATGGATGGATGAATGGTTGAATAGATGGATGGATGGATGGATGGTTGAATGGATGGATGGATGGATGGTTGAGTAGATGGATGGATGAATGGTTGAATAGATGGATGGACAGATGGATGGTTGAATGGATGGATGGATGGATGGATGGTTGAATGGATGGATGGATGAATGGTTGAATAGATGGATGGATGGATGGATGGATGGATGGATGGATGGATGGATGGATGATGGACGGATAGATGAATGGATGGATGGACAGATGAATGATGGATGGATGGATGGATGATGGACGGATGGATGGTTGAATAGATGGATGGATGGACGGATGGATGGTTGAATAGATGGATGGATGGATGGATGGATGGTTGAATAGATGGATGGATGGATGGACGGATGGATGGTTGAATAGATGGATGGATGGATGGATGGATGGATGGATGGATGGTTGAATAGATGGATGGATGAATGGTTAAATGGATGGATGGATGGATGGAGGGGCAGACAGATATTTTTGCTTAGAGGAAAGAACTCATTTCTAAACAAAAGTTTTGAGCTAGTGAAACCAAACGAACATACAAAAAAAACAGATTTTTTTGATGTTGTAGTTAGCCTTTTATTTTGAAGGTTCTTCTAATGATCTCCACTTCCTGATTGCATCTGTTTCTTGTTAACCAATTAGTGCTTTTGTATGTAAAAAGCCCTTGTGTTTGCTTTGCCTGTGTGTTAAATGTACATGAATTTAATTCTTCCGTCACTGTTTTGTGAGTACAGTCTATAGTTTCATGAAGTTTAAGGATTTTAAGGCAAGTCTAGTTGTTTCAGGCATGGCTTTAGTTCGGTCATGTTTATCAGATTATTTTGTTACTTTCCCCTGTCAAACATGAAGTGCACGTATGGGGTTATTTCTATTAGGCAGAAATTGTGTCTTAACTTTAATGAAAGCAGTAGCGCAGCGGTTTGAGGCATCGTCAAAGACAAAGTAAAATGCTTATGGATTTATGCAAATCATAAGTCATAAGTATGAGCAACAGTCTTAGCAAGCACCACTAATTTTATTAATAATAATGCAGATTTTATTGTTCCATTATCTGAAAGTTAATTTCCTTTTACAATCAATGTCGAAAACAGCATTACGGAGGTTGATGTGGCAAAATTAAGATCCAAGATTGTTCTCTCACAAGATTACAATAATTGCCCATATTTGTCTTTCACATTCATAAATTATGGAAGGCTCATTAATAATACAAAGGCTTACTCTCAGCACTAATGCGTGCAAAGAAACCTTTCTCTTCCCTGTAGTGCTAAATTACCAACATTTTTTGTTCTCGCACGGCAGGCAGTCGTGAGGTGCGTAGAGGACGGGGTTAGTAATGGGTAACAGTGTTGAAGATCATATTTAGAGAGACTTCTGTGCATTTGGCTGCTGTTATGGTTGCTCACATCACACGCTCGTGAACAGTCATGCTAATGGCATATAATGGCATGAAATATGAGCAATTGAAGAGTAGAGCAATTGTCATTTCTGTATCACAACTCAAATTATCAACTTTCACTATAAGTAGAGATGGGAGTCATAAAGAATAAAACATTTCCGCTTCTGATTTCACTCCCTAATGATTAAGTGTGTGTGAATCAGTTAGTGGCATGTGTTTCAAATGTTTGGGGTCAGTAAGAGATATCATGCATGTGCTTGTATGTTGAATGCAAACCCATAAATGTAGTGAGAAATTGCTAGCTTTCCGCAGTCCAAAAAAAGAGCATGTTTCACCTTTAAAATAGAGCAAAGCCCCATCGCATGACTTGGCTAATAAAAACAGATAGTAATTATTGCTGACTCTTGCTTAGTTAGCACTAAAAAAGCCTTTAGCATAACACACACACACACACACACACACACACACACACACACACACGCCATGTTTATTGTGATCCATTAATAAGTATCTGGAAAGCAAGATATGATAGTTAGTTCATCTCCACAAACCATATTCGGTTGGCACGGAAGTGAGCCAAGAAAGATGTTCCTTTTACGTCTTGAAAGAACAGAACAACAAGACTATTAGCAGGGTTGCAACCTCATGTAAACATTCCTGAGGCTAAAAGCAAATAAATGCACATCAAAGAGTGCTGCATGTTATACCTCCGTGTCGCTTTTTCTCTCCTTTATTTTATCTTTGTTCTCCAGACCATAGCAGGAGCATCATTAGTGGCGTTTCGGAGCCGTTGCCTTTGGGATGCAGCATTTGTATGCATCAAGCACCTCTGCGAATACAGCAGCCACCTCCTGTTGATCCACTTACATGATTTATTTCTTACAGGGCGAGGAGCACGAGATGCTCTGCAAGGGCTTTTTTTTTTTTTTTGCACTTATTTCTTCAATGGAGAACAAGTGGTGACAGAGCATCATGGAGGGTGTCCTTGGCTGTTAGAGACCTCACTGTGTTTATTAGTTTGACAGCTTAATCTTGGGTTCTGAGTTTAGCAAGTAGACATTCAGCAGATGTTTGCATCTGTTAAAGAGACCATATTATGCCCCTTTACAAAGTTTTGATTTTGTTTCTGAGCTAAACTAGAATAGTCTTTCATTCTTGAATGTTCAAAATACAAGATTTTTCCCATATTCTCCATTGTTGCGGCTCCTCTCTTCCCAGTCTGTCAGTAACGCTCTGTTTTCTTCCTGTCTCTATGAAGCCCCTCCTTCTGAATAGCACAATGTACTCTGATTGGTCAACCACTGGTCAAGCGTGTTTTGGAAATGTACCCCTTACTCAGTAGCGGCCACGTAATTCCATTTAATTTGAAATGAGCCTCGCAACAGAAACAGAGTCCCACAATCACACACTAGGGTCAGAAATTAACAGGGGATTGGGGCCAGAGTGAATACAAATACCCCCAAAATTCAAGATATGGGCCAATAATGTCCCTGTCTAAGTTATATATTTATAGCTGGATGTTGTTACGCAATACCATACGAACAAGAATTATTTAATTTAACCAAATATCAGCATAAATATCAATAAGGGCAAATATTTGCAAATGTGATATTGATTTTATAGTTGAAAAAGTTAATATTAGGTCACTTACATTCTCTGAATATTGTCTGTTTGTGTTCTATTTTGCCAACTTTGGCTATTTTGAAAACAGTTCCAAACAAATCCAGTAGAGTAGTAGAGCCAGTGATGTTTGATTACTGAATGAATCTGGGTTTTTGAATAAATCGGTCTAATGAAGGACTCATGAAGTGTTGCCCCTGAATGAATCATCCATTTTGAATGAATTGTTTGACTGAATGATTCAATGACTCACACTCAAGACAATGGGCCCTATTTTAAGGATCTAAGCGCATGGTCTGAAGCGCACGGCTCAAGTGCACTTAGGTCGTGTCTGAATCCACTTTTGCTAGTTTAACGACGGGAAAAATGGTTGGCGCACCCAGCGCAATGGTCTAAAAGAGTTGCCCCTATTCTCTTAATGAGTAATGGGTGTGTTTTGGGCGTATTGTGAAGTAAACCAACCAGACTCTCATCTCCCATTCCCTTTAAAAGCCAGTTGCACTTGCGCCACAGGAATTTACCAGGAAAGACTGAATGCGTGTCCAGAGTGCAAACGAATCCGCTCGTGCCGAGGTTAAAGCGCACAAGTAGACAATCTACGGGACAAGCCGGATTCCACCATATCTTTACGTGCACAATAATAATCTTTTACATTGTAATCCTTTTATTTTTAATAATTGGCTAGTTTGTGTGCTGCTGCTTGTCCCTGTGTGTGTAATAAGCAGAGTGTATGCGCGTTATGGACACGCCTAGGTACACAATACTAACACGCTCTTTAAATAAAAAATATATATATTCTGCCATTGACTTTAGACCAGGTTTCAGTTGGTCAATAGCGCAGTCTGTTTCAGTTTCCTCAAAATAGCAACGCGCCAACAATGTGCCTGAACACAGCTCGTTCTCAGAACAGCAGCCCATGGGTGCACAAATAGGCGCAAATGCATTTGCTATTTGAACAACGTGGCGCAGGACGTGAAAATGATAACTGCGTCAGGCTGAAACTACAAAACACACTTCCGTACAGTATATCGGGCCCAATGACTTGCTGCCACTGGCGGTTTGTAGTTGGGCTGAGAGAGTGAATAATGCTGTTGTTGCTTTTGGTTGTGATTGTAATACAGAGATGGAATAGTCTCTAAAAAGTATTGTTTAATATTTAAACATTATTAAATATAAAAGTTAATAAAATGATGCAGTCGCATTGCATTCAATGTTTTTGTCTGTCTCCGACTGTTTCTTTGAGAAGTGCCTCTGAATTGGGGGATTCACCAGTAGATGCTTCACTGCACCATTATGAGGAGAAAAGCTTCTTTCTGTTTTGGCAGACACTCAAAACTGGCCGTATATTCTGACAAATAAAATGTTTGCAGCAACCTGTAAATCACAAATACTGTAGTTCCCAATATTGTAGTAGATGTTTTTTTCCCAGTGATCGATATTTATTGGAGGCTCTTAAAGCATGAAATGGACTTATATTTTTTCCTGTCCGCCGTCTTTGACGTCACAGCTCAAGACACTTATAAATTACTAAGATAACTTGGCAAACTACTATTAATGCCCTTCATCCTATTAATGTTATTAATTGTTTTTTTAAAGGTGCACTAAGTCTTTTTTTTTTTTTTGCTAGGTTTCTAAAAATAAGAATTACATTGTAGAGTTGAGAAATATCATTGATATGATTCTAAAAACAGTTGCATCCTGGAGTCGGTGGACCTCTGCTCATTTTGGGGGAATTTTGCCTAAAAGTGTCATTTTAGTATCATTGTTAGTTTTTGTCAATATTTTGTATATCAGTAATATATTTTCATTTTTTTTTTTTTTTTAGTTACTTTTCTTGCTATTTTGTTGTGTTTAATAGGTTTAAACAGATTTGATTCAGTTTTAGTTATTTTAGTAGCTACTTTAACTCATACTAAATGAAAATGACATGTTGTTTTACAAGTTTGACAAACGCTGACAAATTCTGTGTAAATCTACAGTTCTCTGTATTTCGTGTGGGCTTGATGAGCAGTGTTTGTTCAGTCCGAGATGGATGGAAATAGAAACTGCAATGACAAAAAAACACTTTTGTCATTTTATAATATGCATTTATTTTTACCTGATTTGCTCAGTGACTCCCATATGAATCGTTCAACGACTCATTTTTCCAAACCCCGCCTTTGCGTGACGCTAATCTGCGGTGAAAAAGCGAACTTTTTCGCTTTTCAGATGACCCAGTCAGTTGTGATTGACAATGTGTGTAAATGTGTTTACAGAGATAATACTTCTATTGGTTAACACGGAGTACAGTGTACAATGCTTTAATCAATTACATTGTGTTATAATAATGATTATAGTGCACCGCTTTGTAGTAAGAAATTCAAAATGGGAGAAGGAATTTAAGTTGAGTTATGTTAGCGACCACAGCCAAAAGTTCAGTGGTAAAAACACATTCAGTCTTTGTTTGCGTTAGCCCAACGCATAAACATATTGATAATGCAGTACTAGTACGAGGTATTGCTCTATTCTTTATGACAACTCCAATAACAACGACAAACACTTCACATATTTCAATACAATTGACATTGAAGACTATAGAAGCTGCGCTGTGCGTAAACAACACACAAAATAATTATTGAGCATGCTACATAAAACATAAAAGAAATATTTATTAATAGTAATAATACTTAGGCTACAGGTTGTGATTCGGAGGAGGAAGCTGATCCAAATAAACTAGGTAGGCTACTGAACCTTCCTTCAATATCAGCCGGCTCGCGAATCCACATTTTACAGCATTTATGTTTGTGAAGCAATCATCTTCAAAATGACGCGAACAAAGCACAAGGTCCGGGCTAACGTATACTTCTGTGGTATAGTTGTATATGAACTGGAGCCACATGGGCCCAGTCCCAAATCGCACACTTCATGAGCACTTTCGGTCTTGTGGACTTACAATGGCTGCCGCGTGCGCGTGTCCGTTAAGTCCGTGAGACCGCAGTGTGTCCCATTTGTCATTTTTAGATCTCAGAAGGGTGCTCGCAAGCACCCCCAAGTGGTCGATTTGCGCCCTTGATGCGCACTTTTGCCAAGCCCGCACTGACACAGGCTCCGCAGCAGACTTCTTCCCGACAGTTAAAGCGGCATTACGTCACGAAAGTGCGGACTCAGAGGAAGACCGCGAGTGCTTAGGGTTCCATTTGGGACATGGCCTATGTCTTCAAATGCTCCTCCCTGGGCAAATGAAAAAAGTTCGCTTTTGCGTCGCACTTCAGAACACAGCGTCTCGTCGACATGATGTTTTCAAGTTTTTCCTGGCGTCTACGAGCGCAATGAGTCAGTGGGCGTATCTTATTCAAATAACTTGTCAAGTTGACTTCATCTAGACAGAGAAAAAGCATCGTTCGTCTATCGATTCATATCAGCGACTCAGAGTCGACTCTTACTTTTGAGAGACAATAACTTTGTATATGGTGAACTTTCATATTTAAAACTTTGCAGGATGTTTTCGTTCACTTAGATCTATGTTCCACACTACATGAAAGGTAATTTACAAAAATCCATAATAGGTGCCCTTTAATTAGAGAAGTTTGTTTCAATCGAGTCTTGAGCTTTAGTCACTTAAGCCACAGGCTGCTTTAAGACGACAGGTTAAATGAACAGCATTGCAAATTTCATAAGCATTTTCAGATCCTCCGTAGATTGTGCATCTGGAGTGGAAGTCAAAAGAAGACCTGACAAAATATCAGACTATTGTGTCAGGTGGGATTTGCAGTCTTTCGAGTTTTTCCACGCAGATGAATGAAACATCAAAGGCCATTCACAGCTGCCTTTTGCACAGAGTGGACCCATTTCAGCCAGGATCAATCTGTATGTGTGTGTGTGTGTGTTCAAACAGGAATAAGTTAGAGAAGCAGTGTAAAGATAGAAAGCACTAGCTCTCATGGAGTCTCATCGATCCAGGAATTGCAGCTGACGTTTGGTGGTCAGACTGCGTCCTCAGCCGTTAATCAATGGCTTAGGTGATTAACATTAAGGTGAATTTAAGTCATCATGACTTATTTACCATGGCCATTTAAGACCAGATGGCGAAGAACATACACTCTGAAAATGTATGATGCAATACAATACAATACATTTTTTTTATGAAATATTTTTACACATAAAAAAAACTTAAATATTGAGTACATTTGAACATAAAAAAAAATCAATGAAATATACCCTATGAATTGAGTAAATGTTAGCAAAAAAAAAATAACAATAATGACATTTCGTTAGTAGCCTACAATTACATCTATTTACGTTTTCCCCCACAAAAATAGTATTTGACTAACAAAATAAAAATTTTAAATATAATTTATATTTTTGTTAAATTTATAAAAATCAACACATTAAAATACCAAACATTAACATTATGCCAAACATTAATTACCATATAAGTCAATAAAAGCATTTTAATCTTGATAAAAAAAAAAAACAACAACTATATTTACAAAATAAAGATTTACTCAAATGGGTTTTTAAATAAGTCAAAAAAAGAAAAAGAAAAGGCCATAACTAAAAGTAAGTAATTTGCACCAGAAGTGAAGAAACTCAATACTGGCGCAGGATACGACTCAACTGATTTTATTCTCAGCCTCTGAGTTTTCTGAGCCACCGCGGCCAGTCTCAGAGGAGACACATGTTGCTGAGACAACAGGCAGAACAGCGCAATACTTCCTGTCACACACACACACACACGCACACACACACACACACACACACACACACACACCTGCAGTCACTGGAAAACCACTGACCTTCCATGTGGTGAAACACTAGAGTAATGCATCTTCAGGACGCTGAGCTTCAGACCCTCGCTGTTGCTTTGCTCAGGAATAAGCTGCATTATCACACAGACAGCGCTTTGATATTTGAGTTTGCATCACTCTTGAACATCTATTTCTTATGTCATTGTAGATTAGAACATGCATTAGAACAGTGTGTTTGAAACCATACTGTCATATTTTACAACAGAACACATGGATCATATATTGCAATTCTATTCCTCACGAGTCACATACCTTAGATACTTAAAAAAAAAAAAAAAACACAACATTTGCATTTCTTTACTTCGCTACTGTTTATGAGGAACAGGTTGACAGTAAAACTGCACTGACACATTTAAAAGGATCCTGTTGAGTCGACTCTCACGGACCATTGGTTTTCCCTCACATTTGTCACTTAATATTGTGATGCATTGAACTGACGTGCAACAATTTGAGGTAATTATAGTTTAAAGTATGAATTCTGTGCACATGCACATTTTCTGTATGTATAAATGAGCATCAATTTCACAGTGATGAATGAAGTGAAAGCTTTTAACATTTCCTTCTTGATTCAAAATTGGATTTAAAAACACTACTAATTTAATTTGTTAAATGATCACTTTTCTAAAATAAACATGATACACATATAAGGATACTGTAGTATTTGTCAATGCACATACTAGTTGGCTGTGTGATATTTGCCTAATAATATTTGATGACATTTGATGGACAGCAATCATGTGTGACACGTGGAAACCACATATGTTGGAATACTTCCGTTTTAAGACCAGATGCATTCAGCATTTATTGAGAATAAAAGTGCATGATATTTCAGGGAAATCTGTATTAAACATCCTCACATACACATTGAAGAAATATGAAAAAAAGTAAATAGACTGGAAAAGGTGAACTTAATGATCCCTGAGTAGTTTAACGATTCATAACCTGGGAAAGTCCAGGCTGTTTGTAAGTGATGCTGCTGGTTATTACACTAGACTGTGTGGTGAGTCACCGGTGAGAGTTTCCCTCAGGCGGGAACGACTTATACAACCGCAGCCTCACCGGAGAAATACAGCACTTTGATTTTGAGGTTATGCATGCATGGAAGAACATGCCTTTCTTGCTAGATTTCTATTAGAGCGATACAGTATCTTGAAAGAGAGAATTAAACTTAAGGCAGTTTAAGGAAGTTAGCATTTTGACCTAATAATGCATCATATTTACAATTGCACAACCTAGAGCAAAAAAATAAATAATAATAATAAAAAAGAGAAAAACTTAAGTTAAGAAATGGAGTAGAACAATACAAGTAAAAAGGTCTAGTCTTGTTGAATTATTTTGTTTTTGTAAGTAACATTCATCAAAAACATGTTAAAACCAGTCAAATGTATACTTTTAAAAGCCATTAAAGTGAATGAAGAATTTTATTAACTTTTTAGTTTTTCTCTGATTTTAATAATTTTATTTTACACTTTTATTTTATTTGTTAATAGTTTTTGTTTACTCTGTTTCCACTATGCTCATTATTGTTATTGTGGGGCTTTTGTTTGTTTGGCCATACACCTGACCAGTTATTATCATGTCAATCTAGCACACATTTTTCCCTTGAATATTGCACAAGAAAAGGGCAATACGTGATGAATAGATTAGATGATGACAGCTTGAGCTTTGAGATCCCAGATCCAGTATCTCCTGAGGCAAAACTTCATGAGTTTTAATCCAGTCCGTGTTTTCTCTATTCTGATACTGGCCACTGGGCTGTGCGCTTTTTCTTTCTTTCTTTCTTTCTTTCTTTCTTTCTTTCTTTCTTTCTTTCTTTCTTTTAAAAGTTTAAACTGCTTCTCAACATCATAAATCAATTGATATGCAATAAAGATGAAGTTTGTTTATACATACATACATACATAGATAAATAAATACAGACAGTATATATCATATACACAAACGTTAATGTTAGATGCAATTAATTGATTTGACAGCCCTATTTTACACACACACACACACCACACACACACACGCACACACACGCACGCACACACACACACACACACACACATATATATATATATATATATGTATATATATGTTTTAATAGATATATTTTCCTCTAAATTATCTTATTATTGACTACTAAAACGAATCCGCGCTGTTATTTATATATATATATTTTTCAATGAAAGTAGTTTTTGCTTCAGCATCTCCTGAGGGCAAAACGCCATGCGCCTCCATGAATCCACTCCGTGTTTTTCCATGTTGTCATACTCACCACTGGGTTGTGCGGTTTGCCTGAGTCTCTCTCTCTCTCTCTCTCTCTCTCTCTCTCTCTCTCTCTCTCTGAGTGTGCGTGAGAGAGAGGGAGAGGGAGGATTGCTACTTTCTCTCCACTGATAGAAACACACAGCAGAAGTTGAGAGCGCGTCGCTCCGGATCTGTTCTGGAGGTTTCGCCGTTGTAATCGCGCACGCATTCGTTCTGAGAGGATCCGTTGGAGAATTCTGCAATGAGAAGATGCGACAGAGCGCGTGATTGATCATTGATGAGCGATTGCATGATTGAAACATTTGTCCACCTGCAGCTGGAGACGCCGGTGCGCTGAGCGCGTCTTGTGGGTTTTGCGCTTTTACGCATCGGCTGGATTTGCTCGCAGGAGGGATGTGGAAGACACCTGTCGTGGTTTTCACTTCTTTATCGCTTCTATTGTCGCTGTCGTGTGCTGGAGATGTAAAATCGCGCAGCTGCAGCGATGTCCGCCAGGCGTTCACGACCAAAGGCTTCAGTCTCCATAATGTGCCACATCAGGAGATACAAGGTGAGGACAAGGTGCCAACATGGTGCCACATCACAAACTCGGGGTAAAAGAGGATTTATGCGTACATGTCAGTTAGAAAACCTACACTCGTGTGGAGAACAGCTCGTGCTCATGCAGCAGGTTTGCCTATTGATGATTAATGGGGTTGATCAGTAATTATTTGTAAATGATTTACATGTGAACTCACGCATGGAATAGCCTATAATGAACCATAAAAGGGATCTTTGAAAACTTTTACCACCACAGTTGTCTTCGGTGTTTATGGATATATAGACATAATGATCTCGAATAGCGGTTACATTCACAGAAAGGCACGAAAAGTTGAGTTTACACTTTATTTTAAGCTGTCAGTGTTATTGTGCATTTAAGTACTATGTAATAATAATCAACTACATGTACTTACTATAGGGTTAGGATTAGGGTTTGGTTTAGGGTTAGTTGCATGCAATTGTGCATAGTGTATAGTTATTACTAACTACATGTAACGTGTAACAAGGAGACTAAAATAAAGTGTTACCAACAGTTATTATTGAGCTGATATTGAACTGTTAAACCTGTGAATCTTTGAGCATCCAAGAGAATATTAGAAGTCAATCTTATAGCACATATCAACTTCCAATCATTGGTATATTTGATGTGGTCTGATGAGTTGCAGATGGTTTCCATGTTGTAAATTATTAAAACTTGTAATATTGGTAAAAAAAATAACAGTTTTGAGACCAAATCTAAAATTACATGCAGTTTAAAAAGACAATATTATTAATGTTGAGGTTCTTTGTATGTGTTGGACTGTTAAGCTTTTGTGTGTTTCAGCATATTCAGATGTATAAAACTGTATAAATCATAAATTAGTAAAAGAAGATTTTATTCTGAAATTGACTGAATACGTTACTGAAAATCACAGACACAGAAAGATAGTTATATTATATCAATTCACATTTTTTCTTTCCACTATTTAGTTCTTAGCAACTAAGAACACGTACTTTTGCATCATCACACACACTCATATAAAACGTGCAGGTGCGAGTAAATCTCAAATCTTCCTGGACATCACTTGCTTGTCATGCTCAGTAAACTCTCCAGTGAGTTTCAGGCTCATTGTAAGAGTTTTACTCCAATTAAAAGCCCTTCATGCAGTATAAACAGCCCCAGTAGGTGGCCCTGCTCACTCAGGAGGACGAGTCCCTGTTTAGCATTGGATTTATGGAGTCCTTAAGGCCATAGTGTAGCTTTAATTCATACTCCATGCTGTGGCATAGATAGGGTTTTCCCCCCTTTGTTATCTGTTGTGTGAAGTAATCACATTTGAGGGCTTCACCCAGTAAAAGCAGATTACCGTGGCAGGGACATAATGCAGAGGAAGAGACAGCGTTTGAAAGGATAAGATAATACAGTCATAATGTGTTTTATCCCACAATACAGTTGCATTTGCCTTAAAATGACATTTGTTGCTCGTTCAGATGGCAGACGTAGCATGATGTTTCGTCTTTTCTGAGAGTGTTCTGGTCCTTCAGTGTTAAATTAAACATGCATATTGATTTGGGCAAAAGTTTGATGGTGAATAAAGCAAGAGCACTTGAATACTGGGGACTGCAGGATTTGTGTACATGAAGTGTTTTTATACATTTCTAAAATCGGATTATTTTGTCTTGTCCCTGTCGTCTCACCTGTGAGCATGTTGTCTTCTGATGGTTCTCCAAGGGCTCGATCCCCATGAGCATCTGTGGTTTCATTGCAGACAGCATGTGTATCTCTTGTTGATGTTGGTGCACATCTACAGTATGTATTGTATGCTGTTGCATCACTGATCCATAATATAACAGCATACAGGCAGGAATTCTCATGCAATGCAAGTCCAAATCAGTTGTTTTTTTTTTTTGGTTGACAAAAGCAATGGTCTTTTTTTGTTCGTTTTATTTTGATTTTTTAAGATACTTGCTTTTGCAGTAACTGTTGTATATGTGTGTGTCAGAGGCTAGATAGATAGCGGGGCCCAAAAAAAAAAAAGAAGCATTTTGCCTCTAAAGTCAAACTTCAAAACGTTTGAATGCAATTGCGCAAGATACAAAATACCAAAGTAGGCTAATTGACCTTTATTTGAATGAAAGATTGCACAACCACTTTTCATGCTAAACATTTCATAGTTTGTTTGGTCTGAAATGATAAGAAAACAGTGTTGAACATGAAGATGCATGTCATGATTTTGCCAAGTTAGACGCATTCCTAAGTTTGTTGATCCTGGAACAACATTTCTGTCTGAAAATGATAACATCCCTGCGCCTTAACCTACCCTGCGATTCATAACTTATCCCTAAAACCAGAGGGAAATGTTGGTGATTAACACTGATGTACAAGCACCTAACCCTGGTTGTAAGCCTAAACTTGACATAAACTGTAAACTTGTCCCTCAAATCTGATTGGATGATTGGAATGTTGTTCCAGGATCAGCAAAGACGTTAATCCAGGAACATGTTGCACTTGGTGAAATCAGTTTCTGCCATGAAGACAGTCTTTATTGTTTGTGGTTAGTGGAACTTGAGGACTCCTGATACATCCACTAATATCACAGAAGCACCATCTAATTTAAAGACACTGAGCAAAAATGACTCATAATTGGATAAAAAACAAAACAACACACTGCTTCAAACAGCCTACGTTGGTTTGTTGGCCAGTAAGATGGCTAAACTGGAGTGATTCAGAAGGATTTTGGACACTTGTCAGGCTATTACTATGTGGCCTATCAACTAAACCAGCTAAACCACTTAGCTAGGCTGGAAGAGTGATGTAACCTGTCTTCAGCTAGAAAATATGAAATTATTGCTGAGAAAAGCTGTAGCATCATTTGTCTGCAGATGACATTTGGTGTAATTGTTTAACCATCTAATGCAATGACATTTACACATTTTTGAGTGTGGCCAAATGAAGGTACGTTTGTGAAGAGTCTTTTTCGGCAACAATTCTTCCAGCATTTCTCCACTTTATCCAGTGCTTTTCATATCTTTTCTGTCATTAATACTAATTATGTATACATTAACATTTACATCATCAGTTTATCTATTCAGAAATGAGCTGAAATCACTCAAACATGAGCATCATCTCAGCTATCAAGGAATGTTCTCCGAACTTTTGCCCTCAGTTATGAGGAAATGTTCTTCCAGTAACAGTAATAGAATGTTTGTTCAAAGTTACCTGGTCTTAAAACATTTTCTCAAAACGTTATCTAAAATGTTTTATTATTACATCGTTCATGAAGCTTTTTTTCCAGAAATCTATTTTAATTTTTTTTTAACTTAAATTCATGTTTCAGTTTTTTTCAGCGAACTTTTAAAAATAACATCCCTAGAATGTTTAAAGAATTCTAAAATGGAATGTTTCCCCTAATGTTCGCATAACCAAGAATAAAACTGTTTAAAACATTTAAAAAACGGAGAGGTTTGAACGTTCAGAGAACAATCGGAAAAACATTTAATTTGAAAAACATTCTAAGAACTTTTTTTTTTGTGCCTTCTGAGCTCCAAATATAAAGACTTACAAAACAAAAGCGAACAGCTTTTTTTTTCTTTTTTTTTGCACTTGACAAAAAAAATTATGTTTATGGATAAGCCGTAGATTTCAGAACAAAGCTTAATTTAAAACAGACACATGTGGGGATATAATATCACAGTTGGAGACACAGAGCAAACGAAACACAGATATTTAAACATCATAAGTTAAATCACTCCCTGTTCTCCACTACTATATCAATGTCACATCAGACTCATGGGTGTGTGAGAACATTCCACATAACACGGATCATACAATTCCCAAATCATGAGATTAGATTCCCATCTCTGGCCAAACCCAATGAAACTCTGTTAGTCAAAGCACAAATATTTTAAGAAACATTCAGTGGGAAATACGGCTTGAAGACACACACACACGTTGTGTTTTCATGTTCTATGGAGGCGTTGCATGCACATAATGATTCTACTGTATCAAAAATGTCCCCACAAGCACAATGATTTCAGATATTGCCATCTTTGTGGGGACATTTTGTTCCCATAATGTAGGGTTTACCAGGCCACACACACACACACACACACACACACACACACAGTACAGTAAGGCTTTTGTCCTCAGATAAATCATCCGGCTGATTAATCACACAAGTCTGATTGTTGCTCCTCTCATGAGCTCATTTGAGATCTCAACGGACTGTTGTTTGTGTGGTGAGCGTTCAACGGGTACATCGCTGCCTGACAACACTGAGGTCATCCGGGGAGTGTTACATTGCATTACTCCAGCTTCATCATAAAGAGATATATTTTATATCAAAATGATTTTATTTGGCCATGCATTGTATTGTTTGTGTTTGCTTCTTCGTTTATATTCATCTTCAGTTTTATAGTGTTATTTTCCTCAAGCATTCTGGTTAGAGTTTGATCGGAACCTCTAAAACTAAACTAAACTTCTGCAGTGATTCAGTCAGAACCGCTCAATACTGTACGTCAAACTAAGTTTGTCATTTTAACTTTAGAAATCATTTTGAAAAATTCCAAATTATGTTTGTTTCCATTTGATGGAATGTTCAGAATTCAGGGTCAGCAGCGACGATGCTGTGTAATTGGTCTTCTTCCATGTATTTATTTGCATACTGATTTGTGATTGGTCTTTTTCAAGCACAGCGCTCAAAAGGGGCGGGGCTACATTTTTAACTAACTTTTGTTGATTTCTTACTGTCTTGAATTCTCTACAATTACAATTAAAGGATTACTTTAAGAACTTTGCAGCTGGTTGTATAAGTACTGTAAAGTGTTGCCGTTAGAACCCATGGTTAACTCAAGATCATCAGTTGAGTTACGACCGTTAGGGGTTTTGTTTGCCTGTTTATACCGTGGTCGATTTATTTAGTGCATTATTAATTACTGAAATGTACAGTATAGAGTGAATGTGTCCCGAACGAGGCAGAAGGAGAGAGAACTTATTACCTGGGTGTTTGTTCGGTACAATGTGAGTTTAGTTGTTTTCAGTTGCTTAGAAACATCTGAACTTTTACGTTTGGAAGTAACATTTGATCAGTTCTGAATGATGTAAGAAGACTTCTCATTTGTTTGTTATGAATAATCTGGCTTGTGTTCATCAGGTTCAAAATATAAAGATGAAGGATTATTCTAAAATAAAATTGGTATTTCCACATGGTTATGTAGTAGTGGATATAAACCATGTTGACATTATATTTCCAGAAAAAAGTAACTATTCTGTGATTAGTGTATTATAGAATTACTCATGCTGTGAGATATGAGATTTTGTATGTACCGCCCACTTCTTCTGCTGGTATTTTCTTAAAGCCCAGGACAGTTTGACAGACAGGCCTACTAAATAGACTTATTTAGCTGGAGGAAAGTTCCTCTGTCATGTCTGTTCTTGCATGTCCAGCAAGATCTCTGTGTTTAATATCACATCCACCTGTGTCTAGGGCAGCACTGTTGATCCCATCTGTCTGCTTCACTCTTCACTTCTGTCTTTCTTTATGTCCCTGTCTGTCGTCTAATCACTCTGCTTAATGAAAATCTTGGCCTGTAAATGTCAGGAGCGCGTGTAAAAGGCTTTGATCAGTGTCGTGTATGTGCTCGGCCTGTTTGTCCAGCGCCGCCGCATTTAACCACGTCCATTTGCATTCATTACGAAACACACAGCCTGCTCAAACAGAGCGCGTTTGGCCAACGCGTGCCAGTTAGGAGGTGAACAGAGGTACAAAGAGAGAACATGAGGGGGAAAATGCTAATTTATGTGAGAAGAATGAATTATGCTGCCGCTGTCATCACTACAGGTGAGAAAGCAAAGTGTTGCTTGAATACATCAGAGGAATATTTATATGATCATAGATTCAAAAGAATACCACTGAACCATGATAAATTGCAGAACTTTTGTTGAAGAGGGAAAGATGTTAAGCAGCAAAGTGTGACAAAAGACCCAACAATTAACATTTTGTCATTTAATCACCCTCGTGTCAATTCAAACCTCTCTAACGTGAAACACACAATTAATGTTCTGCTTTTTCAGTCAGTTGACACCCTGCTCACTTTTATTACAACAACAATAATAGAACAATAATTTTACAGCATTTATGAATCTTAATTTATTGTTAATCTCAACATTTACTAATAGATTAAAAGTTAATGCACTGTGAACTAACATGAATTTGAACATTTTATGAACTAACATTAACAAAGGTTAATATTACTTGCTTAATGATGTTTAATGCATTAAGTAATGTTACCAAATGAGACCTTATTATAAAGTGTTATAATACTATAAAACACTGCCCAGGAAACTGAAGATGAACTATGTCATTTTATTTTCTAAAAATAAAAATCTTTCATGTTTGGGAGCGACTTTAGGTCAGTACATGATGAACTGTCCCTTTAAGGCCTCCATAGTTCATTATAGAAACACATTCCAGTCCAAACAGTATATGTTTTCATTTGATTTCATTTGATTTCTTTCCTCTCATCAGTGGCAATGGAGAAATCTAATATCTAACAATAGCTCAGGGCCTGTATATAATATGGCAGAAAACTGTGATTTCTAGTCTGGCAGTTGCTTGATGTAAGGGCTTCTGGGAAATCCTCCTACAGTGCCTCTAGTGATGTTTGAAGAAACAGACACATTATTTATAGATTGATGTATTTATATCAAAGACTTTTCCTGTTGTTCGCTGAGTTGCAGACGTGATTATTATCATCCGTCTAAAGGTCAAAAAATGTTCTCACTATTGTAACTGCCAAATACTATAGTGAAAATTGTCTACTCGCATGACTTTATCTCTTCTGCTCGCTAAGTGTTTATTTGATAAAAAAACTGTAATATTGTGATTTTTTTCTATTGTATCTTCTCTATTGTTTTCTATTTAAATATATATGAAAATGTAATTTATTCCTGTGATCAAAGCTGAATTTTCAGCATCAGTGTCACATCAGAAATCAAAATCATTCTAATATTCTGATTTGCTGTTCAAGAAACATTTATGATTATTATCAATGTTGAAAACAGTTGTGTTGAACTTAATGTTCTTTCAGGATTCTTTAATGAATAGAAGGTTCAAATGAACAGCATTTGAAATTGAAATCTTGTGCATCATTATAAATGTAATTACTGTTGCATCCTCGCTGAATAAAATAATTAATTTCCTTTAAAATAATGGGATTTGATGGTCAGTACGATTTTCTCTATTCACCTCATATTGGACGGTGTGGCAATAAGTTTTATTCCGACTTGCCTAATTTGCATTTTACTTTTGCTGTCATTTTCAGGAAAAAATAATGATTTCAAGTGACTGCATCTGACATTTGAGACCGTAATAAACTAACTCAGATTCACTGTAAGCCTCGACAAGCATAATTGGTTTTTCTTTCCGTCTCCCAAATAATCCGAGCATAAATATGCCTGAAACTAGCTGGTGCCCCCGAGGAGAGCGGCTGTAGAAAGCACTTAATTACTGCTAATTAGGAATACTAACAGGAGTGCATCAGGTGCTGAACACACAGATCTGGATTAGATATTTATCCCTTCAGAGGACGCGCCGTCACACCGCCATTCATAAATTCAACATTAATAAACCTCAAAGACATAGTTTTATTAAATGGCAAATTCCCACAAAAGTCAATTTACATAAGTTAATTATTCGGACAGCTTTTTTTCCCCACAAAACGTCTGATTTTGATGAAAAGCGTTTGGAAGGTGAGATGAGCCAAAGTCGTTTTAGGTAAGTCATGCCACTTGGCCGCCATCTTGGCAACGCCTCCGGGCAGCTATTTCGACTAACAAGACCAGGCTCCTATCGAAATGAATGGGCAGAGAGTCAGAACTGCACCTTCACAGGTCACCGGGACATAAAAACTGCATGTATAAAAACAGCAGTAAAATATGATAAAAATTGCTGAAAAAGTTTGATGACTTTGCCCTAAAATAAGGTTTAAAACTCCTTTTGACCCACAGGTTATACTTTTACTACGCATGCGCAAGGGTTCACGTCTCCGCTGTGCAAACCTCAACTGTGTGCATGCGTCAGTGGATCCAGACGATAGGCTTAAATGTTTTCCCGGCTTGACTGTTAAAAGCAGACGATTGGCTTTCCAGCTCCTGAGGCAAAACTTCATGAGTTTTAAATCCAGTCCGTGTTTTCCGGTACATGTGCATACAACCACCATCTTTGGCGTTACGGGTTTTCCCTGTATTGAGGATTGAGGAAGTGGCATGTCTCTGTATTATCTCTGGATGAGCCAAATGGAGCCCTGGAGAGGGTTCAGATGTACAGGATAGAATGAAGGCATTAATATTGTGTAAATTGAGTACAGGAAGTTGTATGTCGGCCATAAGGTGTTTTTAAGCGTGGGCGAGGTGAGAGGAACCCAACGCTTTGTTTTCTCTGTCAGTCGTGAGAAGCTGATAGCTTTGCTCTCTTGCCTTGCCGTCTCCCCCAGAGCTGGAAGAAAACCCACACTATTATTCCAGCGTTGCTTGCAGCTCGTGTAGTCACTGTCAGCATCATTTGGGAATGTTGTTGTTGTTTTTTTCCCCCCCAAATGTTCATATTTTCTTCTGCTCGTTTGTTTTCCTGCGGTCTGACTTTGTTATCTGTGATGTTCTTTAAAGTAGTTGATGTCAAGGAAGACTTCCAGATCAAAACCAGCATCACTATTACTTTAGTGTATACTTAAGATAAGGGAATAGAAGGTATCTGACACATCCATCCATCATCCATCCCTCCATCCCTCCATCGATCCATCCATCCATCCCTCCACCCATCCATCCAGCCTCCATCCATCCCTCCATCCATCCCTCCACCAATCCATCCATCCATCCATCCATGTATCCATCCATCCCTCCATCCATCCCTCCACCAATCCATCCCTCCATCCCTCCATCCATCCATCCCTCCCTCCATCCATCATCCATCCATCCATGCCTCCACCAATCCATCCATCCATCCACCCATCCATCCATCCATCATCCCTCCATCCATCATCCCTCCATCTCTCCATCCATCCATCTCCAAGGCAGCTGACATAAGGCATTCATCTGGTAGATGATGATGAGTAAAAAAAAGATGATAAAATGCGTTTTGCGACTGTTTTAAAATAATAGAATAGCAACAATCTGGCAACCTCGTGGTGAGTTTTGCACGGGCAAACCCCATTAAAATCTACCTTGCATTTCGTATTAAAGGCCAGATTTACTTAACAGGGCAAATTAGCAAATGGGAGCACAATCCCCAAAAAAGCGCTGTTTGTTATTTCATTAAGTTATTTATTTTATTTGTGCAATGTTAAAATGATGTATAAAAGTACAATGACAAAATAAAATAGTTTTGGTGAGATTGTTTACAAAGGCCAGACGGTTGTGGTTTTGTGTCCGAACACAGAACATCCCATTAATCAAAAGGGTTTAAAGTGCAGCTCTGACATCTAAACCGGGTGATACTTGGCTTTTAGATGCAGATTTGTTCAAGCTACATTTTATAGCCGACCATCTGCAATATCTTGCCAACTCACATTTATGGGGAATTTATGGAAGTATCACCTTGGCTGAACTGTGCGCCTTCTTTATTAACATTGGCCTGCAGTGAATCACTTATTGTGTAATTTGTATGCGGTATTCTTCGTCTGCAGTGTTGAACAAGCTGCATGTTATTATATTTAAGACAGATGTTTTAAAAAATATAATTTGTTGTTTGTGATATTTTTCAATTTAACATGTCTAGGTCTAAAAATACAGTGTATCACACATGGTGATCAACACCCATTTTGTAAAACAAAAAAATGTCAGTTGTTTGACTTAGTTCACTTTAAAAAAAAAACTTTTGCTGATAATTTCCTCCCCCCATGTCATCCAAGATGATCCAGTCTTTCTTTCTTCAGTCGAAAAGAAATTAAGGTTTTTGATGAAAACATTCCAGGATTTTTCTCCATATAATGGACTTCAACAGGACCCAAACGGTTCAAGGTCCAAATGACAGTTTCAGTGCAGCTTCAAAGGGCTTTAAACGACACCAGACGATGAATAAGGGTCTTATCTAGACAAACCATCGGCATTTCACAAATAAATAAAACAGTTTAAGTTTTATAAGCACAAATGCTCGCACCGAGTCAGTGTTTACGAATGTGAGGAAGGAGGACCATATACACATATTCAAATGTCTTTGTGTCAGTTTATCGTTTAAAATGCCCATTTCGTGTGCGTATCCTGGGTGTTTTAATATTAAAAAGGCTAAAAGAAAATTGTCAGGACAGAAGCGTGACGTAATTGTGTATTACATGAGTCACGAATGCGCATCACAGAACGGAGCAAGGCCAGCATTTGTGCTTATAAAACTTAAACTTTTTTATTTATTTGTGAAATGGCTAGATAAGACCCTTATTCATCGTCTGGTGTCGTTTAAAGCCCGTTGAAGCTGCACTGAAACTGTCATTTGGACCTTGAACCGTTTGGGTCCTGTTGAAGTCCATTATATGGAGAAAAATCCTGGAATGTTTTCATCAAAAACCTTAATTTCTTTTCGACTGAAGAAAGAAAGACATGGACATCTTGGATGACATGGGGGTGAGGAAATTATCAGCAAAAGTTTTTTTTTTGTGAAAAGTTAACTAATCCTTTAAGTTATTTGGCTAATGAATTAACCTTTTTACAAATATTTAATATTTAAATTGTCCTGTTAATTTTTTTATTATGAAAATGTTATCAATGTGCTGCAAAATAATAGTTGTAATGGTATTGTGCATAAGTATATTGTTTTTGTCTCAATTATGTTGTATATGTTGATTTACCGATGTATCGGCCAATAATCAGTATAGTCCGATAAAGCAATTATTTTCACTATTGGCCATTGGCCGATAATTTCAAAATAGGTTTTGATCAGGGCAGGTTATGTCCTGTCAATCAAAAGGGGGCAAAAACACTCATACTGTGTGTGTAGGAAATGTGTTGTGTTGAATTTAGGGCAAGTTAACGCAACAATAACGCAGTAACAGTTAAAAAATCATCAAAAAGGCTCTATGAATCACCCGCAAAAAAATCTAACTGTTGGTATCGGTAATTTAGTATCATTGCACCTATTGCTTCTCATTTCTGTTCATCCTGCGATAATTAGGGCTAATAGATTTACATCTCATTTCTCCATGCCTAGACAAGTGATGTAAAAACAAAAGTACCTCAGTCTCCCCGATCTATTTTATATTCCCGTCTGCTTTATCAAAAGCAACACTGCTGTTAAAAATAAGACTGTCTCTTAAAGAGTGCAGCTGACAGTGTAGCACGTCTGAAGAAATCCATTCTCAGCTGAAGAGAGAGTCCTGTGAGCGTTTTCAAGTCTGACAGCGATGGAGAGATGCGGTGGAAAGAGCCGGGATGGACTTCATCCTGAGCCTGTGGACTGACAGACAGTGGAGCGCCGGTTCTCCTCGACAAGCACTTCATTACACACCAGTCAGTCTCTCAGCAAGGCTTGGCCTTTAGCAACCACCTCAAAACACACCTGTGTGTGAGATACTGAGAGACTGCATTGATGATGGTGTAGAGGCTATCGCTCGGACTAAAACGAAAATCTTAGTGTAAGTTAATAGTAAAGAAAGAGCGCAGGCCTTCTTTCCAAGCACTAACACGATCTTGACATTCAGACATTTTTAAGCGTCACTTACATTACTGTGCAAACGATTATTATATATTTTTTAATTCATACTTTATTTAGCGTGGATGCATTACATTGATCAAAAGTGACATTACAGACATTTATCATGTAAAAAGATTTCTATTTCAAATAAATGCTGTTTTTTTTTAAACTTTGCTTTCAGAAAATATGAATCAGCATAACTGTTTTGAACACTGATAATAATCAGAAATGTTTCTTGATCTTTAAATCAACATATCACGGTGACACTGTTGAAGACTGGAGTAATTATGCTGAAAATTCAAGGAATAAATTAAGGAATAAAGGTTTTATGCAGCTAATGACATTTTAGTATATATAAACATTTTTAAATATAAAATATATATATAAAAGCCTGGTGATGAATTTACATGTTATTCTCAAAAGAAAGAAAAAAAACCCACAACAAACAAACAATCAATCAAAGTTCTTTGGAGCAGGCAGTCTCTTGGGAGTCCTTGAAAATGATGCTACTCAGGACCCCAACAGGCAGTAAAGGCATTTTCAAGCTGGTAAGCCAAAAAAGGTTTTATCTCCTTCAGGTGATTGAAGTTGAAGGCTTTAATGACATGCTAAAACATGCTGTTCTAAACATTTTTACATTTTATTTATTGTTCATGCAGATTTCATGACCACAGATTAATTGACTCTAGATGGAATTTGTGTACTTTAAAATATGCAATGTCACACTTCAGGAACATTTCAATGAAATTGTGAAGCCAGAAAATTTTTGCAAAATAGTTACTGTTTTTCATGACTTTGCTGTGTAATAAGGCCCTGTTTCATTTCCAATGCAGCCATATGATTCAGTATCATTGCATTCAAGGTTTATTTACCTTCATTGAATTCAATCGACGTGAGACGCTGAGTTGTGCATAAATGTGTTCTCTTTAATAGATGCCAGTAAATGCCATTTGATTTGACCTTTGCCTCTACTTTTCTTTTTAGTTGTCAAGATACTGAAAAAAAAGTTGCAATAGCGATCACAGTTGAAAAAATTGTGACAACAATGTAAATATATTTACGTTTAAAATGATATGAAATTATAATAATTAATTATATTATGTTGCATTTTGTCTTTGCGTAAAGCGTTTGATTGAATGCAAAATTCAACTTTTTATAGATAATTAGAACAACTATGCATTGATAACTATATGCATATATGGGCCACTACTGAGCCACCTGAGTATACTGGGTCAAGATGCACGTGTCCCAGTGAGGATTATTTTATTTGTCATACTCTATGATGTAGTTGTGTATTTCGTGTATATATATAGATTCACAATGTGTACCAAAGGTATTAGTGCAATAAAAACAAGCAGTAGGCCTACTCGAAAGTCCATTTTAGGCGTTGTGCTGGAGGTGCAGAGATGTCTAATTAGGCAGTAGGGGATTTCAAGTGATTGCAGACGGGCTTTGTATAGTGTTCCTGGCGGTGGAGAGGGAGTATAAAGAGGTGTGAAGGGCCACTCGGCACTGCTTTAAGGGGCAGATCTCCCTCTGAGACCCGGCTGCTCACGAGACTTCATTAAAACAGCTCAGAGCCGCACCGTTCCTGTGCCGCTGGCGATGGCGATTTGTTCACAACAAGTGCTCTCTGCATTTAACCATGCTGTGAAGGCCAAACGTGAAGTTAAACACAACTCCCATGACCAGAAGATGTTAAAGTCGGCATGAAACGGAAGTTGTGATAGTCTTTTCTTCTCTATTGTGATGTATGTCTTTAAAGCCTAGTTCACACTACATGATTTTAAGCCCGATTTGCAAATCGTTGAGCTCGCCAATAGGTCAGGGTGTTATCGCGTGCAATCGCGAGGGATTAGCGGGCGATGAACGCTCACCAATCTGTTAGTATGAAAGAGCCAACAACGCATCAAAGACGCTCGCCGAGCCCAGAAAAATATCTAGCATGCTAGATATCCAGAGCTGTCGCGCGACTCAACCTCACGTGATGTCATGAGCTTCAGCCAATCAGAGCAACTAGAGATTAAACACACAAGTATGTGTAGACATAAAAATTAGGGCTGTCAAATGATTAATCATGATTAATCGCATCCAAAATAAAAGTTTGTGTTTACATAATAAATGTGTGTGTACTGTGTATAATTATTTTATATATATAAATACATACACATGCTTGTATATATTTAAGACATATTTGCATGTATATACTATATATAGATTTATATATAATTTATATTATATATAAATATAAATATGTTATATATAAATAACACATTTTTCTTAAATATATAAATGCACGTGTGTGTACTTTATATATATATATATATATATATATATATATATATATATATATATATATATATATATAATCATTTTACACAGTACAAACACATTTATGATGTAAACACAAACTATTATTTTGGAAGCGATTAATCGTGATTAATCATTTGACAGCCCTAATAAAAATATAATTACTTATGCTTTTCGGAAGTATATCCCTGTTTGTAATCATAGGTTTTACTAAAATACTTTTAGGAAAAAGAAAAGTCAACTGTATTTTGCCGATGTCCACAATATTGATGTTCTGGGTGTTCCTTTTTAAAATGAAGTTGTAGAGTGTATATATTTTCTCAGAGCAAATCATCGCGCAAACAGTTTGCAGCACTAGTTTCTGTCTGACGTCTATATTCGCGTTGTGTTCTTCTTCGCTGGGTATTGGCGCGCGTACGGTTTCGCGTCATTTCCGGTTTGTTTTATCGCGTGATTTTTCGTGACAAACCGTGGTTTGTAGACAAGATAGAATCATTGGGTGACGAGTTGTTGTCAACTCGTGTAGTGCGTTATCTCCTGTTGCGGATCAATCCCGTTGTGTCGTGTGGTGTGAACAGCTCAACAACTTGAACAGTCCTGATTTCACAGAGAGCAAGTCATGTAGTGTGAACCATACAGTTCAGCCCAACGTTTAAAAATCATGTAGTGTGAACTAGGCATTAGTGAAACGGCTTTTGAAACAATAACAAATACAAATTTTTGTCTGTGGGGAATTGATTGGATGGTTGTGGTTTGCTATTGGTGGATCTCGTGTGAGTGACAGGAGTCCCCGCCCTTGTTATCAGAGAAGAGAAGAGATGCTGCAAAAGGTAGAGGAAGTTATTCTGATTAAAGATTATGAGGCACACGAAAAAAAAAAAAATTATGATGATGTGCACAGATAAATCATTTATAATTGTGCAATATTCCATAAGAAACAAGATTTGCCCATTTTGATTTCATGGTGACTTTAAGATTACAGTTTTATGGCTTAGCTGTGAGACTAAGATTTGTATGTTAGTGCACTCCTACACTTTGAGACAATTTTCACTCAGAAATTGGTAGTAAATTTAAAAACTAATCACAAAGAAAATACGTTTGACGAGATAGGAGAAAGACTGTAATAATATTTTCTTGTAAACAGTTATCAAAAAATATATGAACAACTCTCTCTCTCTCTCTCTCTCTCTCTCTCTCTCTCTCTATATATATATATATATATATATATATATATATATATATATATATATATATATATAAACTGGAATTGATGGAGCAGGTCACCGAGTGTTTTAGTGACTAGCAATAGTCAGTCACCTTTGAGTGACAGGTCGATGTTATGTGGTAATCCTCCACATGCTTCCCATCGAGCTCAGGCCATATTTAACCTGTGATATTGCTTTAGAGTCTACATGAAATGGTGTTTCCTTTTTGAAGGTGAAATGGGATTTTCAATAGAAAGAAATGTATGGCAGTTGGCTATAGTGTTGCATAAGCCATGTTTGAAAGCAACAGATTAAAAATTAAGAAGAAAATATGTTTTAGAGACAAAGTTATTACATTTTGTTGAAATAAATTGCCAATGTAATATGTCAACATGCTAGCTGCAGGAGTGAAGAAGAGTCTCAAACCCATTTCTAAAGCATGATCTGTGTGTGTGTGTGTGTGTGATGGGTAGGTTTAGGGACAGGGGCAGTGTAAGGGGATAGAAGTTTGTACAGTATAAAAACCATTACGCCTATGGAGAGTCCTCATAATGCTGTCGTACCAGTGTGTGTGTGTGTGTGAGCATGTGTGTGCATGTGTGTGTGTGTGTTCTCCTGTACGTGTGAAGTCTTGTTTGTTTTTATTTCTCGAGTGGCTACAAGGCATATGCTGCTACTTGATCTCGCTGCTGCAATGAGAGTGCTTTGTTTTCATCTGACGTGATTTGAACATATTGCAGCTTTAATTCAGCTCTCCTCAAGAGAGACGCAGAGAAACGCTTGCCCATTACTCTCTGCCTCTGCCAGTGTCTTATTTGAAGTGCAGATGCTTCTCATATAGTGGGACTACGGAAAGGTTGGCTGGAAGTATCAAGTCCTTCTGAGATGTTTCTGCTAAAATGCCTCACGAGTAATTACAATTGATGCATAAAACACTAAAAGCTCAATTATATAAAAGTTCCATTGAACAAAAGGTTCTTTACTTTACAAAAGGAACTGAATGGTTCATTGGGGAACCAGAAATGGGTCTCATATGGTATCGCTGTGAAACCCCCCTTTTGGAAGCTTTAGTTTTAAGAGTGTAGCAGTGTGGTTTATTGAGAATAGACAAAAGTATTGTACTCTTGCTTTAATGGCTGTCATACTAAACTTAAATAGCCGTCGTGCAGATACCATTAATATAATCTATTCAGCCTAACAAAAGGATTGTTTTAAGCCTCTCAAACAGGGTTCAGAGAAGCTCGTCTTTAGTTTCTAGGGGCTTAAACTTTCCATCACTTCTGTGCGACGGATTAAAGCTGGATGCGAGCGTGGCCGCGGTGAATTTGACTTCTGTAAGCTTATAAGCATCCATGTGTGAAATACATGAAGTCAGCGGAGAGCCCTTCAGCTCCGCTCTTAAACTCTCATATACGGTGGTGAGAAAGCGTTTGAGCCTCAGGAAGAGTTTGGCGAGACATCGCTGTTTTCAATCACCCGCCTGCCAATAACAGTAATGTATAGAAGGAGGATTACAGCTTCCTTCCGAACGCCGTAAATATAAACTTTACAGCCGAGGAGATTGCAGTAAGGATGAGTGCAACACTACTTATTTAAACCAGCATGAATTTCAATGTTGGTAGACATTGTGTTCAACATTAAAACGTGGTTTGCATGGTCATGCTTTTGAAAGTAAAGGTTCCTGAGAGGAGCAAATAGAGATTTCCAGTCTGATGTCATTGGAGAAACTTTGTAGGTTCCACAAAAAAAAATAGGTTTCACTTTATTTTGATGGTCCCTTTAACACAGTAACATTGCACCTACACGTCTACTAACTCACATTAGAGTATTAGTTGAGTATTGGTAGACTGGTAGGGTTAGGGTTAGATTAAGTTGACATGTAGTTGAAAAGTTACTTATAGTCAGTAGAGTGTCTGTTGGAGGAGCATCACAATAAAGAGTTATCAGATATTAAGCAGACAGTCTACTAATACTCTAATGAGAATTAATTGACATGTAGTTGCAAAGTTACTTATAGTCAACAGAATGTTCAAAAGGGACCATCAAAATAAAGTTTTACCAAAAAATAATTATTATGCTTTAGATATTTAGGAAATCTTCTATTTACTAGTGTTTTAAAGATCTCTGATCTAAAGGACATATAGTAAAACACTAAAATCTGTTTGATTATCCAAACAACCATAAAGTCTTAAATATATAAATATATAAAGAACCCCCAAAGAATCATTATTATTTAAGAATCTAAACTGTAGAGTCAAATTAAAATATTTTATTTTATAATTGAATCACCCCATGTTGTTTCAGATCTGTATGTTTTTTTTTTTTTTTCATAGATGATAAAAACTGAGATGTTCCTCATATTGAGATGTTCATTACAGGTGTGATGATTTACTTACAATTAGTATTATTTATAGCTTTTATTTGTATATTTCCTGTTTTCATTTAAATTTTTTAGTATTTTGTTATGTGCTTTTGTCATTTGTATTAGTTTTTGTTTTTTATTAATAGTTTTATTTAGCTTTAATTTATTTGTACACTCACCGGCCACTTTATTAGGTACACCTGTCCAACTGCTCCTTAACACTTAATTTCTAAGCAGCCAATCACATGGCGGAAACTCAGTGCATTTAGGCATGTAGACATGGTCAAGACAATCTCCTGCAGTTCAAACCGAGCATCAGTATGGGGAAGAAAGGTGATTTGAGTGACTTTGAACGTGGCATGATTGTTGGTGCTAGAAGGGCTGGTCTGAGTATTTCAGAAACTGCTAATCTACTGGGATTTTCACGCACAACCATCTCTAGGGTTTACAGAGAATGGTCCGAAAAAGAAAAAAACATCCAGTGAGCGGCAGTTCTGTGGGCGGAAATGCCTTGTTGATGCCAGAGGTCAGAGGAGAATGGCCAGACTGGTTCGAGCTGATAGAAGGGCAACAGTGACTCAAATAACCACCCGTTACAACCAAGGTGGGCAGAAGAGCATCTCTGAACGCACAGTACGTCGAACTTTGAGGCAGATGGGCTACAGCAGCAGAAGACCACACCGGGTGCCACTCCTTTCAGCTAAGAGCAGGAAACTGAGGCTACAATTTGCACAAGCTCATCGAAATTGGACAATAGAAGATTGGAAAAACGTTGCCTGGTCTGATGAGTCTCGATTTCTGCTGCGACATTCGGATGGTAGGGTCAGAATTTGGCGTCTACAACATGAAAGCATGGATCCATCCTGCCTTGTATCAACGGTTCAGGCTGGTGGTGGTGGTGTCATGGTGTGGGGAATATTTTCTTGGCACTCTTTGGGCCCCTTGGTACCAATTGAGCATCGTTGCAACGCCACAGCCTACCTGAGTATTGTTGCTGACCATGTCCATCCCTTTATGACCACAATGTACCCAACTTCTGATGGCTACTTTCAGCAGGATAATGCGCCATGTCATAAAGCTGGAATCATCTCAGACTGGTTTCTTGAACATGACAATGAGTTCGCTGTACTCAAATGGCCTCCACAGTCACCAGATCTCAATCCAATAGAGCATCTTTGGGATGTGGTGGAACGGGAGATTCGCATCATGGATGTGCAGCCGACAAATCTGCGGCAACTGTGTGATGCCATCATGTCAATATGGACCAAACTCCCTGAGGAATGCTTCCAGCACCTTGTTGAATCTATGCCACGAAGAATTGAGGCAGTTCTGAAGGCAAAAGGGGGTCCAACCCGTTACTAGCATGGGGTACCTAATAAAGTGGCCGGTGAGTGTATTTCAGTTTTATTAATTTTAGTGCTGCAAGGCAACATTTCTAAGTTTTCTTTAAGATTTTTAAGTTTAAGTTTTTGTTTTATTTGATTTCAGCTTTATTTAATTTTTTACCTCAAACTGTTTTTAATATTTTTAATTTCAGTTCATGAGAACAACACTGCAGAGGCTGTCGAGCTAAACAAAAAAGACCAAATAAAAGCATCTTATCTCGTGGGCTATTTTGCAAGTCTTCTAAATTCACGCGATAGATTTCTATACGAGGAACAGCCTGAAATTAAAAATTCTATTTGCTGATAATCCAGTGTTACTCTTTCATTCAAATATAGTCAATTTAGATGTGATGTCATGAGTTTATGAACATGCTTAATAGTTTGAATATACACAAGTATGCATGAGATAACTGTTTAAATTTCAGTCCGTTCCTCACACAAACTTCAGAAGACACTGTAAGAAAAAAATCAAAAAAAAAAAGCTTTTTTGTCCTTTTTGAAGTTTGACAGTCCCAGCAACTACTGTATACCTTCCATCGAAGACATATGGTTTTAGATCAACATGAGGCTGAGTAAATGAGGACAGAATCAGTCTGTTTGGGCACCGAAAGCACAACAAATGCAGAAGGAATGAAAGGACGGGGTCAGAGAAAGAGGTGTTGGTTATTTGAGCGGGATCCCAGCCTTTGATAAGCGTCTGTGGATATTTCCGGGTCATGGATAGCCCGTGACGGATCGCAGGATACTCATTTAAAAAAGACTCCTGCTGTTCATCTGCTGGAGAGCTTTAATGCTCTCATGTTCATTTGTTTTCAGGGACAGAGCAACACCAAATAGTGATCAAGCTGAAAACACAAAGACGGGTCGAGAGGGTTACGAGATTAGGCAAGATTAACGCTGGAAACGATGGCTTCCGTTATTCAGAGAGCTTTATCGTAACCAAACACTGTTTATTTAATTGAATGACCAACATCTACAGGCAATGAAGTGTGTTTTAGAAAATAGCTTTAGTGTCACATTTTACCAGTCATAATCAGTATTGTTGTAATGGTGTTTAAAGTAATTTAAATAACATTAGTGTAACAATAAAAATGCAATAATTTACAGTCTTATACTGTTTGTTACATGCTACCAAACAACATGTGGTAAAGGCAGAATAATTGTGTTTAGAGATTATTGACTAACCTGTAATATAGATAATTCAATGGACAAAAGTGATATTGTTTTCTATTTTTTCCTGGTTCCCAATTTACAATAAAAAATGTAAGGTTGAAAAGAAAGAAAGAAAGAAAGAAAGAAAGAAAAAAAAGACAATCTTAGTGCATATTTAGTGTCATCTGAAATTCCAACAACATACAGTATCAAGCTTTGGTCAACACTTTAGTTTGTGAAAAACATTCACTGGTAACTATGACTTTCACCTCAATAAACCCCCAATGTACTGCTTATTAATACTTAGTACGGTAGTTGTTGTAGTGGTTACGTTTAGGTATTAGGTAGGATTAAGGGATGTAGAATATGGTCATGAATAAGACATTAATATGTGCTTTAGAAGTACTGATATGAAAGCTAATAATCGACTAGTTAATAGTGAGAATTGGTCCCCAAACTCCAAACTAACAAAAGTCTTAAATAAGGTTTATTTTTATTTTTTTATTATTATGCCTCAAAGTCTCATTTTGGTCTATATCAAGGTCTATATGGACCACAGAAGTACTGGTAAAATCCCTAGTTAAGGAAAACAATGTCCAGAGAATCCACCAAACATTGGTTTAGAAAGGAAATTAGCTTTCTGATTGAGTGAAACACAAGTCTTCAAACAATGTGGATCTTTCTTGTTCCACAAGCTTCCTTTATCCGTTTAAATCCGTTAGATTTCTGTGCTGATGTAGAAGATCTAAAAGTAAGCCATGAGATGTTGTGAAACGTTCTTTTACCTCTGATTCGTTGGAAGCTACACATTGACGTTTATTGTTGATATTCGCCATTTTAGGGTTCGCTTTTTTTTTACTAGCGTTTTGGCCGCATGTTTTGCGTCACTCGATATTCTTCAGAAAATGTAAAAAATCGAGTTTTATTAGTATCTTTGGCCAAGCAACATCTGGATGCAAGAGCCTAAGAAACATCAGGGGAAGGACGAATATTTCATCATGAAGAGTTTCTGGATTGAAAAGTCGCAGTATTTGAAGCACCTTTGATTTGTACCGTCTTTTTTCCCTTCAAGAGCTCTTTGTAGTGTCTTTTGGGACCTGACTGTATCTAAACCGCCTTAGAAAGACACTATGGAGAAGTTTTGAAGGATGTGTAAGTAATGCAGAGCAAGTTTCCAGCTCTCAAACAACACACCAAGGTGTCAGCCGCACAAATAAAGCTCCCCGCGGGACGGCTTTATTGTTGTTTACATAAGAAAATCATTACACGCTTGACGGATTTTGGCATCGGTCGTGCCCAGGGGAAGTTCATCAGGAAATATCTCCGTTGCTAAAAAACAAACAGATGACTAAAATTACTGTGGTAACGCATTCAGAGCCGCTCATGCACTCAAGATCACGTTCCGCAGCGTCTTCTGGAAGTTATTGGTGCCGTGCAGATTTAAAGAAAGCCTTGAGTTTGTCAGGAGTCTAAATTAAACCCAAGGGTCAGTTCAAATGTCTGAAAGATGCTGTGTGTTCATGATCAGAAGACGTTGTTCATAAGTCACCAGGTAAAGCATCTGACTTGATTTGAAGCATTTCTGAGTCTTCATTGAGGAAAAAATGTAGGATGGAACTTGTATTTTTCCATTTGGATTTGATGGATTATTTTAATGTTTAATTTAGCCACTTTTTACACTTAACGATTCTAAACAGAATCCTCTCTCATCTTGCTTCATGTTTGACATTGCTCATAATTTACCCAGGGATAACAATTAATTCTGAGTATTCATAAGATGACGTTTCATACTGTACTTTCCTAAACCCTGGTTAATGTCCTTATTTTGCATATTTGTTGTGTCAGTGTCTTTGATTGGATGAACGCTGCACTCAATATGTTTACATAAAGGCTCTAGCACTATGCATCCTTATATTATATTGCAGAAAGTTTTTTCGAATGAACTTTTATGGATCCAAATGATTTTTGAAGGATCATGTGATGCTGAAGACTGGAGTAATGATGCTGAAAATTTCAAAATATACATTCAAATAGAAAACAGTTCACAATATTAATGTTTTTATTGTTTTTAAATTAGACCTCTTTCAAAAATATGAAAACAATCGTTCCGACCCAAAAGCTTTTAATGATGTGTGACCGTAAACAGGATCAGTTTTGATTTCATGTTGATGTTATACGTGACTTAAATGATTTGTATGATTAACAACCTTTAGTAGCTTTAGCTCTTCTTGAGTAGGACACTGGAGTTTATTACATAAACTTGCAGCCTAATAAGAATTCACACCCTGTCCTTTCGATGTGTGTTACTTAAAAATTCAAGGTCTGTTTCAGACGGCCGTTGGTGTAAAAGCTTATTTTGACAGACGCAATACCTCTTGAACTCAAGACAAATTGGATAACAAGCAGCAGGGAAGCGTGTCGAGGAAGTCACCGCACTTCAAAAACAATCCAGTGGCCGAAAATAACACCTCACACGTTTCCCTTCATTTTCCATTTCTCTGTTTGTTTTCTTCTGTATGCTTTATTTCAGCACTAACACTTTTGTCACAAAATGTCACAGCCATCAAAGTCCATTCACACAGCGCTTTTCCTTTCGCTTTTCTTCTGATGGAAAGACTGTTGTTCTCTTCCTCGCAAAATTGCAGTGCTTTTACAAGATATTTAGAGTTTGAAAATCCATGAAATAATCAAAATGTACCAGACAGTCGCCTCAGATGGAGGAGTCACACACCATTACGTCTGTGTAGTCTGCTGGGAAGAGGAACGCCGGCTCGTTCCTCACGCTAATGCACGGGGAATTAAACTAATATTTAAACAATGGCACCACCGACGAGCCCTGCGCAAACACAAACCAATCCATTTCTGAGATCGCAAATTTACTTCTTGGTGAGAGAAGATAAGATTCGGAGTTTGCATTCTGGATAACACTTGTATTTGATCATGAAAATGATTTTTTGCAAGCCATATAGATAGTGTTTTAGCTGCCTAAAGGGGTCATGATGTGCATCGATGCTGTGATTTACAGTATGGGGTTTGTGTGTTCTACCGCTGATAGAAAAGGTGATGAAGTTGAAAATTTCATTCTTTTAGTTAGTGGTCAACCAATAAATGGTATTTCAATGGTTATATGGTGACAACTAGATAATATCTGACCGATGACTATACATTTCTTGGTTATAATGTATGTACCCCATACTTGTTGTGCATTTAGGCAAATGTTTGTTTCTTTAAAAATAACATTCAACATTGAACCATTCACATTGAGACCAGAAACATGTATCAGGAAAGTAATAGTCCATTTTGATGTTAAATCAAAGACACAGACACAAAAAAATCTATTGTTTTCTGTTAATATTATTGGCCAATTAATCCGCCTTATTGATGTTTCAGTCCGTGATTTAGCCAGAATGTTTAGTGAAACTTACTTTTCATCTAGATCCATTTTTTTTTTATTATATCTTATTTTGACTAAGTATGCATAGTTATTCCCTGATATGTACAATATTTTTTTTTTTCCCTCAGCTAAATAGACATCACTAGTGTTCAATACAGGCATTATTTAAAACATTAATATTGTATTAATATTCCTGGAAATACAGTACAACACATTCTAAGGGTGACTGATCAATAAATAAGCGAGTTCATATGAGTATGTTTGAATTTTATACCAATTGAATTCAGTTTAATTCTATATCGTGTTTGTACCTGTAACGTGTATGATCTGTTTTAGTTTCCCTGTTTGTTCATCAGTTTCCAGTTATTGATACCACACACCTGTTCTGATTCTCTTGTGATGACGTTCTCGGTTAATAAAAGCTCAGAGTTTTCCTTAGTTCGTCAGTCTAGACGTCTGTCATACGTGCTTGTGTGTTTGTTAGTTCTCCAGTGAGATTTTTCTGTTTTTAAATATTAAAGAAAACAAGTTTTTGTTGCTATTCCTCCGTCATGTGCTTCTCCACACGCACCATAGCCCTATTCGCACGGGATCAGTATTGGCTGGTGACCTCTACTCATCTGTAATAATTGTGGAGGTCATCTGTGATGTTAATCTCGTGTCAATCGGCCATATCTGTCATTTGTAAAGTAAAAATTCCCCCGAAAATGACCAGCCATATTTGGCGAACACCGAGGTCCTGTGATAATATCAGTCCCGTGCGAATCGGCATCTCTGTGATTTGGTGGGATCTTTTTTTTCAAGGTTTTTGTTTCATGCGTGCCTTTCGAGAAGAATGGAGGCGCTGGAGTGTTTTGATAGTATTTTGGGTGCTGTGTCATAGCGCTAAACACCAACTACACAATGTGCAGAAAGAGAAAGCTTAAAATCATCAGAAGAGCAAAAACAAAAAGAATGATTAGATGGAGATGAATGATGTATAGCAGCATCCGGTAAGGAACATTCTTCTGTTTATGATATATCGTACAGCTAGACCTATAATAACGGCAAGACATTTCCAAGCAATAGCCTATTGACGTCATATCCGGGAGATAAGTCAGTGAATTTGAGTAAAATCACAGGCTTCGGTTATCCTGTAAAAAATCCAGATGTGGGGGGGGGGTAATTTCTAAATCACACGAGGTCCCCAGATAGTACTAATCCTGTGCGAATAGGGCTTATGACGGTACCTCAGTTGAAATTGAATTGCAATTTTAAGGCATCAATTAAGTTCAACTTCTTATAGGCTAATCGGCTAATATTTAGACAGTGGTCACATGGTCAGTCAAGGACACAAACATGATTAACATGTTAACATGTTAAGTTACATTAACAGAAGCATTATCACACACATAAAGTCCAGCAGTTTATTCGTGGTTGCGGAGAGCGCAGCGCAGCAGGCTTTTAGCGTCCGGATGACAACTGAGCCTCGGTGGCTTGTTACGGAGGAAGCGGTCAGTCTGTCCATTCCAGACGAGTGGAGGAGATCGGCGGACGCCTCGGGCCGTTCCTGGACTAACTCCAAACTCCAGGACCAGCTGCTTCCCGTAATACTGCGGCACGCTCCAGTTCACATCTCTGCAGTGACCAGCGTCCTGTTCCTGCACATTGCTCTTCTATTCCCAGATTCCCCAAAACGAATTGAGTCCGATTATGAATGAATGCATTGCAATTTTGTATGCTTTCTAACTCTAAATCAGATATGGTAACCAACAGCAATATATATATATATATATGGTAATACTTTACAATAATAAGTTAATATTAATAAGTAATACATTTGTTACAGTAGTTATTAATCTTTGTTAATGTTAGTTAATTACATTTTTTGTTTGTTCATGCTAGCCCACAATGCATTAATTAATGTTAACAAATACAACCTTTGATTTTAATAGCATATTAGTCATTGTTTTATTAATATTAACCAAGATTACTAAAACTGAAGTATTGTTCATATAGTTTATGGTCGTATCTTAAATATATAAATAGTGTATTGATAACACCCTTTTATGGTTAATTTATCATTAATTTATTATAAAAAATTTTTTTTTTACATTTAACATTTTATAGAAAATTCTACATCCTGTTTGTGCCTCATTGAAACTTGACTGTAATTTGAATACATTGTCAAATCTGTTCTGAATGCCACAAAACGATGAAGCACTGCAGGCTTGCACATTCATTTGTGCCATTATATAACTCTTCTGACATTCACAAAATAAGCATAATAAAGTTTTACTCCCGCTTGCACTCCCTTCTGAATAGATGAAGGCTGTAGTAGTTTTAAAAACCTCTCCTTTTAATAGCCTGCATGTATCACTCTAGACACCTGCGTTTCTGGCTAACTGCGTAGCCAATTCCTGCGCTGACATTTACCAGAAGCGGCTCCACCTGCGAGCGGTGTGTGTGACCCCTCATTAGTGCTGAGGGGCTTCGAGCGGGGAACTGGAAAATGCTCATAAGGCTGTTAATGTACATTAAATGGACTTTAGATTACGGCAGGGTTGAGTGCCTCCTGTATGTATGGAGTCCATCTTTCAGTGGATAAGGGGCCGGCGATGCGAATGTTGGATGAATTGCTGCCGTCTGTCCGTTTTGTAAAAGCTGTGGATCAGTGGGTCATGGAATAGTTTGCTTGAGAGCGTATTTCCATTAAAGTGCAAGGTAAAAGCTGCTGATAGCGTGGAGTTTGAGGGTTTAACGTCTCAGCGTTATTAGGGAGTTTACGTCACTCTTCTTTAAAAGTGGCCACATTTAAGCAACACTAACATAGAAAGTATCAAAATATAATGGCTTTGGTTAATATATAATGTTAATACAAAAAATATTAAACTTTTTCAAAAATTATTTGTTTTGCACCACACAAATATGGATGAAAATTAAATTTGAGGCAAATGTGCATAACTGTAATAAAAAAATGCTGTATATATATTAGGGGTGGAACGGTACACAGAAGTCACGGTTCGGTTCATACCTCGGTTCAGACATCACGGTTCGGTACGATTTCGGTACAATGGAGGGAAAAGCAAAACAAAAATGCATAAGGCATTGTATTTTTTAAATAAGTTTTATTAATAAAGGCATAGAACCAGTTTATTTGTAGTGCACTGACAATAGTTTTATATAATTAGTTTATTAATTAAATTAATAAAAAGACCTTGAGATGTGTTTGGTAATTGTACCTGAAATAATTTAAAATTAATTTGCTATATTTCAGATCAATATATTTGTTTTCCTTAATTTTAATTAACATTATTACTTAACAATGTAACATTATTCTCATCTGAATTATAAATAATGGATTTCTGTATAAAATAATACTACTATGATTTTAAAAATCACTGTAATGGTTTAAATCTTACACAGATAATTAACAATCCTACTAGACCTAATGTCAGAAATCCTAATAGGGCTACTCTTATTGACGTGTTTTTGACAAACACACCGCATAAATATTCAAATGTAGGTGTGTTTGCTAACGATTTGAGTGATCACTGTGTTATTGCTGCGGTAAGAAATGCAAAAATCCCTAAGACTAAACCTAGAATAGTTTTTAAAAGAAACTTGAAGCACTTCTGTGAGCAAGCGTTTTTGCATGATTTGTCTAGCTTTGAATGGGATAGGATTTCGCTTATTGACAATGTGGAGCTTGCGTGGAAATTTTTTTATGAAGGTTTTATTAGAATTGTGGATAAGCATGCTCCCTTTCAGAGGTTAAGAGTAAAGGGACGGGATAACCCATGGTTTACTCCGGAGGTGGCTAATCTTCTTCGGCAGCGAAACCAAGCTTGGGCTAAAGCAAGACAAACTGGTACAGATTCAGACTGGCTCAGTTTTAGACAGCTGCGCAATCGTTGCACATTTTTTATCAAAAAGGCTAAATCAGATTTTTATTTAGCAGCAACAACAGAGAACCTAAACAATCCCCGTAAATTTTGGAAAGCATTAAAATCGGTAGGCACCATGAATTCTAATAATGAATTACCTCCGTATATTATCAATGATGAAGCCATTATATCAGAAAAGTCTGTAATGTTAGATTGTTTTAATAAGCACTTTGTGGAAACTGGTTCCTTGTTTGAGCGGCAGCGCCCTGTAGGAAATACAATCGTGACAAACTGTGTAAACTCATCCGCTCCACCAAGGAAATCTGGTGTGAGTGAAGAGGTATTTTGCCTAAAGCCTTTCTCTGTTGCGGAGGTGCAATCAGCACTTGTTGCCTTGGACTATAGTAAATCTCCTGGCCCTGACAGTTTAGAGCCTTATTTCTTGCGAATAGCTGCTAATTTTATTGCTAAACCAATTTCAATTATTTTTAATCTTACTTTAGTCTGCAATGAGATTCCAGTGATCTGGAAATCGGCCTATGTACTCCCCCTATTAAAGGGAGGTGATTCTGCCCACTTGGATAATTATAGACCGATTTCTAAATTATCAGTTTTAGCTAAAGTTTTAGAAACTCTGGTTGGTGCTCAGTTAAAGGACTATTTGGTTTCCAAACACATTTTGTCTGATCTACAGTCTGGGTTTCGAAGGCAGTACAGTACCATTACTGCTTCAATGAAGGTCATTAATGACTTTATTGAAGCGTTGGACTGTAAGAACACCTGTTTAGCTCTTTTTATAGATTTATCTAAGGCTTTTGATACAGTGGATCATTGCATTTTATTGGAGAAGCTACATAATATTGGTTTTTCTAACCAATCTGTTGAATGGTTTACCAATTATTTGGCTGATAGAACTCAGTGTGTTTATTTTGATAATCTTAAATCTGCAACATTGAATGTATCAAATGGTGTCCCGCAAGGATCAGTCTTGGGTCCTATTTTATTTACTATTTATATTAATAACTTGGGTAATGACATCCCGCAAGCTCATTTCCATTTTTATGCGGATGATACCGTTATCTATTGTAAGGCTGCAACGTTACGTCAAGCTTTTTCAAATTTACAATCTGCTTTTAACCTTGTGCAGGCACAGCTCTATCATCTTAAATTAGTTTTAAATGTAAAAAAAACTAAGATTATGCTTTTTTCAAAATCTAAGAAGGTTCTTGAGAGTCTTCCAAGTATTTCTACTATTCATGGGGAGCAGATTGAGCAAGTCAAACTGTATAAATACTTGGGTATATTAATTGATGATCAGCTCTCTTTTAAGTTGCACATTAATAAATTGGTACAGAAGCTCAAATTAAAAATAGGATTTTATTTTAGAAATAAAGCCTGTTTTTCTTGGAAAACCAGGAAGAGATTAGTTGCTGCAACATTTCTCACCGCACTTGATTATGGTGACCTGCTTTATAGAAATGCGCCTGTTAAATGTTTATCTTTGTTGGATACTGTCTTTCATAGTGCACTAAGATTTGTGACTGGATGTAAAGCGTCAACACATCATTGTACATTGTACAAATTGACAAACTGGCCTTCATTATCAGTGAGGAGGCATATTCATTGGCTTACGTTCATTTACAAGTCTATGTTGGATATGCTCCCATCTTATCTTTGCACTTATATGTCTCGCAGCACCTGTTCTTACAATTTGCGCTCTGGTAATTTGTATTTGTTGACTGTACCTAAGGTCCGTACAGAGCTCGGTAAGAAGGCCTTTAGTTTTGCAGCACCATCCACATGGAATACATTGCAGATTGATTTGAAGTTGCAAGATCTGATTTCTCTTGGTCTATTTAAACAATACATGAAATCTTTGGAACTGGATGCTATAAATTGCTGTCACTGTTTTAATATGTAATTATCAATAGTTAGTTTTACAAATTCTTAGCATAAATTAAGTGTACTTTTAGATAGTCTAATGTCGATGGTTTATGTTGTTACGTGTGTTTGTTGTTTATTGTGCACTGTCAATACACTGTCATTTTGGCCAGGTCTTTCTTGGAAAAGAGGTTTTAAATCTCAATGAAATAACCTGGTAAAATAAAGGTAAATAAATAAAAAATAAAACTACCATTAAAAACACATTCGATTTTCTTTTTTAATCAATGTAGAATGTGTAACTTAAAAATAAACAGATTAGTGCTCTGAGGACAAGAAATGAAAACCAATGCAATATGATGAATGTCCAAAAGATGGGACCCACAGACTGTTTTGAAATGGGGTTGGATAAATATGTTTTGCTTTTAAAACAGTGTGTGTGTGTGTGTGTGTGTGATTTTGGTTGGGTGACAGTTGTAGGTTACAGTTTGACAAGAGTTTACAGTGTGACAAAAGCACAATGTTGTGTTTTATTGCGAGTGTACACAAAGTAAACACTTTGCAGGTTTAATGATCTGTATGAACAAAATGACGGAGTATGTTTTTTATGTTTCCATTGTTCGCTCGCGCCTCTCTCTCTCTCTCTCTCACACACACACACACACACACACACACACACACACACACACAGTTCGATCGCGCCCGCGCCTCTCTCTCTCACACACACACACAGTTCGATCGCGCCCGCGCCTCTCTCTCTCTCGCGCGCGCACACACACACTCCAGCATTGCAATCTTGACATCGCAGCCTGTTCATTATGCGGTCACACCAAACGCGAATAGAGCGTCAAATTCGCGTCTAGTTCGACGCTACTCCAAAGCGAATAGGACGCGCGTATAAAGCCAACGTTTGAAGTGAACGCGCGTTCAGAGCTAAGCCGAGGGTACAGATTATGTGTCCCTAAAGAACCCGCGTATCTAACAGTAGTTCCGCATTACATTAATTAATTTGCACGCGAGTTTTTTTTTTATACCGTGTATTCTGCGTGTAAATTCGTGCACCGAACCGTGACCCCCGTACCGTTTCGGTTCAATACGAATACATGTACCGTTCCACCCCTAATATATATATATGGATATATGAATAATGGATATATACTGTGTGTGTGTGTAGCATTTTTTTATTACAGTTATGCACATTTGCCTCAAATTTAATTTTCATCCATATTTGTGTGGTGCAAAACACATATTTTTTGAAAATGTTTAATATTTTTTGTAAATCAAGAAAAAACAATGTCAAGAAATGCTGCATTTAAATAGACATTTTCTTGATGATTTTTTAAATGCAAATTACATTTTGGAGGTAAAATATGGAATTTTCTTCATGAGATTGACACTATTTTTTGGCATTACAGTATAGCCTTAGAATTGAGAGAGGTGGTTATTAAAATAACCACATAAAGGCACGTAGTTTAGCGTTTTCTGCATCTCTTTCAATCTGCCTTTCTTTTACCCGAGGAAATCCCAGATATCTGTGGGCAAATTTGGAATGGCTGCCAAAACTAGAAGTGATTTGGACGTTGAAGGTAAGCCTTCAGCCTCAGAGCATATGGTGACATTTAGTTTAGGGAATTCTCTTCACAATTTTGTATGGACAACTTCAATTTGGGTCTGGAGTCCCAGCTGGAATTGAGGAAAGTGGGATATGGAGTAAAAGTGCACATGGGCAAAGATCACATATTATGACTTATTTCCCACTTCCTATAAACTCATGCACAAGCTAACATCCAATTAGTGAATAACACCGCACAGCATCATATTTGCTGAATCAAATCCAACACTTGTTTCTTACTAAATTTGGGGAGCTGATTCCAAAACTAGTGCCTATTTTGCTAGCACAACATTTGTGAGGTGAAGAAGTGTTGAATTATCCCCTAATCTCCAGAAAAACTGCTACGAAGACATGATTCCTATCTTCCCCGAAGCCTGGTTATAACTATCTGTTTAATTCATTTTCACATTTATGACATTTCTTTTTGCCTAACCCTTATTTCAAGGTTAGATAATGGCCAGTGAGAGAAGAAAATGCAAACATGATCCAGATGCACACATCTATGGGTGTTTTTCTACATCCAAACAGTGACAGAAAATGACATATTTTCTGGAGAAAAAAAAAAGATGACTTATTTATAAACTTGTTTATGTTCTTTGACAATAAAAGGGGTTATATGTAGACTTCAGAAACACTTGTTATTAGCGACACTAGTGGCCATTAAGTGAACTGCAGCCAGAAATATATTTGATATATTATACCTTTGTAGCGGTGTACTGTTCACGAACATCCAGACGCCGTCAACACAGTTTCCTCTCAATAACTAAATAAACAACAACAATGACAGCGGTGAGAAAACAGCAGTCCAGAAAGCATCTGATTATAGCGATGTGGTTTTATGTGCAAAAGCTCAGCAATTCACCGGCATCATGTCGACAGATGAGGTCATTCAAAATACACTGTTATGATAGTTTGATTATAGACTATATAAATCTGACTGTGTGGGACCATTTTTCTTTGCATGGCACATGGACTCGGCATTATCCTGAATAATGTGTCATTGAACTGAAGAGAGGCTCTTGGGAACATGTAAATGTTATCCTGTTGATTTTCCCAGCAAAATGGCCCAAGTCCTTTACATAAAAATCAGTCTACAGGCTTTCATAGACAACCTGAGGTCAGGGAAGGTCTCGGTTTTAAGTTTCGTCACATGTTGTTCACTCATTAGCAATTAGCAAAAAGCAATTAATACATGAACATTCTCACATATAGCCCCTTTAAGTCAAGTATTTGGACATATTTTTCCAGTCATTTGCAGTTTGAAAACTTTTCTTCATTAAAATGGAAACCTTTGATTTTTAACTGCTTTTGTTATTTTGATAAGTGCATTACAACTGTATTTTATTTAAATATATATATATATATATATATATATACAGTGTATACACAGTAAATGCATTCGGGCTGTCAAATTGATGCAGGGCTGTGTAATAATTGAATTTCTTTTACTGTATTTTTTGACAGAACAATTCTTCTTTTGTGCATGTACAGTTTGGAACGTCATGAAAGTCGTTAAATAATGACTGAATGTTAATTTGGGGTTGATTTATTTCTTGGATTCAATTAGATTGCATCAATTACTTGAACATGCCGAGTGTGTCTTGGCCTGGACCCAGTTGGATCTCAGCATCCATCTTGGCTTTAAGGGATAATTAAGCAGCGTTTGGTCTAAGAACTCATTCATTATGCAGTATGAGGATGATGTGTTCATTAGATGGACTCGTGTTATGATTTTAAAGGGTAACCCGGCCATGACAACAGAAGCAGCTTGAAGGTCTTTTATCATGTTTGTTGGTTTGGTTGGAGGTGGTCTGGCAAGCGCTCAGAGAAGTTGGGTCCCGAAATCGTCTGCCTTCGCGCCAAGACCTTTAATGTTTGCTTTGGCTGAACGTTGCTCGTCTGTCCCGCCACGCTCTTCTCTGAAGGATCCTTTGTATGGTGAGGTCGGTCATGTCCGCGTGACACGCTCCCATATTAGTCTGGCAAAGCTGATAATGACAGACTAGATGGAGATAAAGACAACAAAGACTGGCCGTGTTCCCTCAGCCTGACTCGAGCTCTCAGAGGCGTTTCTGTGTTGAGATGTTTGTTTTTAGACCATCACGGCTGTGTCTCGTTACACTTTTCCTCTGATGGATCAGGATATAATGAGCACAAATTTGCATTTATTGTGCATCTTCATTGCAGGTGCTAAAAAGTACATTATGGGGACTGATTAAAGAATTATGAAATATATACATTCAAATACAATAATTATGTCATAGTGAAATTATAGTTAATGTTAAATACGATATTATATAATCAAAAAAAACGAAATGCTATTTTCTATGCATGGGTGTCTGGTTAGATTTTATATGTTGGAAAAAAGGCACTTATTTTTGTAAGTATTACAAGTAAATATTGAATTACGTTACAATTTGAGAGTTAGTGAGCTTCTCAATCTTTTTGCAGTGCATTTTGGGAATTTCTAGGGATCAGGTTCTCTGGAGTGTTATTAACAACGGGACAGTCCATATTTCCCAGCTCTCTGTCCTGCATTTGCCACTGAATGAGATTGAGACTGAACTTTGAGAATAATAAAGGCTGGTTTGTTTTTTCTCTTCTTTTGATAGACACACACGTGGTGTCTTCTGCACAGTAAAGCAATAATCATGTTTTACTGGTTGCTTTGTTTCTATTTGTATTGCATCAGCCCCGTTCACATTAGAATCTAATTTTCTCCAAATCCCACTTTTGCATAGATGTGTTTTAACCAACACAATGTTACGATTGGCTGTGTTGTTATTGCTCGGTGTGGTTGTTCACTTTAAATAAATGATTTGATGCTCGAAGTCTGTGGTGTTGCGGCAGGTTAAGACGATGAAAGACAGTTAGAGTTAGAATAGCGTCATGAATCCTATGAGATTCACCCTGAAACTCTCATCTAATAGCCTGACATTCATAAAATAAAATAAAAAAAATATGTAATGCCAAATTAAAATGCATAATGGATAAAAATAGAGAGATTTTTCACATTGCAAGTTAGTTTTAGGGCCATTTAATGTTTTGCATTCAATTGCATTGGATTGATTCCTAAGAATTAAAGCACATTTTGTTCTCAAATTTTTGTCTGTAATGCATCTAGACATTTTATTTTATTATTTATTATTATTTATTATTATTTATGTATTTATTTTTTGTTATTTCATTTATTTTTATATATGTATATTATATATATATTATCCCCCCCCCCCCCCCCAATTCTATATTATAATTCTCACAACCTTCACATTATGTTACATTATAATTATTTAAAAGATAACTGATTTGTCCAAGGTTTTTTTTTTTTTTTTTTTTTGCTTTTGCTTCAAGGATAACTACTATGATGGTATATTTACATCATATTCAAAACATCACAGAAAACCAATATTAAAGGGGTCATGACATGTTTTTTTGTTTTGTTTTATTATGTTCCCTTAGGTGCAATTATAGTATTACTATAGTTTTTTGTAAAAAAAAATAAAATTTTTTTAGTGCTTTATGATTAGGTCTCTCTCTCATCCCTCTACATCACTCACCAATCAAATAAGGCTTTGGCGGGACAAAAAATCGCTGCATATTTATGTGCTGCAAATAAACTGCATTCCAACTGCTTTCCCTGACGTCTGGATCGTTCGACAGCGTATTCAAACATGTAGTTTGTCCACAGCAGGAACAGCACATCTGCGTGGCATCACAGTCTTCTTGTAAACAGACCCACTCGCTGCACGACAACGCATGCGATGATGCGATTGCGAAATGAGGCGTAGTTGTCTTGCGCTGGAGGCAGTCATATGCAAACGACTGGTACGTCACTTCGCACCGTGGATCCAGAACGAGCTGTATTTAGAGCTTGATTAAATAAATGCTTCGTTTATAATGGGGTGAACATCTTAAGCTATGAAACTTGCAGGAAGTTTTATAGATCTCTTATATACCAAAAGATCAAGGCAAATTTGGTTTCTCATGTCATGACCCCTTTAAAGTTTAAAAAGTATGTTCAAGTATTTGTTGGATGAGATCCTTTGTATTGTTAAGTGAGTAAATGCACTTTATTTTGATGGTCTTACAAGTATTTGATTTACTTTAAGCCAAATTGAATAGTTATTTTTCTTTCTTCTTTTAATCTTCGGGTGAAATAGGCCCGAACAGATGCGCGAGACAGAAGCTGTGTGAACGGGATCAATGCTTCGGCTGGAGTCCAGCTCGCTACTTTTCTCCCAGTAATGAAGTAATGGAGCGCCTGACCAAGATGTCTATATCTATAAAGATAGCGTGGTGTGTTTATCCTAACAACATGTGCTGTAGTCCCGAGCTTGGTTTAGCAGTATCAGAAGAGCCAGACTCCTGAACTGGCTGATGTGAAGCTGCTTCAGATGAGCACGTATGTGTGATGGCGGATCGATGGTGATTCAGAAGCTGCGGCGCGATCGAACGCGACGTGAGAAAGAAGCCTGGACTTGATTAGTACTGGAATTAGCAGAGAGCTCGGGTTTCCCCGTCTCGGCCCACGATCTGCGGTTCTTAAATGAGTCCGAGTGCTCTCTCGTTTTCGCTATCCCATCATTCTCTCCAGGGCCGCACTACATGATAAATGACTTATTGGGTGGCCACTGACAAAAGTCTCCACACACCAGCCAGGCAATAAACAACAATGATTATTGATTTTTCTATGCACCTCGCCACAAAACAAAATGAACCAAAGTGACATGTGGTTTGTCGGGACTGGCTTCGGGTTCTGCGCGCGGTGTGGGCCGTCACATCATCTCAGTCGGCAGTAAATTAGGCTGGAGGTGAACGGGCTGGCAGAGAGTCTCTCGACGGGCCCCGGGACCCACCAGATGGCAGTGGCCATATGCAGGAGATCCCTGTGGCCAGGTACACTAATGAATACCGTGGAGAGTTGCTCCAAGTTTTTTTTTTGGCATGACTTTGTTCGCTGGGCATAATCAGATCCCATGGCTGCTTTTGCCGCAGCATGAAATCTCTATCCCGGGTTTAAAAAAAAAAAAAAATTACCAGTACTTTTTTAGAGTAGTGTCAAATACCTGCCGTATTGTTCACAGAGGGTTTGTGTGCGTCATGACCAACTAATTCCCATGACATTTTCCAGCTGTGCAAGAAAAAATAAATCACTATCAGGGCTAAAAAATATAGGGATTTTTAGTTTAGCACAAAACGTTTTACTTGTAACTTCTACATTTTTTATTATTATTATTAATTCAGTGTTCAATATGTTTTAATAAATAATCAAAATATCTCTTTTTTATTTTTCTGTAATATATTATTATATTGTTTAATATTTATTAAACAATTAAATATTTTTTTGTGCAAATATTCAGAAAAATATATATGTTTTTTCACTTTTCAAAGGCTATTGGTTTGATTTGTTTTTTATAATATAGGCTATTATTATTTCATATTTTTAATTAACTATTAATATTTAAGTATTTAATATTTAAATAACTATTTATTACATAATCTTATATTTATATAATATAAATAGTTTATTTATTATTTATATTTAAGGTTTTTATTGAATTTGTATTAACTTTTTTTTAGCAAAACACTTATTGCATTTTTTTTTACTTGTCAAGAACAATTGGTAAGATATGTTTTGGATTATTAACAGGGGATTTTACCGCTCTAATATGACTTAAACTAGGTATAATACATTAAGCTATAATCTATAAACTAGATAAATAAACACTTTTGCTGTAAAATGATGCAGTATGGTGCTAAACAGATGATTGATTTTGTCCTAACATAATTGATTTTTCATTTATTTATTGCTTCCAAGGTAACTGAACCATGATTACAATATATGCAAAGCTGAAATTATTATTATTATTTTTTTCTGGATAGCGTTATATATATATACTTTTTTTATTTATTTATTTATTTATTTTATTTTGTTTTTATCCAAGCTTAAGCGTAAATATCAGGCAATTATGATGCAATATGCTGTTTTTCTAACACGAAATCTGTTTTGTGTGAGTATCTATTTTGCATTAGTGTTGCTTTTCTTCTCTATTTGCTAATACAGTTTAAGACGGGACTGTGTGATAACTATCAGACTGAAAGCTGTAACGTTATGAAAATCAATCTAATCTACATAAAACCTCTGTCTATATGAATGAAAGCTGTTCTCCAGTTATCTAGCGTGGCAGTGCAGTGTAAGTGTTGTGTTTTTACTCAACTGTGGTCATAATGTAATGAAACATGAAAACCCTGTCTGCTCAGATAAACTTCCCAGAATGAGAAATCCAATTCAAAAGCCACACATGAGCAGAAAACGTATCAAGCCGTTCCCTCAGAAACACAACGACTCGGTGTGGATCCACGGGGAGGTCTGGAAGACTGAGAGCACAAGAGTTTGTCTTCTATTCAGCAATATAATCCCACCATCAATTACTTCCATTTACTCACTTTTAAGGGAAACTAATTTGTCTTACACTACAATCAAACACTCATTATGTGAAATGTAATTACTGCCAGCTTGAGTTTAGATTCAGTTGTAATGATACGACTACAGATGCTTCCTTCCCAAAGCAAACAATGTGCACTTCCCTGTCCCTGCCACGTCTTTCTGTTTGGCTTTGTTTTCACAGAGCGTATTTAACTTTGCCCCACATCACTACTTTCAGCGTGACGGCCGTATCTCTAACTCCATTGGTTGGCTCCTTGAAGGCCTCTGCGTTGATGAATTGCACAGCTTATGAAATTAGGCAGTGTGAGGGCAAACTAGTTGCATGCGTGTTAAAGTGAAGCAGAAGCTGGCGTTAAACAGATGACAGGAGAACAGGCCTGATCTTATAGCTGGAGTGCTCATACACACATTATAAGCATATCTTACACACTATCCTGACACACTTCATCAGCGTTTGTGACTTTATTTTGATTGTCACAGAAAATTATTTTATTTCATCCCTCAGTAAATGCTTTACCGAAAAATTAAGCTTATATAATTTCAGGTCCAGAATATTTGAAATATTATATTATATTATAAATTAGACTTTACAATATTAACTACCAGCGAGCAATACATTTGTTACAGTATTATGTTTATCTCTGTTAACATTAATACAAATACAACTTGTTTATTATTAGTTCATGTTAGCTCAAATCTATTAAATAATATTATCACAAGCAAATTTTGATATGTATTAATATGTTGCTTTAAAATAATTTTTCATTGTTAATTCATATTAACTAATATAGTTAACTAATGTTAACAAATGCAACCTTAATGTAGAGGGTTATCATATTATATTAAATCATATTATTGTTAATGTGTAATGATTATTCATTATTTTAATGTTTTATTTATATTATTTAATCTTTATTTACAATATTTTATTTTTATTTTTTATTAACGTCTTTTTTTTGCAAAACGTTTTAATATCAGAAAATACAATGTTGTGTTATTTTAGTTATACATTTTTTTGGTATATTTTCATTTGTAGAATTACTCAATTTTACAAACTAAAGTTGTGTTTGCTACTGTTTTGTTCATTGCTCTTTTTGATGCAGATTGACAGTAAAGTTAGGTTAAAGTTGTGGAAAGCAAGATTATACATAAATAATTTTGTATAAAATAACCTTTTAGCACACATTTCCTCAGGATGATCTAATACTTGTTTATATTGAATTATTGGATGCACAGCGGGTTTATCTGAGCTCTGTAAGTTTGGCCAAAGCTGTTAACTTAAATTACTTCATGCAGAACTTTTCTTAACTTGTGTGGTTAGCAAATAGTATAAAAAACTGAGTAGAAATTGAAATTGCTGAAAATTGGGAACTATAGCAGTTTTTAATTGATGTGCCAATCTCAGAGGAACCGCTTGCTCAGTTGCTGTATTTACCATAAAGTTAATGTTGTGATTATTATTTAGAAAAGTTTTACACTATCACTTCTGTATATAAGGAGATGCTTTTATAAAAGAAGAAATCAAACTTTCAGTTATATTTACTAGCATGATTGGTCCAGGGAGATATTGGTCCATCAAAGAGATGCAAATCCACAACGATGCCCCGTGGAGGAAGAAGCTTGGAAGCGTTTTATGAAGCAAGTGGTGCTGTATAAATGTCTATTAACTCTATCATTTCTATAATGATGCAATAGAGAGTAACCATCAAAACAGGCGACTCCTGAGGAATAGAAAATAATGAGAAAAGAAATAGGAAGGCTGTTTGAATATGATCATGTTGTTTTTTTAATTTGAAGTTATCCTCGGGGTGTGAAGAGTGTCTGTTAATATGAGTTTTGGATTATTGATCACCTTTTAAAAATGTAATTAGTAAAACAAAGCAGTACAGACTGATCTCATGTTTGCAACTCTCATGACGTCTCAAACTTTAGCATGTTGTGGGTGGTTAAATATCAAAGTCAGATTTCTCTGTTGTTCTGGTCTCTAGATAAGACTCGTTCCCTTCTTCAGTTTTAAAAAAATAATTTCAGCCATTTTGTGTTCACTATAAATGCAGGAAAAGTTACATGCCAAACTTTAAATATGCCGTATTATGCCCTTTTACAAGTCTTGATTTTGTTTCTGGGTTCTACTAGAATAGGTTTTAATGCTTGAATGTAATGTAACTTGAATGTTGAATGTTTTTATATATTGTTCCAGTCTGTCAGAAACACTCCTGGGGTGCGTTTCCCGAAAGCATCGTTAGCCAACTATGGTAGAAAGTTCTGTCGTTATCAGCATAGTTCAACGAGTCTGTGTTTCCCGAAACCATCGTTCCAACGAACATTCGCAAACAGCATCGCAAAGTTGTGTGGTTTGAACGACAGCTCTCGACCTGTGGTTAGAAGCAGAGTTTCTATATTGCATGACATTTGGACGTAATAAATCCTTATCTTGAGCAAAATAAGCAAGCTGACATTCAGTACAACCTGTGCCTTTTATTTAGAATACATACAAATGTAATTTACGTCTTTTAGTTTGTCAAAAGATTTAAAGTACCGTGTTTGAAGTGCGCATGTGTGAACGTGCTCTACTACGTAAGAACGAGCCAAATATTGAATCTGGTAATTAAGCAAAATAACTGAGAAAAATTAGAAATAGTCCTCATATGACATGTCTGTAATTTATATAAAAAATCTAGCGTTATTTCGACCTCAAACAGTTTAATTAAAAGAAGTTATTACTCCACCACGTGCGTGACATCATTAACCAACGTGGTTGAACGACCAATTTGCGACAATAGGTTTCGGGAAACACTCGTGACTAGCTAGTTGATTTCTCCAACGGTGCATCGTACTATAGTAGTTTAGCAACGAGTTACGTCGTTGTACGGGAAACGCACCCCTGAGTGAGTTTCTCAAAAGCATCGTTAGCCAACAATGATTAGTTCCATTGAATTGTGTTGGTAACGACAGGACCAGTTGGCTTCGGTAAACACACCTCTGTTTACTTCCTGTCTCTATGAAGCTCCTCCTTCTGAAAAGCACACTGTGCTCTGATTGGTTGGCTGGATCAGTGTGTTGTGATTGGTCGAGCGCTTGGAGTGTGTTTGAAAAATGTCCCGCTCCTTACCATAACCACCAGTTTAACACACTACTAACTAACTCAACCAGGCCCCGCCCCTTTATTCTGCTTATTAATTATTTAAATGAGGAATATTGTAACGTGTTCATTCCCGGAAGACACTCAAGGGTTTCAGGGAGTTCAGAAACAGTCACACTGATATAGAGAATAACTCCCGCTGGAGTTAAGGGGTTTGCTTATTGTCTTAACCAAAAGTATGGGGAATAATAACATAATTATGTATATACATTTGTGCATGTCCGTAGCGGCATGCTGAAGTGCATGTATAGATTTGTTTTCAAGGCCATCTCATATGTTTCTGTACTAATAAATAAAAGATTGTGTGCTGTTGAATGTATCTTCAGTTGTGTAGGCCTTGATATTTCAAGCATGCTCTTGCTCTCCGTTAGCAAACAGTCTTCCAGGTTTCAGCTTGTGTGTAGGTCTCTTCAAGATGTGTAGGTCTATTCAAACTCGTTTTTTGCTACCTAATTGGTTAGTAAGATCGTTTTTTTGAGGTGGGAAGGAGAAATCATACAGCAGATTGTCTTCATAGCTAAGATGAGAGATATTTACTGCAGTTCATCTGTCAAACTCTTCGTCTGGTTGGATGTTGAATCTTTCGGTGTAGAGCGCGTGTTCAATGTCGGTGAGCATTATTTTCACAGTGTAAACCGTTGTGTTATTTCGTTATTGAAGATTATTTCTAAATCTCCAATGCATTTTGTGTTTCAATAAACTGTTTGATTCCCTTTTTTTTTTTTTTGGCAGCATTTTATTTATTTATTTTTTGTCGACAGCACAGATGGGGTTGTGTGTGCGTCAGCAGAAGCCTTTTTTAAATATGTAATATGTAAATGCATGTAATCCCGCTTGTATAATCACCATATAAATGCATCTTTAATCTGATTGGTGTTACTTTGCTATCCTTAGTGTATATGTATTGCATTGCAATCCAAACCTGATGATGATTGGCACAAATCCAGAAAGAGTGATATGAAACTTAGGCTTTGCTGATGTATACAGTATGATATATGGATTTGACTTTTACATTTATCGCAACAAGATAAGATTCAAAATTGCATTAAATGTGAAGATAAATGGTCTGCATAAATAATTTGTTAAAAATATTTTTACATCAGATTAATAATGTTAATACTGTATTTGCAGCCCATATCTCTGTAATGTGAAATGCGTGCCTTGAATGCAATGTGATCACTTTGTATTAATGCATCTGGCAAATGCATAAATGTAAATATAAAATTTAATTTATTTTCAAGTCAACCATGCTTCTTAAAATTTACACTAACATTAACAAAAAATATATATATTTATTTGAAATAAACTAATATTTTTCTTCAGCAAGGATAGAATAAATTGATAAAAAATGATTGTAAAGACACTACAGATGACTTTTCTTTCAAATAAAAGCTGTTCTTTTAAACTTTCTATTCATCAAAGAATCCTGAAAAATTGCATCACAATTCCCCCCCAATAATGAAGCAGCACATTTTTTTTCAACATTAATAATAATAAGAAATGTTTATTGAGAATGATTTCTGAAGGATAAGTTAAGAGTAATGATGCTGAAAATTCAGCTTCGTATCACCAGGAATAAATTGCATTTTAAAATATATTTACATTTACAGATTAAAAAAAATATTTCACAATATTACTGTTTTTACTGTATTTCTGATCAAACAAATGCAGCATTGGTGAGCAGAAGAGTTTCAAAATCATTTAAAAACATCTTAGTTTACGTTTTACTATATATATATATATATATTTAATCATGTTACATTTACCAGTCGGTTCCTCACAGGTAAATACGACATTGCTTAGTAATTCCTATGCACAGACTCTTGATATTTCTGGCTCCGCCATAGCCTGTAGTGGGCAGTGACTCTGGGCTGTTCTGGCAGGACTGGTCTTGTGCGTGTCTGTGGTAAATGGACTTTGTCTCTCGCTGGGATGTGAACACCAGCAGCACTCACTGGAGCTTCTCATAGTCAGCACTTCCAGCTAATTATCAGTCCCGCTCCGTGCTCCAGTGTCCAGAGATAACCATCCATAACGATCCGCCACATCTGTCCGAGAAAGACCAGAGAGACGGAGGAAAATGAATAACTTAACGTCTTGGAACGGTTTGTGAAAACCTCATGTTTAACGTGCTTAAAAACACTTTGGGTTGAAGCCAATGTCATGACAGGCTTTTCTTCAGTTATTTTGCCCTCATGAATTACTTCCATCTTTTTAAGATGAAACATGGAGGCTGCATCTGTCACTATCTGTGACGGGCTCATCTGACACAAACCAGCTGTTGGCACACGGTGAGGCGAGCGATCGACAGAATCCACAACAGAGCGTCTCATGAGCTGAGAAGGGTTTATTGTGCTGGAGAATTCTGCTGACCCGCAGGAAGACTTCAGTGCTTTTTCATTTCATCTGGAAGCTCACGAGACTTGGGTTATTCGCACTTGTAGTTTGGTTCTCTTGGTTCATTTGGTATGGAGCGGTGTGTTCACACTTGGCACGTTTAAATCGAACCCTGCTTATTGAACCGCACTAACCAAACCCTTAGTGGACTTCTTATTCATGTTTAAATATCACCTTTGTCTCAGATGTTTCTCCTAAAATTATTTTGGAAAAATAATAAATAGACACAAATGAGTCAATAATAGTTATACAGAGAGCTATACAATGGATGTTGAGCATTTTAATGTTTCTTGAGGATCATGTGACACTGAAGACTAGTAATGATGCTGAATATTCAGCTTTGCATCACATGAATAAATTGCAGGTAACAGTCATTTTAAATTGTAATAATATTTCACAATATTACCATTTTTGATCAAATAAATGCAGTCTTGGTGAGCAGAAGAGACTTTTTTCAAAAGCATTAAAAAAATCTTACCGGCCCCAAACTTTTGAACAGTAGTGTGAGTATCAACTTAGTCTTATTTCTCCTAAAAATGGACACAATAATTGACATGCATTTAGCATTTTCTCCATTTAATGTCATTGTATTTTTCTGTCTTGGCGAAACATTTGAGTATTAAAGAGATCTCATTTGCAATTTTACTTTAAAATGGGGAAAATCTTTACAATGTTTTGAAATACCCCTGACCAACCAATTCCAGATATTAAAAGCATGCTTAATGTTTGACGAAACTTAAAAGGGATTGAACTTTAATGTGAAAGTCACAAAAATGACTTTTGAGGCTTATAATGTCTGTTTCCTATTATTCCCACCAAAGACGTGTTCAGATACGGCACTGTTCATAAATGGCACAATTTCTCGCTCATTACATTTAAAAACGAGTAGACTCACGCGAGACACAATCAGAAATTAAATCTCACACAGGCCTCAAAATATCCCCAGTGCAGAAGTCAATATATATACTCGAAAATAAGCGCTAGCCTTGCTCGGTATGTAATAGTCTGATATTACTTTTCAAATCAGCTGCTGTTCTGTTATGAGAATGAGATTTTTTTTCTCCCAGGCTGCCATGTCATTACCAACACACTCTTGTTTGTCGCTTTTGCTCACTGCAAGCAACTTATGATTCCCCTCCAACATTTGAGGTGATTTTAAATGTATCATTAGCCCACAGTTTGGCATTTCCTCCATACATGATGTTGTCCCTGGATCCACCGGTGTCAGAAGCGCTTTGGCTGTGTTTTAGAGGCAATGCAGCGCTGGTCTGGCTCACTGCATGTTAAATCCAGCAGGTGTTGGGGGGTTTTACTCATCAAGTTTAGATGGGCACGACACTTTAATGCTGAGATGGTGCAGACGGACAGGTGCAAAATGCAAACTGGACAGATTGACTGGAGGGATGCTATTAAAAGTCTAATTCGTTTGCTGTTGGGTTGTAGAAAGAATTCGGTTCTCTTAAGAACTCAGATAAGAATACTAATTAGACTAGAGCTGCACAATTATTAATTAAGAGATCCAAATCTTGATTCAAACACCCACACGACTCCTAAATGACAGCAATTTGCCTTTGTCTATTAAACCTTTGACTAAATCACACCGGGACATTCAGATCTGTGTTTCCACTGCCGCTGACCCAGAGAGAGCAGTTATCGAGTACAGTAGCCTATATATCACAGTTTCATTATTTCTGTTAAAAATATTCATATTATCACAGAAATAGGCTACTGAGATAAGTTTATAGTTCAGATATTATAGTTCAAAATAGAGCAAACCACCTTTTGAGAGTAACAAGACGCTTAAAATAACGATTATATCGATTACAACAGTAGGTGTGAGTCAATGAATCATTCTTTCAAGAGATTCGTGCAAAAACACTGAATCATAATGAAACAAGTGAAGTTCATTCATTCAAGAGATTAGTTAAAAAGCGCTGTAATGAAACAAGTGAAATGTTTATGAGTGAGTCATTGAATCATTCATTCAAACTGCAAAAATGCTGATTCAACCAGTAATGAAACAAGTGAAGTCTTTTAGTGAGTCATTGAATCATTAATTCAAGAGATTTGTTCAAAAACTCTGAATCATCCAGTAATGAAACAAGTAAAGTCTTTATGAGTGAGTCATTGAATCATTAACTCAAGAGATTTGTGTAAAAACGCTGAATCATCCAGTATTAAAACAAATTAAATATTAGAAGTGAGTCATTGAATCATTCATTCAAACCGATTTTTCAAATAATTCATTCAGATTAATTAAACATTTTAAATAGACTGCTGCAATTAACAACTGACTCTTAGTATACATCATGTCTTGGGATTTTTTTTTCAGTTTAGCTGTAATTTGATTTGACTTTTTTATTGAAAAAAAAATCCTGTTTTACATAGATGCCTCACATGGAGGCGTCTTCATTTTTATGCTTGAACCTGGTTTAGAATTTTTCTCAACAGGGAAGCTATTTACAAACATCACATTGAACATATTGTAATGTAATACAGCCTGTCAGGCATAACGTTTCAAAAATAGACGGGAAATACATTTTCACACTGATAGTCAGACATGTTTTCTACTTGTTTGCAGTCATTAAAAAGCTCACCTGCAAAACTCATGAGTGGAGGAAGTTTGAGGACGGCTCTCAAACATCCATCTGTGGCTTTGACGTAATTAAAGATGTCACATCCAGCGGCGACGTGCACCATTAATTTCAGTTGGTGCACCTTCACATCTTCTGTGCGCTTTGGGAAATCACATCGCATTCTGGCTTAATGAAGCGTGTTTGATATGGTGTGATGAGCTCCCTGTCTCCCAGCGCGGCCGTGTGAAATATGTCCTTCTCCCGTCCCACAGGTGAACATCTGCGGGTTTGTTCCCAAGGCTACACCTGCTGCACTTCAGACATGGAGGACAGACTCGGCCAGCAGAGCAAACTGGATTTCGAGAAATTAGTGGATGAGAGCAGCCACACCATACGGACAGTATTTACCTCCAGACATAAAAAGTTTGACGGTAAGTGTGCAGCATTTGTTTGTTTTTTAGTTTGATTTTTCGCTCTCTATCCCAACATTATTGTCCAGGCTTTTGGTTCAATGACTTGGTCTGCAGATAAACAGATGCAATGCAAAAGCAATTGTACTTTCAGTGTGCAAATAACACTGGAATTGATGTCTATAATGACACCTGACTGAGTTAAACTTGGAAAAAGAGAACAAAGAAACAAATCTTTGAAGTTAAAATTTTTAATTTTGTGAACGAATCATTCTGAGTCAGATCTTTGGAATGAATTGTTTGAAACTGTTTAGAAAACTGAACTTATGTTTGAATCATGAATAGCAATCATGGTCACATCTGTTAGTGTTTTATTTTTGTGTTAAAACCTTTCATTTACCTGTAGATTGTTTTTATTTTTTAAATTACTTCAATTTTAAATTTTTATGATTTAATTACTAATTAGCTATATCGATTTACGAACCCCCTTATGTTCCTTAGTAAACCCCAGGTTGGCAAAATCAAATATAATTTCATTCTCTATATTTTTTTATATGAATATTATACAATATACAGTAAAGTTAAAAACAAGTCTGTTGAGCCAGGTGTTTTGAGCTGGTCCTAAATGATTCGTTCACAATAGTTATTGTGTTAAGAGATTCATTGATGTTCAAACAAAGTGATATGCCCTAAGCATGAATAACTCTACTATAATAAGTGTATACTAAGAATATCTTTACTAGTTGGAAATTGTGTCAGTATCAGAACTTTTGGTCTTTTGAATCAGTTCAGAACATCGGTTTAAATGATTCATTTACAAACTGCTCATGAAAAGTTGGCAACTGGAAAAGTAAAAATAAATAAATAAATAAATAAATAAAGATAGATGTGGTTTTATGCAGCGGTGGTCAACTTTTCAAAAGTAATTTCTATAGGTAATTTAATTAGTGTCTTTTGATAAGGAAAGCGTTGGAGCTGTGTTATTCAGTTATTCTTTGGGGGCGAACTGGACTTGGAAATATATGCACTGACTCACTAACTTGTAATCTACTTTTGCACAGAAATGTTCTTCATGTAATCTTTTAAATTAGAGCTGTTTAGTATCTACTTTTTAACCTTTAGGGGTTCAGGCTTTAATTATGCGGGTCATACCCTCTCCAAACCGCCACTATAATTCGCCTGGAAACCATGTAGCTCGGACTAATTATATAGTTTTTTCCCTAATGAAGGAGAGGTATGGAGTGCATATTCACAGGTTATGAGAAGGTTAATATTAGCGCTCTCTGAAAGTTGGTGATTTGCATGTGTGGAAGGAACTTTGCAGTTGAGGGTATCGTGTGACTTAAATGAACTTTGCAGTGTTGTTAGAAGACCCAGCTCATATACGGATTTACTTTTTATATAGTTTTCATGTAGGCTCCTATATATATATATATATACAGTGAGGAAAATAAGTATTTGAACACCCTGCTATTTTGCAAGTTCTCCAACTTAGAAATCATGGAGGGGTCTGAAATTGTCATCGTAGGTGCATGTCCACTGTGAGAGACATAATCTAAAAAAAAAATCCAGAAATCACAATGTATGATTTTTTAACTATTTATTTGTAAGATACAGCTGCAAATATATTTGAACACCTGTCTATCAGCTAGAATTCTGACCCTCAAATACGTACCTGTTAGTCTGCCTTTAAAATGTCCATTTATTATCCTAAATTAGATGCACCTGTTTGAGGTTTTTAGCTGCATAAAGACCCCTGTCCACCCCACACAATCAGTAAGAATCCAACTACTAACATGGCCAAGACCAAAGAGCTGTCCAAAGACACTAGAGACAAAATTGTACACCTCCACAAGGCTGGAAAGGGCTACGGGGAAATTGCCAAGCAGCTCGGTGAAAAAAGGTCCACTGTTGGAGCAATCATTAGAAAATGTAAGAAGCTAAACATGACTGTCAATCTCCCTCGGACTGGGGCTCCATGCAAGATCTCACCTCGTGGGGTCTCAATGCTGAATTGCTCAATGCTCAATGCTGATCAAAGCTAAATTTTCATCATCATTACTCCAGTCTTCAGTGTCACGTGATCCTTCAAAAATCATTCTAATATGATGATTTGATGCTCAAGAAACATTTATGATTATTATCAGTGTTGAAAACAGTTTTTAAAATTTTTATTTCATGATGCTATGATGAATAGAAACTAAAAAAGAACAGCATTTATCTGAAATCTAAAGCTTTTGTAACATTAAACTCTACCCTTCAAAAGTTTTGGGGTCAGTAAGAATTCAAATTTTATTTTTGGGGGAAAGAAATATAATAAATCAATACTTTTATTTATCAAGGATGAGTTAAACTGATCAAAAGTTACAGTAAAGACATTTATAATGTTAGAAAATATTCTATTTTAAATAAACGCTGTTCTTTTGAACTTTCTATTCATCAAAGAATTTTGAAAAAAAAATTGTACACAACTGTTTTCAACATTGAAAATAATAATGAATGTTTTTTGAGCATTTAATCATCATATTAGAATGATTTCTGAAGGATCATGTGACACTGAAGACTGGAGTAATGATGATGAAAATTCAGCTTTGATCACAGGAATAAATTGCACTTTACTGTATATTCACATAGAAAACAGCTGTTTTAAATTGTAATAATATTTCACAATATTACTGTTTTATTTTTATTTTTTATCAAATAATTGCAGCCTTGGTGAGCAGAAGAGACTTCTTTTAAAAACATAAAAAATCTTACCGATCTAAAACTTTTGCACAGTACTGTATATATATATAGAGTAAATACTTTAACAAACATATTGCTCATTGTTTGTTAATGTTAACTAGTCCATTTAATAATGTTAACAAATTGGACCCTATTGTGTATTTATCATCAGTAAATCCAGTTTCTTTCAATCTCATCCATTTCAACTATTTGAATATTGCTTGTTCCTCATATTTTACCAATGCTCATAGTTTTTAACCGAATAAATGTAATTGTTTTCACAATGAAGAGATTGATGCTGATTCTAAGCCATTTCAATAAATACATTTTGAAAGTATTATTTAAATCAAAATCAACTAGATGGATGTAGTTAATAAAAATAAAATCGAAAACCATGATTTTTTTTTTATGCAGAAATCTTAGCTGTTTAATAACTGTTTCGTTTATGTATGAGTGACAAATATGCATCACATTAAGGGTATTAGTTTGTTAAAACTGTGTAATCCAAATGGATGGAAATTCAAATTGATTTTTTGCAATGAACGTGAATTGTAGCTCTGATCATTTGATGAGAAATGTTTGAGTTCATATTGAGATCATATTGACATTCTTGGCAAATTTAAGATCTTTTCAAACTCTCTTTTGAAAATGCTGCAACAAAAAAGATGAAAAAAAGAAAAAAGTAAATGTCCATTTAATTTCATTGCCATCTAGGAGAAGCTATTAACGAGATCTCGTGTGATTTTCTTGGGTTCCTGTGAGAATGTGAACGGGTATCTCAGTGAATGACTGCGAGATAAATCCCTCCGCTGGTTTGCATGATGTCCCTGAGAGACAGAGGCCGTGATACGACGTGTTTCTAGTGCCTTGACTCTACGCCAACCCGTATGCAAACCAACCCACAGCAATCCTGTGACATAACAAACCCTTCACGTTGAGTTACTGCCAGCTGATAACCTGCATTATTTTCTCTGACGGCTCCAAGTCCACTCAAACGTGTTCTTCCTCTGAGAGAGCTTGTGTTGTACCCGCTCACAACACTGAGGCGTTGATGAACACAGCTGGCCTACACCGCTGACAGTGTGTTAATTACGCCGGCGAGCTGCTATAGGATCTGATTATAGATGCTGTTTTGGGCCAAAGGAACTTTCATTAATAGTGAACAGAACCATTAATACTTAAGCAGTGCCATTAATAAATTAAATATACAGGCATTATGGCTTTTTAGCCATTTAAACATGAAAAGTTTTGTAGACGAAATCAAACCCATTCACAGTACCGTTATTAATTACGTTCTGCTTTTAAATGGATAATATGTTTACACACTTAGTTGACTGCATTAGCATTAATTAGTAATTAGCATATCAGCATGTAATAATTTGGGCCTGTGATGGTGTCGTGTGACTTGATGGCTGTTTTATGGTTATTAAATTCTGGCCCCAGTGTTTCATGAAAATGTGTCTTTAGAATATTTCACCTCAAAATTAAGAAAATAAAAAAGTTATATTTTGCACTCAGACCATTTAGGACCATTAAAGAGGTCATTTAATGAGGATTTTTTTTCCCTTATAAAAGGCTAAAATTATGATGCAAAAACAATAATGATTTATTATTTAACATAGTATTTATTTGAATGCCTTTATGTTTATTTAAATATTTAATCATGGTTATAAAATAATGATTTTTTTTATCTTTATAATAAGTATTTGTAGTACTGCCCTTTTGCTGACTTATTTATTTTAATTATAAAATTAAAATGTATTTAATTTATATATATATATATATATATATATATATATATATATATATATATATATATATATATATATTTAATGGAAAAACTGGTGCATTAATTAAGACTAATGATTATTTAAAAAAATAAATGATATACAAAAGTGTGTTTGTTTTGCTTGATGAGAATGAGAATTCAATACAATATTTTGGGTTAAATTAGAACATTTGGGTGAAAATAATGCAAAAAACTAAATTTGCTAAACTAAAATGCTGATTTAAACAAACATATTAAAATGCAACATAATAAAAAAAATATTTTAAATATATTTAATGAATAAAAATATGTGAATCATTATCATTTAACGCTGATTATAACATTTTTTTTTTTTTTTAAGTTTGATTTTATTACAGTGATGAGAATTAGATCTAAAATTTGGTTTAAAAATGTAATAAAAGTAAAAAAAAAAAAAAATCTAAACCTTAATTTTTATATTTCGTTGTCTTTATACTAAATAGTGTATGCATTTATATCATATTGATTTCTAAGTGAAATGAGACTGTTTAATGTTTTAATGACATCCATCCAATTAGTAAACTCATGAATGTAAGCTGTTATCTCTGAGATGAATATCCAGCGCTGGTCAGACACACATCTGTGTTATTGAACGGCTCACTCCTCATCTGTGCGAGGGTTTATCATCTCCAGCTCATGGTTTGCTTGTCTTCTTGCCTTTATCTCCGAGGGCAGGTGTATCTGACAGAAACACACACACACACTTAAACACACACAAACTCACGCATATACACACGGCTTTATTTATCACTCTGATAGGCACCGCAGATTTGGCAGCTAATCCCCAGAAACACCTTCAGCTCGGCGGGATAAATATCGATCTGTCCGCAGTATCTCTTTTCCTAAAAGCCGAACCGTCGCGTGATGAATGGATCTCTTTTTGTACGCTGTTGGCTGTGAAGTGAAGTTAGTCTAGTCTGCTTTCCCTGAAGAGTACAGTCACACGGAAATAGATGTGAACTGCAGATCTTAATCTGTTTTTACATTTCTTGTCTGTCGTATGCAGTGATGGGTCGATTACTTACAGTATATGTTTCAAAATTGCATGACAAAATTGCAAGTAGTAACTGTAATCTGCATCAAAACACACTTTAGGTATATAATCGGACTACTTTTGGATTACTTATTGATTACTTTTGACTTAACTCGTTAATCACATTGATGTGAATAAGATTATTGTATAATATTCATATAAAAAAATATAGCGAATGAAATTATATTTGATTTTGCCAACCTGGGGTTTACTAAGGAACATCAGGGGGTTCGTAAATCGATATAGCTAATTAGTAATTAAATCACAAAAATTGTAATAAATAAAAAAAATTAATTGCCTTAAATTACATTAAACTGACTTAAAAACTGAGTTGAATCTTGTATAACTTATAAAAAAGTTGAAAATTACTTTACTTAAAGCGATGTAAAAACATATGTTGTCATAACTTATTGATCATATAATTTTTACAGTAAGCTGTAGGCCTTTTAAAGATGTAAAAGTCAATAAATTATGAGCAGTTTACTGCCACCATTATGTGACTAACATGTAATCTGTAAAAAAAAAAAAAAAATAACAATGAAAATAACCGTAATCTGGTTATAATCATTTTAAAGCACACAATTACAATCTAATTTCATGTACTTATTTTTTGGAATCTGATTACATAATCCAGATTACATTGGTTTTGCTGTAATTAATCTCATTTGAGAATTTTCCAGTGGCACTGATCTTGGAAAGATCTCAGGCGTTTGATGTGTGTTATGGTCATATCTGCGTATGAATGTGAATCGTTGCTCGTCTCCGTACAGTGCCCACTCTGCCAGCCTGGGAAGCAACATTCGTCCTTTATCTTCTAGCGCTCTTGCCTCCTCCTAGGGATTTGATCCTTCATCCATTTTCCATGCCCTCATTTTTTCATTCCTTTGCTATTTATAGGACCCTATTTAGAAATTCTTTAACTCCCACTTTTTGATTACCGCCTCGGCTTCCTATGGGCCTTGTGTTTTTTTGATGTGTTATTGAAAAATCCTGATGCTGTTAAGGCCTTTGAAAGACTGCAGGATTAAGTCTGAATTGGAACGCCAGGTTTTTTCATTCTCTATATATCTCTCTTTTAAACACATTATGTGTAACATTGGTGCTTTTACGAAATAACTAACGAAAATGACTCTGTAGCTGTTTATGAACAGTTATGGATGTAACTGAACGATTCGCCATTCAAATAAACAACAATGTGCATTACTCTTAAAAGTTTGAAGTTGGAAATAAATGTTTTGTAGTGTCTCTTCTGCTCACCAAGGCTGCATTTATTTGAACAGAAATACTGTAAAACGGTAACATTGTGAAATATTATTACATTTTAAAATAACTGTTTTCTATTGTAATGTATTGTATTCCTGTGATCAAAGCTGCATTTTCAGCATCAGTGTCACATGATCCTTCAGAAATCATTCTAATATGATGATTTAATGCACAATGAACATTTGATTATTCTCGATGTTGAAAACAGTTGTGCTGCTTAAAACTGAGTTGAGATAATCCCGTGATCCACTGCACCAAGATCTATCCACAGGAGATGAGAGAGTCGAGGCTTCCATGGATGACGCAGATGAGAAACATTCATCTCTCTTGAAACGGACGTCCATTAGGCCGCATTACTCCTCTTTTAATACATTAGTCGGGTTCAATCTCCCACAAGCCACCACTTTGCCTCATCCTGACCTGTTTTTAAGCATAGCTCGATGAGTAACTCTTTAGGATTAGACAAATGCGGGCACTTTGCTCAGTGTGGGAGAGCCAGTGAATCACAGATGTTACTGGGGGGAAAAGCCACAAAGGATTGATTACATCAGAGCGAAAAGCTTCTTTCTTTGATTCTGGTCACCCTCACAGACTCGACAAATCGTGTGCTCTTTTCCCAGCAGGACAGCTTAAGGGAGAAAGCAAATTTTTCACGAAGTACAGGTTTCAACATCACTCACTTTTTAATTCCGCACAGCTGAAGTTTGGAGGAGCCGGCTTGGTGAAACCGGCAATGGCATTAAAACTCTGTGAAATGTCAAACCCGGTGGGTTCAAAGGGTCGCCACTATTCCCAATATACATTCTCTGCCGAAAAGTGCTTTTCAAAACTCTCATATTGAGTCAATATAAAGCAGCTTTCGGAATTCAAAAGTTATTTATTTGTTTTGTTTTGTTTTGTTTATAAATAAGTGGAAGGATTTTATTTATTAATTAATTAAACATGTATATTTTTTTATTTATATCTTTATTTATATCTTTATTTATTTATTTATTTATTTATTTATTATTTGTTTTATTTCCATCCATCCATCCATCCATCCATCCATCCATCCATCCATCCATCCATCCATCCATCCATCCATCCATCCATCCATCCATCCATCCATCCATCCATCCATCCATCCATCCATCCATCCATCCATCCATCCATCCATCCATCCATCCATCCATCCATCCATCCATCCATCCATCCAGGATTTTTTGAATATGAATAATCCACGTCAAATTTATTTTGTAGTTCTTGCCCAAAACCAACCTAAAGGACAGATTTATAAAGGTGCCGAGCTGATGTTCTTGCTCTGGGATGTCCAAATCCAATTACAGGCAGTTGTGCAACTATTTTGCCTCTTTGACCATTTCAAACAACATTTCAAGCACAGGAAACAAGACAAGGATATATGAATAGATTTAGCTTTGCCTCATGATTCTTGCAGTGGTTTTGATTTGCTCTCCTTATCGCTGAGAAATATAATGGTTATGGCATCTTGTGACAAAACTAATACAGCTAACGCTGTTCCTACAGAGGCCATATTTGGACCATATTTTGACAGACTTCAACAATATAGCCTACTCGTGAACCCATTGTGAGGGTGAGTAGATGTGCAGATCTGACCTGTCCCACACAGTCAAGTGTTTGTCTCCTGCAAATAAGGTTCCTCTTCACAGCTAAAGCATAACCAGGACATGAACCAAGAGATGAAGCCTGTGAAGCTAAACCGGGTCTCCTGACTGGTGGAGTGAAGTCGTGGATCAGTGTAAAGGGCAACTTACACCCTGAGTGCTGGATTCCCATTACACACCTCAGACCTCGGAAGTGTTTCCTTCCTTCCCATCCGTCCACTAGATTTTCAGATGCAATTGACCCTTCGCAAAGACCCGCCCCCCCTTAGTTACTGTCGCTATGTCTGACAAGCTACGCCGCTCTCATGTTCTCACGCAGGGAAAAACACATCGCGGAGCAGAGAGGAGACTGACAACACGCTGACAGACAGGACAGACCAGGTTACTTTTCAGTTACTTTTGATATTAAACATATTAAACAAAGTCTCACCTTTCAAATTTGGTCATTTTTTAAAAGAAATTGAAACAATAAATACCATTTTGTGGCTCTTTAATGTGTCGTGACAGATCACTGTAGAGCATCAGTTAAAGCTGCTCGTGATCCGATCATCTCTTCATTTATCTAGTAGTTCATTTATCTAGTAGTTCACTTCATCTAGTAGTTGAATCTGTGTGAGTTTGAGTGAATGTGTTTATTTACAAATTTTTATTGGTGCTAATTGGTTTCTGGACATTTTATTGTATTCACTGTCACTTTATTTACTCCATTATTATCTTAACTTTTAAAAGCCCTTCTAGGGACAGGTGTTGCAAATTATCCTTGGCTATAAACACTGTGATACAGGCATCGGATTGTTCTTTATGTAATAATCGATGTTTTTTTTTTGTATCTGTCCCTATTCAAATAAACAAATAATAATAATAATAATAATTTATAGCATCAAATAAACATGAATGAACATAAGAAGGAATGTTGTTTTAACCGCGGAAAGGCGTCAGTACACTCCGTTTTTCAAGTTCAAATCCTCCCATGTTCATCTAATATCTCTCCTGACTGCTTTGTCGGACAAAATGGCGGATGGCGAAGTATGATTGGTCAGATCACCTGTCAATCAAGCTCCACGTGAAGGGTCAATTGTGAGGGTTTCATGCCTCTGCAAAAGTTGCTGTCACGATTCTTGGTTGATTATTTGTTTTGTTTAAATGTAGTGTAATTCCATGTTGGTTTGTTTTTTTATCGAAATTGCATGTGATCAGTTGTGTGGTGTCAAGCAAACATGACAGAACACAAGACACTGTTAGTGTGTAAATGTGCTCAGGCTGATGAGCAATAGTGATGGTTTTCTACAGCCAAACCTCTAAAACTCAGTAGATAATGTGATAAATGCAATTATGTACGCATGCTTTACTGAAGGCTCTCGTCTTCCGTTTGAGGCCTGAGGAGATATTATGGGCATTTCTAAGTAATCTAGGATCATATTGTGTCTGAAGCAGATGATTTACAGAGAAATCAATTTACAGATTGAGACATACAGGAAGAGGCAAAAAATAGCCGAGGCCGAGCGAGATACAGATGCTCTCTGGCAAACCCTGTCAAATGCCCATTACTGCAGTGTAGGAGCGCTTACATGGGAAACCTGGAGCCTTGATTTTTAAATAAGCCTATAAACATTCCATTTGTTATGGAATCTGATTATAGACATGAAAATAATTACTTTCTGAAGCAAATGCAAGTGGATTTTGATAGGAAAACTCACCACTAATGTCCAACTTGGTCTGATAGTTTACCTATTATTGTGACTGTTGGCAAGTTTCCAGTATTTACTAAACTTAAAGGGATAGTTCACCCAAAGATTAACCAAGATTTACCCTCCAAGAATACCAAGAATGTTGGTAAACACACAGTTGACGGTATAGCCATTAAAAAAACTATGGAAGTCAATGGCTACCATCAGCTTTCTGGTGAACATTCTTCAAAATATCTTCTTTTGTGTAACTCAGGTTTGGAACAACATGTGGGTGAGTAAATGATGACAGAAATATATATATATATTTTTGGGTGACCTATTCCTTTAAAATGAAAACATTAAAATAAAAGCTAATTTAAAATTTGAATAATGACTATAATATCATATACAAGACCGGTAATTGCTAGGTGTTCAACTAATCAAGCGCTACTAATTATCACAGTACATCTCTAATAAGAGTTCTGAAAACCTGTATTAGACATTAAAAGGTAAAGCATGCATATGACTATAATTTGAACTTGAGAGCTCCACATTTCAGCAAATAATGTTTCAGTGTTCAGGGATTTTATTATTTTTCATAATATAATGTGTCTAATTACCCATGCAGCGAACGAATCTGAACATTAAACTCAGCCAGCCCTCAGCCACAGCAGAGAGAGACTCAGACTGAGGAGTTTTTGCTGTATTTGTCTGTATTATTGTACCGCAGGATACTGTAGTTGTGTTCCCTCTGCTGTGGTTGTTGGTGCATTGCGATCGCCTTATTAATGCCAGATCTCTCCTCAACAAGCTGAGAGACTTCAGTGCAGAGCAAATAAGTTCAGTGCATTTTTAATTAGTTAACCCTGACATTTGATGGATGTTCCATTTCCATTTTCAAAGCAATTTGCTGCATATACTGATATTTTCTGGGTCAAAAAGAATTCGTATCGCTTGCAATGTAAATAATTGAGGTCTTTATAACAGTGTAGCCGACTACTTACATATGCATATACATATAAATTCATATAAATATGCATATAAATATCAGTCATCACTCTATTTCTCTGAATAATATCTTAGTAGTAAGTAAGATGGTATAAGATGATATTTAAGTGAAGAGTTTTATTATAAAACATATCATGCAGTGCAAATACAATAATGATTGAGAGATGAACAAGTAAATCTTCCTCAAAAGCCTGATGATCATATTTGATACTTATGATTTTTCTGAAAAAATATGTATGGATAATCAAGTAAACCTAGAGTTGCTGGTAACACTTTATATTACGACCCGCAAACAACTGCGTAAGTAAACCGAAATGGCGGTGTAATTATAGTGTACTTCCGTGTAGGTATAAGGGAACAATATGTTAAGTTTTGGGTAATAAAGGGGTACAACCAGATATACAAGCAAATTATTTATAATGTAATTATTTTAAAACTAACAGGGACCTATTCTGTTAATATATTCCAGGCAAAAATTGTACGTCTGTTAAAAGTTTAATCACATGTCTGGCTAAATATGTTCTTGTGAAATATAGTTACAGGGTAATTTTGACATCTGTGGGTTGTAAATTAAACGTAGGCTATATATATATATATGGCTGTATGTAAGCACAGCATGATACAAATTTAATTTATTGGCTTTTCTTACTAAACTACTTAACGTTAAGCAACAAAAAAAACTTTTTTTTGTTTCATAGTTTCTGCTATGATTTTAATTTATAACGTACCATGTAGTACTTAGTACTTACCTTATCATGTTGTATTGCAATGACACTTAAATGTCAGGGCAAATATACTGTGTAATTAAATTTTTTTTTTTTTTTTTTTTTTTTTTCTTAATAAGAGTACCTTTCTCTGTAATTACTGTGCAAATAGTGTTGTTTCATATTGTTACATAGTAAGTTGTGTTTGTTACCCGTTTCAACTGTATTTACAGGGTAAGTGTTACTCCAGCGGGCTGTGAATTAAAGTGGCGCTTGTTACCCCTTTATAACCCAAAACTTAACATATTGTTCCCTAATACCTACACAGAAGTACACTATAATTACAGAAACGTACACCGTAATTTCGGTTTACTTACGCAGTTGTTTGCGGGTCGTAATATAAAGTGTTACCGAGTTGCTTCAGTCAAATAAGTGTTTGTCTTGAAATATCGCTAGGAATATAAAAGTTATTCTTATCCTTACTTCATACAAATCAGTAAAAATTTCACAGCAAAAAGACATGTTACAATTACACTAAAATACCTTTTACTTGCACAAGAACGCACGGCAGACGACAGAATAGATTGTGTGCAACAGGTTTTTTTTCTTTCTTCATGTTAATAATTTAGAGGCAGATATGGTACAGTAGGCTTTTTAGGGTTAAATCATTTCACATGTATAAAGCAATACGCAGTAAATTGAAATAAATGATCCAATGCACATATTTGGTCCACAGCATATTTCATATGAATCAGGGAGCAAGCCAATCAAGGTCTTCAGGATCACTAAGGCTCAGGGGCGTAAGAGCCACATTTCAAAATCTAAATTTTGCCCCCCCACTATTTCCCAATGTAAGATTTTGTTTTGCATTTCCTGCCTTTCTCTGCCGAATTCGGAGTCTCCAAATGAATCCATTCTGCAACTTTTAGGGCTGTCAAATGATTAATCGCGGTTAATCGCATTCAAAATAAAAGTTTGTGTTTACATAATAAATGTGTTTGTACTGTGTAAAATTATTTTGTATATATAAGTACACACACGTGCATTTATATATTTAAGAAAAATGTGTTATTTATATAAAAAATATTTATATTTATATATAATATAAATTATATATAAATCTATATATAGTATATACATGCAAATATTTCTTAAATATATACAAGCATGTGTATGTATTTATATATACAAAATAATTATACACAGTACACACACATTTATTATGTAAACCTAAACTTTTATTTTGGATGCGATTAATCGCGATTAATCATTTGACAGCCCTATTAAATACATAATTAAATTTTTTAAAACGGCCGTATTCTTCAGCTGCTAATCTCGTTGTCAGTCGACCATGATCGCGCACCGCTCGCACATGCGCATCTAGGCGACACGGATACATGTACGCAGCAATATATGAATGTTCCTGGGAGATCCGTAGTTGCACGAGATGTGGAAGCGCGCAAAAGTTCCAGAAATGTACAAAAAGTGCCCTGGCCTTGAATGAGAAGGTAAGGAAAATAAGACTAAATCAAAATTAAATAAGCAAGACTAGGTTGACCATGGTATTTTTCTCAGGTGATGTTTTGAGCATTTTACTTCAGACACCGGATTATCAGCAAACTGCTACCGTTAGACTACTCAAAATAAACTAGCAATCTCATATTTGTGTTTGATCTGTGTGAATTACAGGAATATAAGACTTGGTAGACCTACTTTTAGCCACCAACTAAGCAACCTTTCCACAAGGATAGATTGATTTTATTTTTCAATCTATCCTTGGGGGGTAAGCTCGGTGGTTAATGGAAATCAACCATATATTTGAGTTAATCAGTACATGACTGATTAACAGTAATGTAAATGCTAAATGTCCTAATACTTGTTCTGTTGATACTACAACAATGCAAAGTATCTTAACCTTGCAGTTTTTCACATATCATGTAAGACTCAATTTCTCCATTTCTTTGCACAAAACTCTCCAGAAAGTGGCATTTAATGGTTTATTTTTCAAAAGAACTTCCCGGGGGGGCATACATACCCCCTAGCACATGCTCCTACGCCCCTGCTAAGGCTACAGACAGGTCAGGGGTTTTCAGGGTTGGATCTAAACTCTGCAGGACAGCGGCCCTCTAGGACCGACGTTTCTCATCCCTGATTTAAATAATTCATTCGTATCCATCAGCGCAGCACATGAATGTCAGTGCATCGATCAGAACGTAGTATAATCTCAAAAACCATGTGTTTGACAGAGCATCGCTCCATTTGTTGTCCCGTGTGGCCTTGACGCGGTGACAGGAATATTTCCTCTTCAATTCTGCAATCCGAAACCACACGTGTAGTTCCTGGAAGCCAGCATGAATAAGTAAGCATTGTTGTGATGGGCCGGTGTCAGCTGAAGTGACTGTCAGAGAGAGCTGGGTGATTCTCTGAGGACGTCCCGCTCTTCCTCCATCATCAGGGGAAAAGACTGGCACTCTGGGTAATTTCATCACGTCGGTGGACATGACTGATTGGAAACTTGCTCTTTTTAGATGGACACTCAGAAGATGTGGCCGAACGTCCCCGCGGACATTCGAGGAAAGGCTATATGGGATTCACAGCAATTTTATTTCATCTCTTTTCATTTATTTATTTCCTCAGCTTCCTCACGCCGGTGTGTCAAGCATGCCAAGAAAACCTTGCTCCCACAATTCACTTTGTTCCGAGTCTCTCTTCTGTTGAATATTGTGTTTGCTCAGCCGAAATCCTCCCTGCTCACTTACTCTGGATGAAAACTACTGGTTATGATGGATTGTCTTTTGCCGTTATATCACAGGTTTTCTAGCATGAAGCATTCAGAGGCGAATTCGCTAAACCATTGTCATCATGAAATCAAAAATGGCTTTAAAATAAATAATATAAAATTGCACGAATTGACCAAAGTATTTAAGGGGAGAAGGTTACATAAAAAAACATACATTTTAATATTAGATGTTCAATTTTGACGTTAACTCCACTATATGAAATTGTTCTATAGTCTTATTAAATGCAATTACATCAGAACTGTAATTAAATTACACATGACTGAAGAGTAATCCCTTTCTTTACTTTAAAAAAGTAATTAAATTACATTATTTTGTATATTATATTTTTATTAAAGTAATATCAACATCCCCTTACATTTGGATGGTACCTGAAATAGTTGATATGGGATAATCAGCAATTTAATTTATTGCCTAGAAAAATAAAAAAAACACGGATATTACATCCATAATAGTAATAACAAAAAATATTTAAAAAAAAAGGACAGAAAAGACATCAATTGTAGCAATACAATATGTTACAAAGTAATGTTAGCTATTTAAGTAATACAGCCCTTTTTTTGTAATCAAATGAACAATATAGTTGGTAGATTGGGAACCAGATCCGCCTATCAGTTTTGGCTTCTTATATCGATCGTTTTTTTATTTAACTATATTTAACTATATACAAAAGGAACATGGATGGTATATGTGACTCCAGACGTACTCTATGACCAATGTGTTTTTTTTTTTTTTTTTTTTTTTTTCATTCCTTATTTCTTGCGTAACCCTATTTTATCAACAGAATCCTCATCAAATATGTATCAGATTTGACTTCTAATTTAAGATTTGTGAGACCAAAGTATAGAGTTAAAAAACTAAATTGGATGGGTACCCTGAATATACTCTCTAAACTCTTAAGGATTTCTTGCCAATATTTCTCAACTGTAGAGCATTCCCAGAATATATGTCTATGATTGGCTTCATCCGAGCCGCACATTCTCCTGCAGATTGCATTTTTGTTTTGATATCTCTTCTGCTCAGGGGTGAGGAACAATCTAGTGATATTTCTCCAACACAATTGTCTCCATGTTGAGGAATGTGTTGTCTTCCACTGTGATTCATCTAGTCTTCGTCTAGGATTTCAAATTTACCATTTATTTTTTTTATATATATGAGGTATTTTCTAATTTACAGTCTTGTAAGACTTTTATATAATTTTGTAATTATTTTTGTCATGTCACTCGCTTTATATTTTGAAATAAACATCGTAAGAATAGAATACTATTGTTTTCCTTGTCATTATAGTCCTTTTTTATTATTTGTAACTAAGTACCTATGGAAATCTTGATTACATAAGTATTCACGTTTGAGTGTCTTTTATGTAAAAAAGTACTGTTGTGAGCCCTCGTTTAGTCCAAGCTTTAAAGCTAGTATTTGGTGCAAATGTTGAATCCTAAGCAATATTGATACCCACTTTATCATATTATTTTTTTTTATAATGATATCTTTGCAAATCTTTAATACTATAAGAATTCATTTGAAAGCGAATTGATTTGCACTTACATTGTAGATTGTAAGTGCAAATGTTAGTGTTAGTGTTTAAAAAGTACGTGCTGTTTTATTTGACTAAAACTATAATCTACATGCACAAGAAAATGAACTGCTATACACCGTACAAACATGTTGCATAGAGGTTTAGATGAGATTGTGTTGCTGATCAAATTTTAAGTCGACGTGACCGTCAAAAGCATCTGCAGCTTTAAGTGCTTCCCAGACATTAATGTTTCAAAACACCGGCTCTGCTGGAGCGAGCTGTCCATGTTTTTCTGCTTCGCAAGGCCAGGCAGAACATTTCCTCGCTTTTCACCGATTTGTGAAATACATTGGAGACCATTTCACCAGGAGCATTATATGCTGTCAGGAAAGGAACTAATTATATAGGGCTTCCAGAAACGATTCCTCAAGCCCCATTAGGTCTGTGCCATGCTAGCGTACACCAGGCTCTGGAGGAACACACGTTACTGATATATCACTGGGGCGTAATTGTATTTCATATCGCTCTTCTTAAACTTTGCTTAGTTAAATGGACCGTTAGAATATAGTAATTTAAGAGAAACACAACTAATGCAGCTTTGATATTCTGCACCAGTGGACGCACTTGAGCGAGGGGTGACAACTTTAGTAATCCTCACAAAACCAAGACCACTCATGTGGAAAGATGCTTCTCCAGTGGTGGTGCCAGAAATCCCAAGGTTGTGAGATGTGTTTTTTTCTTTTTTTCTTTTGCAAAAGCACTTGAGAATGCATTTGAGACCTTAAAACCTAATTGAATTCATCCTTCTTCATAAGTACAACAAAGGCATGTGTTCCTAAGCTCATGACAAGATCACATTTTTGTTATTTATTTATTTCTACTCCAATTATATTTCAAAGCACAGTGGGGGCAATATCCAGATGTTTATCAGCGCTTTGGCAGTCTGCGACTGCGTTGAACATGCTCTGGTTTCCACTCGCTCAGGGCGTTCATTTGTGTGCATCTTTATATGAAACCCATATAAGGAAATGGAATTTCTTTAAATATCTTGGGAACATTTATTCTCAGGAATGCATATGAATCCAGAGGATCTTGAGAATGGAACATACGTGTTGTTTATAAGCTGCGCTGGCACTTACAAATATCTTTTTGAAAGTGTGGAGCGGTTTTTAGCATGTTCATAGAGTTGACAGCAAAGCTAAATTTAGTCTCTAGTTTTTCACTGTCTGGCACAGGATTCACCCCATTCTTTTTTTGTTTTTTTTGTTTATATATATATATATACATATGTATTCGCGTGTGTGTGCGTGCGTAAGTGCGTGTGTGTGCGTGTTTCAGAAATATAATAGACCAAATATAATTTGTGGATCAACTTTAATAAACCTCAAAGGATTCCATGTCTTTAAAGTAGAAAGTGTTTGTTTTAGAGGTTGTCAGAAAGTACATTTTTCACATGAATACCCAAATACTAATGAGATCAAGCATCTGTATTTAGAAAGTAAGACTATTTTTGATGGATCTTCCAGACAAATGGTACAGTATAATCCAAACCTGAAGAGTCCATACAGAAGACAAAGCCGCTTATCCCGTGACTCAGACATGCTGAGAGGGAACGGGACACGTGAGCCGCTTTCCTCTTCAGGGTTACAAGAGGAGTCAAAGTGAAGTCAAACCTCCGTGTTCCTGGTGTCTCTGTTTCAGTGTCTCACAAGTTGACAACTTTGGCGAATGTGAATACGTTTAATAATCTGTATAGTTGAGGTTACCTGAGGCAACTCTTCACAGTCATCCCGAAATAGTGCATGACCGAATTTGTAAGACAAGCCAATTGCAATTCGGTCACTAAACGCACAGGAATTACTCTTTATCTTTTCATCTCTATCGTTTTGGTGTTGCTAGCAGTAAAAAAAGAATAAATAAATACAATTATGCAGAATTTATAGTTGTTTGATTGCTAGTAATAATAATAATAATTCATTACATTTATATAGCACTTTTCTCTGTACTCAAAGCGCTTTACATAGAAGGGTGAATCTCCTCAACCACCACCAATGTGCAGCATCACCTGGATGATGCGACGGCAGCCATATTGCGCCAGTACGCCCACCACACACACACACACACACACCAGCTTACTGGTGGAGAGGAGACAGAGTGATGAAGCCAATCAGTATACGGGGATGATTAGGAGGCCATGATGGACAGAGGCCAATGGGCAGATTTGTCCAGGATGCCGGGGTTACACACGATTTTTAAAGTGCCCCTATCATGGTATTTTAAAGTTTCCTAATGTTGTTGTAGAGTCTCCTACAACATGTTTACACTCATCAAAAGTAAAAAAAAAAAACTGTTTAATTTCCTCACAATATACATTTGCGCATCATCACATTTTCCATGATTCTCAAAACGGCTCGTCAAATGAATCAATCTCTCTAAATCCCTCCTTTCCGCGAGTTTATCTGCTCTGATTGGCCAGACAGCTCAGTCTGTTGTGATTGGCCTACCCGTGTACAGCGCGTCTCCAGATCCTGAGCGCGTCGAGAACAAAAACGCACATTGCATAACACCGACAGCTCTGCGTGTCCTGAGGCTATACTATAAAATAAATGAACACAAATAGTTTAGGATTATACTGCTGTGATATCTTGGTAAAGATGAATTTTAACCACTGATTCTTCACATGCTCATCCTTGGGGAGTGAAAAATAACTGGCTTTACCTTCACATCATGCACAACGCCGTCTTCTCGACATGATCTGTCCAGTTCAGAAATCAGCTCCGGTTTGAGGTTTAAGTTTCCCTGCGAGTGCGCGCGCAATAACTGGGCGCGGCCAATATGCTAATGTTTCGTATCTACGTCACTACGAAACGGCTAATGACTCGTTTAAAAAACAATTCATTTCATAGACTCAGAGTCGACTCTCACTTTTGAAAGACAATAACTTTATATACGGTGCACTTTCAGATATAAAACTTTGCAGGATGTTTACATTCACTTAGAGCTTTATGACACACTACACGAACAGTCATTTTCAAAAATCCATGATAGGGGCCCTTTAATGACCACAGAGAGTCAGGACCTCGGTTTAACGCCTCATCCGAAGGACGGTGCTCTTTGACAGTATAGTGTCCCCATCACTACACTGGGGCGTTAGGACCCACACAGACCACAGGAAGAGCGCCCCCTGCTGGCCTCATAACACCTCTTCCAGCAGAAACCTGGTTTTCTCATGAGGTCTCCCATCCAGGTACTGACCAGGCTCAGCCCTGCTTAGCTTCAGTGGGCAATCAGTGTTGGGCTACAGGGTGATATGGCTGCTGGCTAAGTGCACAGACATTAAGTTAAAGTAGTTTTATAGTACAACAAAAAAAAACATGTTTATACAATATTTGACTGGAAAGTTACATGCATTATTACACACAGCAAATTTCATCTTCACTTTCTTTATTTCTTTGTTTAATAACATTTAACCTTACGTTATTTTCTAAACACTTTATTTCAGTTCCATGGATTCATTAAAAAGAACTACTAATATATATATATATATATATATATATATATATATATATATATATATATATATATTGTTCCAAGGTTATGCACATTGCAGCATGCCAGGAAAGGCAAATACGCTACCGCTTAGCACAGAGTAGTAACGTTTGTGATGCATTGTAAACATTTCCTGCAGTAACATGGTGTTTTGGCCTGTCATGGTGGGTCAAAATTATGATGTAGTGTTTACAATTTGCCTTTTGCGCAGCCTCCTCAGCTAATGTTTTGCATCGTATCAGCACCCTTAAATTGTTATCCAAGCATTGTCGGCAGAGAAGATGAATGAGGTCGTTTGCTTGCTAACCTCAATTCGGTTTCTGTGGGAATGCTTTTTCTATTGTCGTGATTCCCTTGGGTTTCTCTGCGTTCATGTGTGTGCTTGAGAGAGGGAGAGCATGTGTGTATTTGAACTTGATAAACTAGGTGAGAACCCATTTCACTTGACATCCAGTTTGGCGGGCATATAAACAGTCTGCTCCTGGACTTGCCATCTGTTTTGACCTCCACGTTCTTGCTTGACTCTATATGGTCATGTGTTTCTTCTGCATTACGTTACTGTGAAAATTCAGTCTTTACATCAGTGGCTCTCAAGCGGTGGGTCACGACCCGTTAATGGGTTGCAGGCCTGTTCTGATTGGGTTATGGGCAGCCAGGAAAAAAACATGCTAAATGCTCTATAAATGATCTAAATCCCCATCTTCAAAGCTACCTTGAGAGTCCCAGATGAGAAATATTTGAGATTTCAGCTCCAGCAAAAGCATGTAGGAACATCTGAGCACGTTTAACAAAACTTTCTCCCATTATTTTGTCGCTTTCCCTGAATGATGAGCAATTTAGACTTCATTGTCATCAAAGGAGCGGGCGAGAATGACAGCTAGTGGATAATTGAAGTAGATGTGTTAGAAACGGCCCACTGGGGCTGGAGAGCGACTCTGACAGGATCTTTACAGAAGCACAGAATGACAGCTCTCTTTACAGCATCAGTGTGTTGGTCAGGACTCTCAGATGTATCTCTCTGGACTTGGTAAAAAGTGCTGCCTAAATGCTAGCCGCGTAAAACGCTGACAGGAATTATTATAGAGATACAATTACAAGAGCGGCCTTATAAATTTTTTTTGACATGCATTGTTTTTGGTGCCATGAGAATTTTTGCTTGCATGATTGAAGTCCAAGGAACAGGAGCCCATTGGGTTTGATGCTAATGTTTGGCTTGCTCAGTTGGGGATATTAAAAATGAATTAACCAATCATTAATACCATTGATCAGCCCTACCAAACGTGGATGTTTTTTCCACTAAGAAACGAACATTGTTATGTTGTTTTGATTGATACTGTGAAGCTGCTTTGATGCAATCTGTATTGTGAAAAGCGCTATATAAATATACTTGACTTGACTTGACTAATGTGATCTCTGAATCATTGGTCATGACGTGTTTGACTGCCAAAAAATCCCACTATTTTAGCCTCCTATCATACATTGAAGTAAATGTTAAAATTGACTTCGACCTGATTCACTTCGTAATACTTGTTCCTGGGTTTATTGTGAATTATTAATCAGAGTTCATCATGTCATTTCAAGTAAAAAAAAAAAATTCTTCATAGTCTTTCTTTTCAGATGATCTCATTAATCCCTCCTATTTTTAACAGCCTGTCAGATAGGCCTATCAATATTACATTGGAAATGTGTCAAATGGGCTTAAAAGTTAATTTCATACACCATACACTCTAAAAAATGCTGGGTTGTTTCAACCCATGTTTGGGTCACATATGGACAGTCCCAACCGTTGAAAGTTAAACTGACCGTTGGATTTAAAAATTTAAACAAAACGTTAAATAAATAAATATTTAAACCAACCTTTGGGTTTAAACATTTTACAAATTAAACAAACCACTGAAAAATTAAACCAATTGCAAACATATCCACATCTCTACGATCTTAACTGCTATTTTCTCACCGCTGGCATGTTTGTTGTGTGTTTATTATGATATCAAGAGGCACAGCACATATTTACATACTCATCCAAAGTCATACTCACTCGCTGCAAAGATATTTCCAACTACCTTTTTTTTGCTGTGAGTATATCAGAGCCTTAACCCAGCTTTAACTTTCTGCCTTTGGAAACTTAATAATAATGTATTATGGCCTGCCTTAAAGTTACCTTAGAGTTAAGACCGCAATCCATTTTTCTTTTTCCACACACTGTTTTGACTGTAATTAGTTGATTAAGAAAAAGCCCTCTACTTTCATGCTTTAATTTAAGACTTGTGTCCCCGCTGATGAATTAAGCGTGTTTCAGAATTACCATGCTAACTGGACGCTGGTGATTCTTCCCCTTGGGGTTGCTGGTTTCTCCACTCGCCGCTAATGAATTTGGGAGAGTTTTAATGAGCTGAAATTACCTTTGACTCTAAGGGGCTCGTATGCGTCTCGAGCTAGTCGCGCGGCCGTTCAACAGGACGTGTGAAAGCAAAGTGTAGGCGGGTATTAATAAAGGCAAATGAGACAGGGTCGCAAGGACATACAACATGAAGCTTGTATTTAGAACACTTCCTCAAGGGTTTGTTTGACGACGTGACCTTTGCTATGCAATTACATTATCATCTTGTGGGAAAGGAAATGGCTTATTTATACTGTAGTTTAACATATGCTATGCGAAGCTCACATTATTTGGATGAAATGTAAGAACAAAAGTGACAGTAAAGACATTTATAATGTAGCAAAAGATCTCAAATAAATGCTGTTCATCAAAAAATTGTGTGTATCACAGTTTCCACTGATAATCAGAAATGTTTCTTGAGCAGCAAATCATCATATTAGAATGATTCCTGAAGACTGGAGTTATGATGCTGAAAATTCAGCTTTGGATCACAAAAAATAAATTACATTTTAAAATATATTCACATATAACAGTTATTTTAAATCGGAATATTTTGTCACATTTTTACTGTTTTTACTGTATTTTTGATTAAAGAATTGCAGCCTTGATGAGCAGAAAATACTTCAAAAACATTAAAACTTTTGATTTGTATCTTTTTTAAGAAGCTAATGCTATCAATCACTATTTGCTGCCATTGGACAAGCGTCCATAAGAGAAAGAAGGACATGCGGCATTAGAACAACACCAGAGTGAGTAAATGATGACTTAATTATTATTTTTAGGTTGAACTATCCTTTAAATCAAGCTGCACAATTTGAGTTACTGTATCATTCGTGTCTTTAGCTCAAACGTTGTGATTCAGTGATTTCTGTTTGCTTTTGTGCATCTCACAAAGAGAAGCACTCTGTCACGCCGTCTAATGAATTTAGAGCACTACATTTATTTGACATCTGTTAAAGAGCGAGCGACGAGTGTATCGAGTCGGCTAAATGTGCTGCAGAGACAAAGGGCATGTGAGACAGCAAGGATGTACGTTATTGGTTTTGTTCTCTGCCTTCTGGCTGCTGTAGTGATCCTACAGCTCACCTGAAGTCACAGCTCCTCTATAAAGCTCATTAGCATCTGCCAACAAACTCAAACGAGCTCTAATGTCAGCCAAGATCACGGCGTAGATGCCGACGGCATATATTTTACTGCCTGGTGGGCTTCTACGATCATGTGTAGGTGTGTACCTGCATGTAGAAATCCAGAATTTCATTATAAGAAACAACATTTCTAAAGTTATATTTAGCTTTTATATTTAGCATTAAAGGGCACCTATTATGGCATTTAAAATGTTCCTAATATTGGTTTGGGAGTCCCCAACAACAGTTTTACAATCATGCGATGAAAAAACACTTTTGTTGTTTTATAAAATTTATAAAATTATTTTATAAAATAATTTGCATTTATTTTTACCTGATTTGCTCAGTGACTCATATAAATCGTTCAGAGATTAATTTTTCCAAACCCCGCCTTTGCGTGGCGCTAATCTGCGGTGATTGGTCAGATGACCCAGTCAGTTGGTTAACACGGAGTACAGTGTACAATGCTTTTATCAATTACATTGTGTTATAATAATGATTATAGTGCACCGCTTTGTAGTAAAAAATTCAAAAAAAGAGAAGGAATTTAAGTTATGTTAGCGACCATAGCCCAAAGTTCAGTGGTAAAAGGACATTCAGTCTTTGTTTGCGTTAGCCCAACGCATAAACATATTGATAATGCAGTACTACGAAGTATTGCTCTATTAAACTTGGTACTGAACCTTCCTTCAATATCAGCCGGCTCGCGAATCCATATTTGATAGCATTTATGTTTGTGAAGCAATCATCTTCAAAATGACGCGAACAAAGCACAAGGTTCGGCTATACTTCTGTGGTATAGTTGTATATATGAACGGCTATACTTCTGTGGTATAGTTGTATATGTGAACGGCTATACTTCTGTGGTATAGTTGTATATATGAACGGCTATACTTCTGTGGTATAGTTGTATATATATGAACGGCTATACTTCTGTGGTATAGTTGTATATATGAACGGCTATACTTTTGTGGTATAGTTGTATATGTGAACGGCTATACTTCTGTGGTATAGTTGTATATATATGAACGGCTATACTTCTGTGGTATAGTTGTATATATGAACGGCTATACTTTTGTGGTATAGTTGTATATGTGAACGGCTATACTTCTGTGGTATAGTTGTATATATATGAACGGCTATACTTCTGTGGTATAGTTGTATATATATGAACGGCTATACTTCTGTGGTATAGTTGTATATATGAACGGCTATACTTTTGTGGTATAGTTGTATATGTGAACGGCTATACTTCTGTGGTATAGTTGTATATATGAACGGCTATACTTCTGTGGTATAGTTGTATATATATGAACGGCTATACTTCTGTGGTATAGTTGTATATATGAACGGCTATACTTCTGTGGAATAGTTGTATATATGAACGGCTGTACTTCTGTGGTATAGTTGTATATATATGAACGGCTATACTTCTGTGGTATAGTTGTATATATATGAACGGCTGTACTTCTGTGGTATAGTTGTATATATATGAACGGCTATACTTCTGTGGTATAGTTGTATATATATGAACGGCTATACTTCTGTGGTATAGTTGTATACATGAACGGCTATACTTCTGTGGTATAGTTGTATATATGAACGGCTATACTTCTGTGGTATAGTTGTATATATGAACGGCTATACTTCTGTGGTATAGTTGTATACATGAACGGCTATACTTCTGTGGTATAGTTGTATATATGAACGGCTATACTTCTGTGGTATAGTTGTATACATGAACGGCTATACTTCTGTGGTATAGTTGTATATATGAACGGCTATACTTCTGTGGTATAGTTGTATATTTGAACGGCTATACTTCTGTGGTATAGTTGTATATATGAACGGCTATACTTCTGTGGTATAGTTGTATACATGAACGGCTATACTTCTGTGGTATAGTTGTATATATGAACGGCTATACTTCTGTGGTATAGTTGTATATTTGAACGGCTATACTTCTGTGGTATAGTTGTATATATGAACGGCTATACTTCTGTGGTATAGTTGTATATATGAACGGCTATACTTCTGTGGTATAGTTGTATATTTGAACGGCTATACTTCTGTGGTATAGTTGTATATATGAACGGCTATACTTCTGTGGTATAGTTGTATATGTGAACGGCTATACTTCTGTGGTATAGTTGTATACATGAACGGCTATACTTTTGTGGTATAGTTGTATATGTGAACGGCTATACTTCTGTGGTATAGTTGTATACATGAACGGCTGTACTTCTGTGGTATAGTTGTATATGTGAACGGCTGTACTTCTGTGGTATAGTTGTATATATGAACGGCTATACTTCTGTGGTATAGTTGTATATATGAACGGCTATACTTCTGTGGTATAGTTGTATATATATGAACGGCTATACTTCTGTGGTATAGTTGTATATATGAACGGCTATACTTCTGTGGTATAGTTGTATACATGAACGGCTATACTTCTGTGGTATAGTTGTATACATGAACGGCTATACTTCTGTGGTATAGTTGTATACATGAACGGCAATACTTCTGTGGTATAGTTGTATATATGAACGGCTATACTTCTGTGGTATAGTTGTATATATGAACGGCTATACTTCTGTGGTATAGTTGTATATATATGAACGGCTATACTTCTGTGGTATAGTTGTATATATGAACGGCTATACTTCTGTGGTATAGTTGTATATATGAACGGCTATACTTCTGTGGTATAGTTGTATGAACGGCTATACTTCTGTGGAATAGTTGTATATATGAACGGCTATACTTCTGTGGTATAGTTGTATATATATGAACGGCTATACTTCTGTGGTATAGTTGTATACATGAACGGCTATACTTCTGTGGTATAGTTGTATATATATGAACGGCTGTACTTCTGTGGTATAGTTGTATACATGAACGGCTATACTTCTGTGGTATAGTTGTATATATGAACGGCAATACTTCTGTGGTATAGTTGTATACATGAACGGCTATACTTCTGTGGTATAGTTGTATATATATGAACGGCTATACTTCTGTGGTATAGTTGTATATATGAACTGTAGCCACTTAGTCTTCAAATGCTCCTCCCTGGGCAGATGAAAAAAGTTCGCTTTTGCTTCGCACTTCAGAACACAGCGTCACGTCGCCATACCGGATGTTTTCAAGTTTTTCCTGGCGTCTACAAGCGCAATGAGTCAGTGGGCGTATCTTATTCAAATAACTTGTGAAGTTGACGTCATCTAGACAGAGAAAAAGCATCGTTCGTCTATCGATTCATATCAGCGACTCAGAGTCGACTCTTACTTTTGAGAGACAATAACTTTGTATACGGTGAACTTTCATATTTAAAACTTTGCAGGATGGTTTCGTTCACTTAGATCTATGTTACACACTACATGAAAGGTAATTTTCAAAATTCCATAATAGGTGCCCTTTAAGCCGTGACGCTGTAAATCCATGCATATGTACTTCATTGACTAGAACCAGTGCTCAAGTAAGACTAAATAATAAGATATGCATGAATATCAGCTGGCATTTCTAATGAATGCATCACTGTCATGAGCTGTGGGCTAAAATATCATTGAAGCCAAATGTCTGATAGCATCATTGTTCACTAAGTGGTGGCGATTGAAGAGGATGATTTCATGCATAATATCAATCATCTCCTCACCATGAACAGACTTTATTGACCATTAGCAGAGAGAAGAGCACCATTCAGGAGCTGATCTTACTGAACTTTACAGGCATTTAATGTTGATAAGCGAGCGCCTCTGTTCAGCGAGTTAAGTGTTTCTCTTACATGTACCGCTAAAGACGGCGACTCCAGTTCTTATGTGACTAGATGAGCTCGTGTGATTGAAGTCTGTCGACATCTCAGAGATACACTGCAAAACATCATTTTCCATCCCCTGTTTTTCTCTTGTTTTCCAAGAATTGTTTTTATCTCAACATTAATAAAGTAAGCTAAACAGCATGAGATCGATCTTATTCCGAGAATTCATCTTAAAATAAATATTTTCTAACCCAATTGGCTGATAGTAAGTATAAAGCTAAATAAATGCAGTAAAAATACCTTTTTTTATATGTACAATTACCCAATGTTTCAGTGCTATGCATTTTCCCTAACCCAGATTGAAAGTGCTCAAACTAATTATTACTACTTATAAATAACCATTAAATGATTGTAATTGAGACGTATAACACCCTATACAATTTTAGATATAAACAGAAGATGTGAAATTTAACAAAAGTTGCAAAACAAATTTAAATCACTGTTTTGCATTTTAATACAGCAGCAGTTTTAAGTGCTATTTAAGAGATATTTGAAACGTGTGTGCAGGAAAAACTTGAAAAATGACCTATTGGAGCATGAGATCCAAAATAGCTGCGGATATCTTTATGAACATTGTCGATATTTGAACTGAAAATATTAAGAAAATCATTGCATAACTGATCATACGCAGTTAGAGTGTTGACACTGTCTACTCTCAGTTAACGCTGTAAAGAGCTGTCTATAATTATTAGGATTATTGTCAATAATCTGAGAACAATATGAACACTTTGCAGTGTTAATTGCTATTCTGTATTGGCCCGAACAGGTTTTCCAAGCTTGATGAAAAAGGTCTAATTTGCAACATTTCACCTTCTCTGAGCGCAAGTCATCGTTATACCAGGGAGCTGAATGTACAAAAGAGACATTGCACAGTTTAATAGGGGAACATGTCCAGGTTGGCAGTAAGGGAATTGTTAAATAAGAGAACGTTATGCTCAGAGGGGGCAGAGGTCAAACCATATAGGCAAGAGATTTGCAAAACCAGCAGGGTCAATTGATTGCCATTTACGGAAAGACACAGTCCGTGAAACGGGCCATGAAGGATATCATTCCTCCAAGTTAAGAAAGATTGCTGGATGGTCAGAAAGTCCAACATCTACATCAGAGAAGTTTGACAGAATAATCATTGGCCATTACTACTGTAAGTCTAGCGTATGACCTTTGCAATGCGTAGGAATATTCACAAATTGTGTCAGGTTAAGGAAGGTTAGGAAGTCCTAGTCCTAGAAGTTTATCCTAGACACTGATCAGTTTTTATTATTGTATTTAATTGTATTTATAAGTAATGCATGTAATATATTTAATATTTTTTAAGCAAAATACTTTAAATTTAAATGTGTATTATTTGATAATGATACAGTGGTAATATTACTGATTACATTGCTATGCAGTAAATATTATGATACAGCTTGTAATATTTGAATGATACAGTATGTTCATATTTTATTGCATTTTAAAATTAGTATTCTTTTAATAAAACGGATTTTTTCTACTTTCTTTCTTTCTTTCTTTCAGCAGTTTTTGCCTCTAATTTGTACACATACTAGTATTAGTTTGAAGCTGTTCAACCAGCTCATCCATCTTTGAAATGTTACGTTAACCATGAGCAGATGTCAATGGAATTTATTTCCCGTTACATGAACTAATTCGAGATTTAGCAGGAAATCTTTTTTTTTTTCTGATGATTTCTGAGATTTCGGTTGACGTTTGGTGCGTTTTTTTTTTTAGTCTCAATCTTGCATTAACATCATTGCAATATTATGTTTCTGTTTCCAGAGGTTGTGTTGAGCTCCAAGCGCTTCCTCACAGAGTAAAGTGACAATAAGATTGACATCCGGATTTCATTTTTTCTCAAATGTAAATCCTTCTGAGACACCTTTTCAGAGTCCGCTGTAGGATTAGAGTCTCCTCCACAAGACTTTCAGATGTGAATATGGAGCGTCTGCTGGGAATTTAATACGAATGTGCTGAGCATTGACATGACCTATCAGAGTTTCCCAGAAGGAGTTGATCCAACAACAGCACTAGATCCTGGTCAATATCCGTTCTATTCACTGCCGAGAGGTTTCCGAGTCAGTAAAGAGGATAGAGCGGAAGGATTAGCCCAGCTGTGTGGCTTATGCAGTCTGACTGACATTTGTATTATGGGGCTGATTAGTTCTGGATTTATATAATTCTATTTATTTGTACAAATGATCCTGTGGAAATCCAATTGTCAATTCAACAGAAGATTGTCTGCCCTTAATAATCAGCTATGAAGATTGAGAGATCACTAGTAATGAACCCAGTACATGTGCTATCTGATGAGATTGTGTTTTTATGTCACTCTGTTTAGTCGCGCAAGTTTAGCCGTCATAAAGTCTGGTTCACTTCGCATCTTATTCTGGTCAATAGCCCAGTTAGAAAGGAAGGGTACATCAAGTCCGTTTGAAACGTTTGCAGTAATTCAGATTTCAGATGCCTACATGATGAGGGAGTTATTGCAAAAGTAGTTTTTTCTCCTCTTTAGGTTGCGTATTGGAGTGTCTCTGTCGTTAATTGTTGCATTGTTCCTCTATTGAAATCAATGGATCAGTATTGTCAGTGTCATCCACCTCTGATGCAGTGTGCCGTTTGTAAGCTCCCTAAACCAATTAATCAGTTTGTTGCATTGCTGTAGTTTTTAGACTTTTTATTTATTTAACTTTATGTACATTTTTTAAAATTATATATTTTTTATTCTGAATTATAATTCATGATTAGAACGCTGATTATATGTAGTATTTAAATAGTGCTTCATGTGTCTTTTGTGTGTTTTATCTCTAAAGTCTGTTGGCCACAACACTAGCCTGTACATATAATCACATGCACAAAGTAAAATGAGTCTCTTTGTCACTGTATTTGATGCAGGCACGCAAATAGGCTCAAATCTGCCACCAGCGTTCCTTTATAATTACAGTATGTGCTTCTGGAGCGCAGGCCTTCAAGCTGACTATTAACATCAGTTACTTTGAAACTGAGCTGGTAGGAAAGTCATTTCTACTCATTTAACACCGTTCCCCTGGAATGGTGTTTCCCAGTTTAGAGCCTCTCCGTTAAATTGACTCCCTTTTGATTGATAGAGAAATGTAATATATTGTAGAATTTTTGTCCAAACAGCTTGACATTTTCTTCATGTTGACGGCTTTGACATATCGGTCATGAATGAATCGTGTTTATTCTTCACATAAGTTTGTCGGTTCTCACTATGAGCACAGTTTGTGATCACCACAGAGTTTAAATCAGCGCTGGTTTGCTTACGATCAAACCACGCATGCTGACAGCTCTGACACACAGCTCATTGAATTAAACAAAACTCCAGTTTGTTCCAGTAATTACTGAAAAAAGTGGACTTGGATAAACTGTGTAGAATGAAGACACATTGTTTTGCCATCCACCTATTTTATGCGCATTTTGTTGCTCGGTTTAATATTTTTGTGGAAACCGTGAAGCATTTTTTTCAGGATTCTTCGATGAATGGAAGAACACCATTTATTTGATATAGAAGTCTTTTGTAAGATTAAATATGTCTGTCTTGAAATGTTTAGGCCTCTACAATAATTGTTTCAATGGAGGACCATTGCACTATGTAAGTGTAAGAGTCAATTTAGATAAAAGTGACTTACCACAGCCAGTTTTCTTAACAACAGCTTTGAAATTGTCAGAAATTGTTGACCATTTGGAATGGAAAGTCAATACTTATGATAACTCAAGCCTATCACTGCATATGCTTTTAAAAAGATGATGGTGGTGGATTAGGGTGACAAAATGCTTAAAATCTCAGAGAAACTATTTATTACAGCACTTCTTCTCAAACTGGTCTTTCAAACATTCATTGTAGCAGTTCAGTAAGATGTCAAAAATAGTTTCACTCAGACATTGCTAGTAAATTTCACAAATAAGTACACATGAACTTCAAGTAACACATTTAATTAAACGTGACATTTTGAAGTACTAAAGTAAACTGAAATAGTATTTTCTTGTAAAACATACATTGATAGTCAAGTTAAGTCACCTTTATTTATATAGCTCTTTTTACAATACAGATTGTTTCAAAGCCACTTTACAGTGATGACAGGAAAATAATGCAGCACACTTTGCTTCGGTTGTACAGCAGATCTAGAAGAAAACAGTGTCATAGTCCAGCTTAAGTAAGTTGGGGTGGTTATGGTGATGGTTATTGTTTTTATAGTATTCATTTACATTTTTTTTTTCTGTGAAGCTTAAGTAAACACATTGTAGGTTTAAACAGAATTGTAGGCATCTGTTTTAAGGTAGTTGTTGGTTTTCCTTTTTTTGTGCCATATAGGAAACCAATTAAATAAGGATTAAAAAGAACCACCCAAATATTTATGTTTCAAGTAACAAAAAAGTAAATGATTTCCATTCAGTCTCAGTTTTGTTCCATCTTTCAGAGATCCTTCATGTTTAAAAAGAGACGCTATTGAAACGTGCTTCAACAAAATTGAATCCATATTGAAATACACTGCACTCTTGGTGAATTACTGCAGTCTTACATGGATTTATGGCATTTTACCACATTCGGTGGCCTCTGAGGTGAAAATGCCATTCATTTTGCATACGCAATTTACCCTTGAATATTAAAGAAAGCCAAAAAAAAAAAGCCTCCCCAGTGTGGAGGTGGTGTTAAATAATAATGAAATAAAATGACCGTCTGCAATGATTAGATATAATTTAATTCTCATTAGGTGAAAGCCGGAATCTCGGGCTTCATTCATACTAAGTGCCATGCCACATACGGTGGCCACATCTACCTGAAAAATGAAGCCTGATAAAGGATGAAAAATGCCACTGCCTCCATTAATTCTCCTCTGTCAGGACTGGGGAAAGCAGCAGAGCACACAAGTAATTAATTCCTCAAGGTCAATTATTTTAAGCTTTTAAAATGAGCAAAGAAAATCACCGCAGGTTAGAGAGAGATTCTAGAGTAGAGTTAGGAAAAGCTGTGCACACTTTAATCTACGCAAATGTCTTGATAAATAAAGCAATTAGGTTGTGCTTTACAGTGATTTTTCCATGTTTAAAGGGGACCTATTATGCAAAATTTACTTTTTCCATTGTTTTTGAACATAATTACTCTGTGTCAGTGGGTACACAACCTATTATGGTAATAATCCACCCACTCCATTTGTTATTTTCCCTGTAAATCTGAAACAGGGTCTCAAAATGAGCCTTTCAGGAATGCGCTTCACTGTGATGTCACAGTTGAACAGGCCCCGCCCACGACTGTGACGGAATCAGCTTAGCTCCTCCCCCGTGTGTACTGTGCACAGTCTGCCATTGTTGAGTATTTAACAGCAACATTCAAATAAGAAATGCATTCTTATTAAAGCTACTAAAGTTATTCAGTCAAGAGCAGTGAGTGATTTTCTTTTTGTTGTCGTTGTTGGTTGATTCACATTAACAGCATAGACAACAGCAGATACTGTATATTATGCTGCTGTCACTTTAATAAACCGATCTGATTTATTTCACTGCTGTTTACGTTCACTGACATAACCAACTGTTCATGTGAACTTTGTTAAACACAAGGTTATGACAAAAACACACAGTTTAAGCACAATAAGACGCAAAAGAGAACTTAGTTTAGTACTCATGCGACATGCGTTGTGTGACCGCCGGCTTTCTGTACCGTATATCAGAAGTTTAAACTTATTCAACTTCAAAACATCTGCTAATTATAAATTTTCATGATGATAAAGAACTGCAATGTCACATGAGTGTGACCCGATAGAGATTATAATCAAAAACAAAAAGATGTTTTGTTAGTTTTTGGTGTCCGACACACAAACTGTAAATGCTCCGCCCTCTTCTGAAAAGGGGCGGAGCAGAAGCTCATTTGCATTTAAAGATACACACATGAAAACAGCTTGTTTTTGCTTCCACTTAAATGGGGGCATTTACAGCGTGGTATAATGAAGGATCTGTGGGGTAATTTGTCTGAAACTGAAACACAAACATATGCTAGGGACACCTGAGACTTATATTACATCTTGTAAAAAGGGGCATAATAGGTCCCCTTTAAGGGATGTTGTTATGCACAACACCAAGCAGAATGCCTAAAAACCCCTTAACCATGGTGAAATAACTGTAATGAAAGAGTCAGTTGCGTTTATTAAATGCCACAAAATACACCAATGTGCATTGATTTTTTTTTTTGTTACATTTTGCCAATGCAAAACTCTCTACCACAATGTTGACATTTAAAAATAAAGCCCTAATGTGGGTGTGTTGTTAATATGCAGCCCTGAAATCAATGCAATATCATCTTTCTTCATCCCCGTGCACAGTGCTGTTCATAAAGACTGGGAATGTTATACTCGATGTCCTCGTATTACCATAGAGCGCATCGATCGTTTAATTCTCAGTAGGAGTATGCATAGAGTCATAATTCACGATCAATTAGCCTCATTCTGAAGGTTCGGCGAGTTGTAGCGAGTGATAACTGGCGTGAAGGACATTTATCAAGAGTTTTGGGAGACTACTGTTTCACTTGGAAACAAACTTTTTTGTTGATTTCAATGCATGGCAGCGTGCTCTGTGGCTCCCAGAAGAAAATCTGGGAATGTGGACGTTTCTGGATTCAGTTACATGACTCTCTCCTGCCCAGAAAACAACTACTGCCAGAGCAGCAAAGCCTCGAGCATTGTCTTCCCCTCGACTCTGCACTGGAATACTCTTGCCAGTGTTCAGAAAGCTACTTTGTAACTCAAGTTTGGCATGCTAGTAGATATAGTACTTAGACATGCACAAATGCACAAAATGAAGAAGTTGAGGGGTTGAAAGCTTGTGCATAAATATATATAAAATCATTTATATTTGCAATCAGAGCAGTAATTATCTTGTCCAGAAACAGAAACTCTCAGAACTCACTGTTCACACAATGAGAATGAAACTGTCTAATCACTGCATACTGTCATTTATTTCATTCATATTGAATGCTACCTTGCACGTGCCACGGGGGTTTCTTCAGAACTGGCCATTCTTTAAAAGTTCATTGTGAAATTGCACCTATGCAAAATCAACATGTTTCATTATTAAAAAATATATATATATTATGAAAGGATGATGGATGGATAAATAGATTTCTTTGGATTGCACTATTGTCTTATCATGTTACACTGTCTTGTCCTTTGGACAAAACAAGGTTTCTTAGAAGGTAGCTCAGTAGTTTTATCTCACTATATTAACATTTTCTGAATGTTCAATGCCACTAGAATTGGCAAATTGAGTGGTTATTTATTCCTCGAAGGCGCTCGCTGTATCAGCACAGTAGCTTGTGAACACGGTTTTTGTTTCCAGATGGACTGATAAACACCTGTGCGTTCTTACTAACGGACAAACAATCAGATTACAGTGTGCCAGATGGAGAAAGTGAGACTGGTTACCCAACAGTGGTTCGTGCAGGTGGGTCAGCCGCGCTATAGCACTTCTACACTCCCTCATGCTTTCGTTTCTCTGGTGTCCAATGCCTGGCGCTAGATAAAGAGGTTCTTGACTGACAGGCTGTATTTGTCATGCTGTCTGTGGGACTTCAGAGGCTGGGATGATGGAAAGGCCAGCGAAGGGCCACAGACTCCCAGGCCTGAATCCTGCTGCACTGATAAGCTGCACCTTGGCCGCGGGCCTTCGCTGGACTCGAGTGGACTGGCTTTCTTCCTGCGTTTTGGGAGCCCAGACCGGCTCGACTCGCGACAGAGCGGTAGCCACAGGGAGGATGCTGGCGCCGGTTCTGTCTTGGTTATCAGATGAACACAGAAAGTGGACCAGACCACAGACGGACGCCTCTTGAGAGACGGGGCTTTCAGATGCTGCCCTGCCATTCAAACAAGAGAACCATGGAAATATGGGAGCAGATACCAGCCAATAAAATGATTTGATGCCCAAGTTCTTGTTGCTTATGTTGATTGTTTAGACCTTGTGCCCAGGTTAAGACCTCCTTTACAATGTTAAAAGTTAACATGTATAAGCAACATATGAAAGACATGTGAATCTCATCAAGCATGCAAAGAACATACTGGATCTGGGTTTTATTTCACCCTTAAATGGAAGGACAGAAAGAAAAAGAGAAAGAAAGAAAGAGAAAGAAAAAGAAAGGAAGGAAGGAAGGAAGGAAGGAAGGAAGGAAGGAAGGAAGGAAGGAAGGAATGAAGGAAGGAAGGAAGGAAGGAAGGAAGGAAGGAAGGAAGGAATTAATGGAGGCCTATTATAAAAAGCCATACAAATATTTGTTTTTATATATATATAGGTTAATTTTATACTTGTCTTTATTTTTTTTTTCCATACAATTATGGAAGTAACGTATGGTTTGTGTATGTATATTATATGAAAATACACTAAGTAAAGTAAATTATAAACCATTCATTATGGTAGTATTTTTGGGCTACCTTTAACTTATGGTTTAAGAATAGGAATTACATAATTTAAAAACATATATATTTGGGATAATACATAAATAAATGTACGTTTTTAAAATATTTTATTTATTTATTTATTATTATTATTATTGATTTTTTTGTGTGTGAAATATGATCTGGAAACCTTCACCATTTCCAAATGAAAATAATTAAACCAATAATTAATTCCATTTGCAAATGTATCTCTTTTTATTAGAAGGGCAATAAGCATTACCTTATTTGAAAATATGTATATTTTGAGGACATAATTAGCAATAATTCCAAGCTGCTTAGTGTTCAGATGGATTATAAGGCTTATTCTTTAATTTGACAAGAGCAAAATCCTCCATTAAAACACACCGTCTCTATTACAGAACTAATTACTTTCTGCTTTGGTGTATTTCGGTATCTTTGCATGTACCTTGCACATTCAGAAAGTGTTTTACTGTGAAAAACAGGCAGGGCTGAGAGTTCCTGTAGTATTCCTCCGGCAGACTTATTCCTACAAGCCTGTCAGCACACCATCATGAATTTTTCAAGCTTTTCCCACACAGGAATGAAAACAAGATATTACAAACATGGCGAAATGTTAATCTGTTTGTAAGACCTGTTTGTTGTAACCCCACGCGTCGAGGCTCGATTGAGAGGCAGGGCTACAGCGATAAAAACACCACCGCTGCTAATTAAAATGAACGAGAGAAGAACAGATGGTGTCTTCACAGCTGGAAACAGCTCAATGACTTTGGGCGTCTGGAGAACTGTAGCGACACAAACTTGTCCCTTTCACTTTGAATTCTTGTATAGCCTTTGGACTTGGAGGCATGGGAGCTTTGGCTGAGGTTCATGTCTTTATTTATGACGAGGGCCTCAAAAGCAGAAAACACATTACTTCAATGATTACCTGTTGGGAATGTTCTGGTGAGTCTATCTATCTGGTGGTGGTTGAGGAGATTCCCCCTTCCATGTAAAGCGCTTTGAGGTCCCAGAAAAGCGCTATATAAATGTAACTCATCCATCCATCCATCCATCCATCCATCCATCCATCCATCCATCCATCCATCCATCCATCCATCCATCCATCCATCCATCCATCCATCCATCCATCCATCCATCCATCCATCCATCCATCCATCCATCCATCCATCTATCTAGATATAATATGACAGTGGTAATGTCAATTTTTTGAGATCTCCATTAATCTTTAAGATATTTTGAAATGTTTAGCATTTTAAAGTGTTCTTTCTTTAATATAAATGTCACTTGCTTTGATTTTTGTTTGATATTTTGTTATCTGATGTAGTGGCATTCAGACATTGTAAGTGTGAGTTAAGCGTCCACTGTACATGCCACACACTTCTGGTCCTATATACTGCATAAATCCCCTATTATGTTCGAGTAAATCATGGTTCAAGCATACAAGCCTCCCGTTTTAGACCTGTTAAAGGTCATGATACCTTAAAGCACGCATGCAAGTCTCGTCGTCTGACATTCATGGCTCAAATTGAATATAACAGTCAAAGAGAGCATGCCTGTAAATCATTAACGCAAAACACTGCAGGCTATTTCCCTTTGTGATCACGCACAAGACATTTAAAATGAGATTCCCCATTGAAATATTTATCCAAAGCTTTCATTAATAAATGCCTGTCTTCAAAATTGATGTGACTGAATGGGATTTTTATTATGAAAGCCAAGACAAAACACATATAGATTTCTGGCACGAGGCATCATTCTGGACTCATTTGAAACTTCAGCAGGTGGGTGTATTTCCATGAGTAAATTATGGCTGTTCAGGGTTTGTAAATGGATATTCTTTTCCTTTAGGCAGAGATTGTAATAGTGTATACTGTGTTTAAACATTCATTCAACCTGTAGTGGTTTCCAGCAATGTTGCCAACACATATGTGTGTGTGTAGATCAGGTAAACCCTACTTGGGGACAAAATGTCCCCACAATAATGGCAAGTCCTTGTCCTTGTGGGTAATTTTTGGGTAAATGTAAACATGCAGAAAGTTTTCTGTTTTTGGATTTTGGTTAGGGGATAAAATACAGTGTTTACATGGAAATTAACCATAAAACATGGGAATCCAATGATTGTAGTTACAATTTCACAATGACAATTTCACCGACACAAGATCTCACAGAAACTCGCCTGATCAAACGTGACACTATAGGCACAGTTTGCAGCTCTAGATGGAGCGGAGTTGGAAATTAATTATTTCTAGCAGCAAACTGGATAACGCTAATGGAATCAGACGTTGCATGGTACTAGACTCCACTTTCGTTACATGTTTGTGGCTGCCATGTTTCAGCTATAAAAGCATGCAACATTCAGTTGGTCTCATTGGGTATTGTGGGTATCCCGTCGGAGGAAGTCTGATCTGACTGATTTATGATTTGAGATCGGGGAGGCTCTGACTCGATCGGGACCAGTATAATTAATCTAAATAGCACCACAAAATTGAGGATTTGGACTAAGTGTTTGTTTCGAAAAGCCTCGGATCGGGTCATGCAGTGTTGCTTCTCAGGAAAGCAACTGCTTCTTTTTTTTTTTCACTGGAAAACAATTAAAATAAGATGATTTTAAAACTCAATAAGTCTTTACTCCCTAATTAAAGGCTGACTCCATATTACCCATATGTTTATGAAAGTATCCTCACCCAGTAATGATCTACAGCTCATCAAGCCATCAGCTCATGGGACTCAATTCCCGCCTTATGTGCTCCATTGGGTATTGTAACATCATCCAACTTGGCAGTGGCCATAAAGCAAAATGGCAGCGAGGAGGCTTTTAATTAGTGCATCTGGGGCGTTGACTTGGGACTGGGAGTTTGGCCAGGCAGTCTGTACGGTTCTGTGCGGCCAACTCTTGATGAGACCTGAGCGTCCCACCGCGAGTCAGGACCTTCCTGTCATTTCCAGATCGCAGAACAGGAAGTCTGCATTTTCATCCTGCCGTGCTCCCAAGAGCCCATGCTTAGAGGTCAAATGACTCAGAAGATGCTCACTTGACCCACCCATTATGATAGAGGAAGTCTGTAGTATACAGTCCATTCCACTAAATGACTTGAAATGTTGAGTTTGAACTTAAGGGTGATGTTAAACTTTGCATGAATGTGTTTTAATATTAAGGTCCCCCTGTAGTCGATTATTGTATCCCTTAAAACTCGTCTTTGATCAACAATTTTTTTTTTTTTTGTGAAAAACAATTATTTGTATCTTAAAATAGCTTGAATGTAACTCTACATCCTTGCTTCACTTAGTATATGTGGAACCATTAATATGCAAATTAGCCCCACCTCCACTCACTCACACCAGCTCAGAGATCCACTCAGTCAACTTTACTGTAGTAATGCTGCACAATTGCAAGTGGAAATACTGGTTTAATTCAGCCAATTCAGTTTGAACCGGAAACTGATTCAGAAGTGGAAGAGTGAATTATACAGGTTTGTCTACAAGTTGATGTATCAGAAAGTTAATATGTTTTATGTACCGCTCTCTACGACCTCGGAAACATAGCGGTAATTTATATGATTAGCCTTTTGCTTGACTACGTTATCAAACAGCTGATAATGTGTTGCTAATGTTACACAAACCATGTTCTCGTTCACCATCTCAGAGTCAGACAGCCTTCTAGAAATCAGTCTCCTTAGAAACGCTTTGAACATCATAGAATGTCAGCGGAGAAAGGCATATAGCTCATCATAACATCGTAATATACATCATACACATATTTCACCCACTATATTGCTAAATGTACCAAATTTTTCATATCAACAGAAAAATATACCAGAATAACCTGGCTTCTCTTGAGACTGCTCTGCTTAGCATCAGTTATTAATATCCTAAAGCCCGCCCACACGTTGACATGATACAAGATAGTTTCAGACGTAAGAAACATCAGCAATTTCAAACCATAACGTTACGTTATCTTATCTTATACCATCCATCCATCCATCCATCCATCCATCCATCCATCGCAAATTAGCCATCTAGTTCAAACACTGAAATGTCTGTTGTTTCCAAGAAAGATCCATGGTTTTGTTTCAACATTTGACTCTTTGTGTTGGTTTGTCTATTTACGTTGGTAGTCCACCTCTGTCTCATAAACTGACGGGCCTCCACGTAATCTGGTTTGTCAGTTGTATGCATAAAACATTGGCAAACTCAGAATGTGAGCTGAGATTTACCCTGCTGTTATTGGGGGAATATATACTGTATATGTTACGCCGCCATATGAATAAGTTGTCGTGGTGTGATGGATGGAGCTCTGGTAAATTGTCTCCTATATCACTGTAAAGAGGGAGTGGTTTAATTTCGTGACCTCATATTCTCCCTGTCAGCTTCAGTGAGCGATGCTCCATGCAATGGTTTTGCAGGGAGAGGAACAGAAATCGATGTGCCAGTGTATGAGGGAGATGTGGAGTTGTTCAGCATTGTGTACGTCATCGCTCTTTAATTGTGATGTAGCCCTGAGAGAAGTGCTCGAGATGGATCAAAGCTGAGGCCGGTGTGTCAGAGGCTTTTAGGTATTCACCCCATGCTCTGCTCCACTGCTGCCAGCCTCTCTCTAATGAATATGGAGAAGACTGTGTGTTGATGCTAGCATGCGGCTAGCGCGGTTGCAGCAGGGGCTGATGGACGGTGGGAAACATCCTTCCTGCAGCTCAACCTTTCTCTGGAGGAACAATCAGCCACATGATGGACAGAATAAGAGGAACGTCACATAAATGTGTACCTTGTTTGTTTGTAACATTTTTCCCATCAATAAATCAATCCATCCATCCATCCATCCATCCTGAAATTAGAATATCATTGATATCATAATGATATATATAAAAAAAATAAAAAATTATATCTATCTATCTATCTATCTATCTATCTATCTATCTATCTATCTATCTATCTATCTATCTATCTATCTATCTATCTATCTATCTATCTATCTATCTATCTATCTATCTAACCTGACAGACCCCTATATTGTACTATATTTAAAATGACTATGCAATTAGTTGGCACATCTCATATATGTGTTGTTCTGATGCCACTTAATCAAAATTGATCCTTCTGCATCCCTTTCTAGGAGTCTGTCAGGTTTGCATGTTTTATCCCATAAATCTCCATTAAACACAGCAGTAATGCGGCGCATCTGCACATCCTTGCGTTTTTTGTTCATGGCGTGAGGAGTGGAAGACTCTGCAGATTTCTGCGGTCTGATTACAATAGAGAAACTCATCAATCATCACTCACCAAATCCACAGCAAGGACCAATAGCCGGCCATCGGTCATTTCACTGACACTAACACTGCCGCCCCATTTATTATCATCAGCCGAGCGGCAGGCTACATTCTTTAACAACTTATTTTGATGTCCAGACATTGTGAAATATTGTTATGAATGACGTCTTGGTGGGTACAGGCTTCATAAGATGCGTATTTTCGGCAATATTAGCCAGAAACAAATTGCATTTTTATTTTTGCTCCTATGCTAGACTTGCATAGCCAGACTTTTTACTACAAGCATAAATGGAGGGGCTATATTACATGGAGAGAGCTTTCCCATTCATTTCAGTGACAGATGTTCATGACCTGCATGCTATCATCGTTGCTGTTGCATCTTTAAATCTGAAACTGCATAGTCAGAGAGCAAAATGGATAGAGATCTTATTTTCTTGCACTGAATCTAGTGACTAGTTCTTTCTCAGAAGCACTCTTTGTACCACTTGTTGAATAAATTGTTCACCCAAAACTGGAAATTCGGTTATCTTTTACTCACCGTCAGGCCACATCCAAATATATCTCCCCAAGACGTGTCACGCCAGCTTCGATGTCAACCACTCCATTGCTTCTTGTGCATCTTGTTATTGACGTCAAACATGCCGTAATACACCACATTTGAATGCGCGCAAATGCAAATGGGATTTGTGCATCTTGCTGTTTTTTGTGTGCAGTTTGCATGGGGATGTCCATGTTTTTATGACACGGACACCTTTTCCATATTTTTTCTTCACCAAACCCTCATCCAAAACTCACTGAATTCCTTCTCCAAATCGGCCCACAAGGCTTTTGGTCATTATCGGATAAGTTCTCGTGTGCCGTAAACATCTATTCAGAGCGTGGAATAAATAACAAACTCTGTCCCCAAAGACCGCCTGTCCTGCTCTTATATATACATGCGATGGCATCTGCAACAAGAGGAACGAAATCTGCATAATTGGCAAGCGTTGAATACACACAGTTGTCATCTCTTCTTCAGGTAATGAATCACTGGTTGCACACAAACAACAACAACAACAACAAAATCGAGTCTTAACACTGGCAACCTCCAGCAGATTGTGTCTTTACTTCTAATGAGTCTGTAAGTGATATCAAACTATTCCAGCGAGCAATTAGTGAGCAGAGAGTCACACTTTCACTGAGCCATGGGGCATCTGGGTATTTCCAATGGCTTCTTTAAAATATTGCACTGCCAAGAGAATAGCAAAACTTTTTGGAAGCTTGTGTCATAAAACTCAGTAACTATGTTTCAATCCCACCCCCTTTTCTATCATGAACCCTCACAAAAAGCACTTTGGAAGAATTTGAACTCAGATCGGAGTCTTTTAACTCGTTGAACCATTGGTTTTATGATACATATTTTCTGGTTTGATTTGATTAGAATCTGAGTCAAGTTCTCAACAATTCATTTGACCATATTTATTTTATTTACATACATATTTTTAACAAATTATTCCATCACTAAAAACAGTGTTACCTAAATAATATTGATATGCTATTATAGTGTCTACAGTATATATATATATATATATATATATATATATATATATATATATATATATATATGTATCTTTTTAAAAAAATTTAAACTATGTATCTTTTTTTAAATTAGCTATGTGCTTTTTAAATGTGCTTTCACATTTTTTTTTTTTTTTGTTAAATGTATTTATTAAGCGTCAATCAAATTGATTTTATTACAGTTTTGATCATTTTTGTAGTTCACTTTAAAATCAGACTATTGTATTACTGTATACATTTCAGCTTCATTTCAACTACTGACAATTGTTAATAGTTTTAGTTATAGTGAATGATAACAGCACTGATTGACAGTTTTGAGATAGATTCTGTGAAGGATCCATCAGTTCAATAACTTGTTGGTGATTTGGTGGTTTTTGAATGACTTTTTAAAAGGACCAGCTCATAAGTATATTTGTTCATAACCGGACTCCTTCTGATTCACTAAAGATAACCAATTTAATTTTTCTGAAGTTTACTCATTGGTGAATTGGATTCCATCATCTGTGCGATATGTTTTTGATTTACTTAAAAAGAGCTAAAAGAGTCATCTGAATCAAACTACACTGTATGTTAGTGCATGCAGCCTGTGATGACAAACTTGTATCTTCTTCCCTGGATTGTATTTTTAGGCATTCCTCAAAAGTGAAATGCACACGGATCAGTAGCACATGATGTGCAGTTGTCTGTGATATCTTGGTAATATACTGGATGCTTTGGGACCGAGTCTCATCATATCTGCACCCACGCACACGCTGACGCCCATGAGGAAAAACACTACATAATGAGCCACATATCGGGTGTCACACTAATTTAATTAGAGTGAATTGAGGCTGTTTGCAGGAGACCTAAATCCAGCGACGACAGTCAGAAGCTCAGTTTGTCTCGGCTGGTTACAACACAAGCTGCTTTCTCTCCAACACGTCCTCTTTCTCCATCTGAGATGCTGAATCTGATGCCACAGTCTGTTTATTACACTTTGGACAGCTATTTTGAGGGCTGTGATATCAGACGCCTAATTTTCGAAGTGCATCTTTCATACGTTCAGTTGTTTTGTTGTCACTATGTAAAGAGCTCAAAGAGCTGCAACTTTTGCCTTGCAGATTTCGTTATTAATGATGTTATGATTAAAAAAACATGATTTTGACATCCTGTAGAAGTGTTGTGATGAGATTTAGACTCATATAGACTCATATTCACAATGTTTGGTTTTACAACAACAGAATTGGAGCATTTAGATCAGTATTGAGGGTCGATAATGTGCGAGGTTTGTTTTGCAAAACTCAGACAGTACCGAATCAGTATTAATATATCCAATAATCATTTAGTGGAGACATGGATTGCTAATATTTTTTGTCAGTTTATTTAGTCAATGTTGCAAAAAAGTGAAAAAGTAGGAAAAAGCAGTGTGTTGTTCTGGCATAGTTGTTCCACTGCTGTAATACAACATGCATCACAATACAATTAAGATTTATTTTATTTTATTATATTTTATTTTATTTATCACTCCTCGTCTATAGCAAACGTAGTGAAAATATGGAAAATGTTTGAATGATTTGTCTTTGTGTCCATGTTTGATTTCTGAATAGAGTCAATGTCTTTTTTTGTACAAGTGTCCTTGTAGATTGTATATTTTCTAAAGAAAATGTCAGTGGGTTCTAGACCTGCAATGCACGATGCTAAGGTTGTGAGCGGTTACTTGCCCAAGATGTTCTGCTCTTTAGATATGACTCAGGTCCCTCCTCTTCAGTGTAATTCAATGAGAGTTTTTCATCCTTCCTGAATGCTTAGTAATATAATAATACAGCTCTTCTCAGCAAGCCGCATGATTTGAGGTGTCATTCCCTCATTCAGCACTAAGTCTGAGTAAAAGCATTGAGCTTATCACCTTAGCAAGAACCACTAATTATTAGTTTGTGAAGAGACGTTAGATGAATGAACATCATCTTCAATCTGCCATGCTAAAACAGAGACCTTCTACTAGTGTCCTTCGTAAGTTGAATCTTTATAAACCACTTCTTCACAGTGTGTCACTGAAGTGAGAAAATGCTGAATGACTGCCAGCTGAGCTCTTTTTAAAGTTTCCTCTTAATTTAATATTTTAACGGAGTCTCTAGAAATGAAAAGGGATGAAATATGATCACCTGTACACGCTTGCTTGGCACAAATTATTACAGGACAAGGTGAGAAAGGCAGTCTTTAGTATTTAAATGATATTTTTCATGTTACAGTATTACTGGTTGAACCATAGAAAGGTCACCCTGAAGATTCATATTAATTATTCATCCTAATTATGGCTGAATGGACTCGGGCCTAATTTCAGCGTATCCCTCACTGATGGGTGAAATGGAGAAAAGTCATTGGGAATGGTTTAAATGGGCTTAAAAAGGCGAGTAAATCCAGCGAAAAGGAGCAATAAAGCAGGAGAAGGTGACGCAAACTATTGAAATAAATCTGTTCAAGCAGCATTATTCTCGCATAATCAAATTTACGGAAATGAACATCATTTCAGGTTCGTGGATTATGTTTCCTGGCAGCATAAAGCTTATTGGACTTTTTGAAGGAGCAAATGTATGAAAAAGTCATTTAGCCTGCTGTGATGTGGTAAGGTGAAGAATTATTATTTAATATTTCTAGTGATATGATAAAGACTAGTTATTACTGTAGAGATAATTAATTCAACTACAAGATGTAGATCAGAGCTATTGTCCTCATGTATTAAGATTTGCTCCTCTGATTAATAATTTAAATATCTCCTAAATAGCAGCCCAGCAGCTCATCGATCGCATTTCAATGTTTTTTTTTTGTTTTTTTTTTTTTTTTTGTAGAATGCCAAAAAAAACTAAAAAACATTCCTTTCTTTGTCTTTTTAGGGCCATTTAATGGTTTTCCATGTGAAAGTACACTGCACAATGTTATATATAACAGATGTCAAATGCACTTTTATGATATTTTGCTCTGTCCTTTTTGTAGCTTGACTCTCACTATGAACTGTGACTGTCTTTCAAAATAAATAACAGCATATCATTCAGTTCATAGGCACACAGTACATGCAGACGTTGATGTAACCGTGATGTTTTTCATTATATGTTCACTATATTTCTGCATGTTTCTCACAGTGGTTTCTGTCTCTAGGACTGCTAATATGTTTCCTTGCATATTTGCATGTTTGGTAAATAACTCAAGGTGTGATTAATGTGGGTTGTTTGTTTATGACCAATCCATACTTCTCAGCTGTTGCTATGGTGATGCACAAGCGAATCACGTGCTGGATCGACAGGAGAGGACTTGGACAGGCTTATTTATGATGCTGTTTAAAAAAATAAAAATAAAAAAAAAAACAGTTTTGTTTGTGGTTTCATACCATTGCCAGTAATTAATATGGTTAATAATCACATTAAGCTATGATAAACGTAATGTTGGCATCATCTGAATTGTCTCCCTGAGGTTGAAATGATCAAGCAGCGTGAGTCTGAGTTCACAGCAGAAACACTCTCAGTCGACGCTTCAGAACGGCTGGATGAAATTACACATTCTGATGTTCCTTGGAAAAAAGTCCTCAATTTGGCAATGCCAGATAAGCTTAAAAAGTGATATGTTGTAAACACATCCATCCATCCATCCATCCATCCATCCATCCATCCATCCATCCATCCATCCATCCATCCATCCATCCATCCATCCATCCATCCATCCATCCATCCATCCATCCATCCATCCATCCATCCATCCATCCATCCATCCATCCATCCATCCATCCATCCATCCATCCATCCAGTCTGTCTATCTATCTATCATTCGTTTGTTTTTCCGTTCTATCCACCTATCATGCTATCATGCCATCCATTCATCCATCCACTCTAAAAATGCTGGGTTGTTTCAACCCATGTTTGGGTCAAATATGGACAAACCCAATTGTTACAAAATCAAACCAACGGTTGGGTTTGTCCATATTTGACCCAAACATGGGTTGAAACAACCCAGCATTTTTTTTTTAGAGTGTATATTTATCTATTTATCAATTATATTGAGATATGTTAATTGTGACATAACTACTTTGCATATACGTATCTATTCTTAGTATATTTTCGGTGCATTTCCTGATGGCTGGAGGTAGAGAACATTAAAAGGGGCAGTGCTGTCGACACATTCACTACTTCATGACATTTCAGAGTTGATGTCTAACACCATTGATTCTCATTGGGCTCGGACAGCTCGAAAACAATCCTCTTAGAGCGCCTGCTGGACGGCCATTTGTAAGCCAAATATTGAAATATAGATTGACAGAGAGAGAATGCACTATCCTTTCAGCAAGAAATACATGAATAAGCCCATGAGCGGCCCACAGAAGACACCTTGCTAATCTCAGGGCTTTGACAGACATTTGTATTCATGTTGGCTGAAATCCACGACCTGTGTTTGTTTTCAGGACCTTCCCGTTCAGAGCAACAAGCCCTTTCACCGTCAATCACTCTAATAGGTGACTGTTTCTGATGTGCGGATCGATAACCACAGTCTCTGCGATTTACGTACAGCGTCGTCCTTCAGCAACCGCAGTCCCAGCGACCTCCGTCGGGTTTTACTGCCCACAGACACTGCGAGATGAACAAAGACGTTTTTATGAGGTTATTACAGCGAGTAGTGCCACAGGGTTAGTTGTGGTTTAAAGTGGAGCGTGAATCGCAGGGCATCCCTGTGATGAATTATACATAGACAGCTGGAGTGAGATGAATTTTCCTGTGCAGTGTGAACATGTTCTAATGGATTCAGCGGTGGTGTAGAATTAGACATTTTGAAATATACAGTGATACAACCACAGAATGTTTTATAGAGGGCATCAAAACTATAGTCATTCACAATAGTATTTACATTTACAGTCCAAATGTGTTTCATTTATTAGGTTTTTTATTTGTTTTGTTTTGTTATTTTATTTTATTATAGAATTTTTTTTTTAGGTATTTCTAAACCAAATATGCATATAATATACTTAAAATGATTTTCTTTTTTAATTATGTTAAATACGTATTAACTATAATACACACTATAATACACACACACACACACACACACACATATATATATATATATATACTGTATATATATATATATATATACACTCACCGGCCACTTTATTAGGTACACCTGTCCAACTGCTCCTTAACACTTAATTTCTAAGCAGCCAATCACATGGCGGCAACTCAGTGCATTTAGGCATGTAGACATGGTCAAGACAATCTCCTGCAGTTCATACCGAGCATCAGTATGGGGAAGAAAGGTGATTTGAGTGACTTTGAACGTGGCATGATTGTTGGTGCCAGAAGGGCTGGTCTGAGTATTTCAGAAACTGCTAATCTACTGGGATTTTCACGCACAACCATCTCTAGGGTTTACAGAGAATGGTCCGAAAAAGAAAAAACATCCAGTGAGCGGCAGTTCTGTGGGCGGAAATGCCTTGTTGATGCCAGAGGTCAGAGGAGAATGGCCAGACTGGTTCGAGCTGATAGAAGGGCAACAGTGACTCAAATAACCACCCGTTACAACCAAGGTGGGCAGAAGAGCATCTCTGAACGCACAGTACGTCGAACTTTGAGGCAGATGGGCTACAGCAGCAGAAGACCACACCGGGTGCCACTCCTTTCAGCTAAGAACAGGAAACTGAGGCTACAATTTGCACAAGCTCATCGAAATTGGACAATAGAAGATTGGAAAAATGTTGCCTGGTCTGATGAGTCTCGATTTCTGCTGCGACATTCGGATGGTAGGGTCAGAATTTGGCGTCTACAACATGAAAGCATGGATCCATCCTGCCTTGTATCAACGGTTCAGGCTGGTGGTGGTGGTGTCATGGTGTGGGGAATATTTTCTTGGCACTCTTTGGGCCCCTTGGTACCAATTGAGCATCGTTGCAACGCCACAGCCTACCTGAGTATTGTTGCTGACCATGTCCATCCCTTTATGACCACAATGTACCCAACTTCTGATGGCTACTTTCAGCAGGATAATGCGCCATGTCATAAAGCTGGAATCATCTCAGACTGGTTTCTTGAACATGACAATGAGTTCGCTGTACTCAAATGGCCTCCACAGTCACCAGATCTCAATCCAATAGAGCATCTTTGGGATGTGGTGGAACGGGAGATTCGCATCATGGATGTGCAGCCGACAAATCTGCGGCAACTGTGTGATGCCATCATGTCAATATGGACCAAACTCCCTGAGGAATGCTTCCAGCACCTTGTTGAATCTATGCCACGAAGAATTGAGGCAGTTCTGAAGGCAAAAGGGGGTCCAACCCGTTACTAGCATGGGGTACCTAATAAAGTGGCCGGTGAGTGTATATATATATATAAATTTTTTTATTTTTTATGATAACATGGCACTGACAGGGCATTTCTTTCTTTCTTTCTTTCTTTCTTTCTTTCTTTCTTTCTTTCTTTCTTTCTTTCTTTCTTTCTTTCTTTCTTTCTTTCTTTCTTTCTTTCTTTCTTTCTTTCTTTCTTTCTCAAAGTACCATGGTATTACCATCAGATACCCTCACTGAGCCCTAGTACCTCCACTTTACTTTGTTTGTAAGACTAGTATGACTATTATGCATCATCAATGGTAAAATAGGCTGTTTTATACTGGTTTTTGCTAGTATAACTGTGATTGTCTAAGGAAGTTTGCTAGTTAAGCAAGGGAGGATACCAGCATTAACATGCAAGGTTTTCTGATAACCAGTCATCCATCATGGGTAAAGTAAGCATTATTTTGTTTTATTATTTCCATTCAGAATATTCCCTGCTAATAATTGCTGTTAATAATCATTTCACCAGGTTTTAGTTATCGCGGCATTTCAACCGTCAGATTATAATGCTCACAAAGCTTAAACAACAGAGAGCTGATGTGATTGCATGTGACATGAAGGTAATGGCCTTTCAAATTATTTTCCCCACTCTCAATTAGCCTGTGTGAGGCTCAATTAATTATGCTCAGCTTACCTACGTCTGCGGTTTCAGCCTTTCCTCACAGTTAATGTGACCCACGTAGATGCTTCACACTACTCCGTGGTGCTTAAACAGCTGAGAAATAGCCTTTATGGACCAAAATGACTCTTTTCTGACATAATTCAGTGAACCCAGGGTGGGAAGCCAATGGAGTTTGGTGGCCTGTTTAATTGGAGGTAGGGCTTCATTTCATTCAGCTCAAATTTCAACTTATCTATCTCTGAAATAAATTAAAAAAATGTCAGATATTATATTATATTATATTATATTAATAAAATATATATGTATTTAGAATATGATAAACCTGTTTTTTTTAGCAATATACTCTTTAACACTACTCAGAGATTACTGGTCTTTTTCTTAATCAAAAGTCTTAATTTACTCTCCATTGAATCTCGTTTATATAACTAGGAGAAACAGTTGAGACACTGAAGAGATCAAATAGTGATATGGGTCTCAAATAAAAAAAAAAATTGCCAATGCTGCAGGTTTTTGAACGTTCGTGACATCAAATGTCGCATATGCGAATAACATTGACATTAAAATTAATAACTTATATTGCATTTTGCAAGCAGCATCGGAGGTGGAAAACATGAGACCGGTGTGTGAAACACTATAAATTATCGTCTCTGTTGATAGTCGTTCACCTGCATTATTTATTCTTTTCAATTTAGCAGCTGTAGGAGACATTTTTCTTACACCTGCAAAGTTAGCAGTAGCGTTCCCATTATAACATCATCTTTTGTGCATCAGGGAAAGCCTTTGTGCTCCACATGTGTCTCTGAATGGATGGCAGTGTGATTTTCTCTGTAATAATGCGGTGGCATGGCTTGATACCTAAAGCTTGATCATCTGGAGGTGTTGGAGGTGACCTCAGGGTTGTTAATGCTGCAACCAACATGTAGTTGAATGGATTAGATCATCGAGGCTGCAAAGAAGCCTCATAAAAGTTTTAGCATGGCCGTTGTGTGCTTTGACTTGGTGCCTGTGAGTTTTTGTTTCAGCTGAGAGCATTTTCATAATTCAGTCATTCGTTTCGTCTGCATTTTTCATGCAACAGAAGTGTTCATTGCCAGGAGAGATAAAAAGACTGGCAGACCGGGAATGGTTATATTACACAGAACATAAAGTAAATCTGAAGGTAGAAGCTGATGCATAATTCAGCCTTCTACCGTCATTCATTATTTTCCCCTTAAAGATGTAGGTCATTTGAGTAAAATGCATTCAAATATTCACTGCTTTTCATTCCTGTACAGGGAGTGGCTAGCTGAATAAATAAAAACCTGCTGAATGATGGGACATATTTTAATAATAATGTCACTACATCTTCCTGCACATCATTTTCAAGCTGAACAGAGGAAGCCCGCAGTTTTGCAAAGAAAATTGTCAAAGATAAAATAAAAGATTCTCTGTGCAACCCTAGAGATTCTGTCAGGTGCTTCATGTTTGGGTTCCCATCATGGGATCATTGTATGGATTTAGTTTTAATTAATTAAGTACGTTTAATTAAGTTGTATGAATTAAACAGCTCGCAAACATACTATATCACTAGAAAAAATTCTATATAACCATTAAACATGAAAGTATGCAATAATTTAAGACATTTCTCCTTATAGAATGTTTTTGGCATGAAGGCTTCTTAAAAAATTGAGCAATGATTCTAGAGTTCTATATAGAACCCCAATTGAACCTTCTGTTCTAAGAATGAACTTACATCAACACAAAAATGCATGTAGCTTCACGAGTCTCCAGATTCTGAACAGGCAACTAAACAAAATAACATGTCTTTTTCCAAAGGTTCTTACAAAATGTTAATTGCTTCAGTCTAATTATGATCTTCTGATTATGATGATTTTTTTTTTTTTTAATCAGTTTGACTTAATGATTCAATGACTCACTCATAAAGAATTCAGTGTTTGTGAATGAATCTCTTGAACAAATGATTCAGTGACAAATACATTTAAAATTTTAAGATAAAAAATAAAATAAGTCACTAGGCGCCACCTACTGGTGTAATACAATCTTTATTTGAAGCGTCAAGATACTTTCAAAGGGTGATTTGCTCTATTTTGATCACTACCACAGACATCAATTTGTATATGCGAACTAAAAACTTTCATCCTAAGTACATCTGTGCTAATATTGTTACTATATGATAATGCTAATATTTATACTGTGATCTTTGAGAAGCCGTTTCAGCTATACATGACAATGGCTCTCTCTGAATGTTCGCTGTGATCATACTTGATAAATGTTTAATAAACTGACAAATCGTTATCATTAATCTATAAGATCGTGATCTTTTAACCATTAATCATGCATCTCTAGCATACATGTGTTTCATTGTGTTCTCATTCAGAAACGTGCCATCAGGTACATTACGAACATGACAGTGTGTCTCTTAGAACAATTACTTTTAACTGTGACTCCATCTCGATCTGGACACGTCCTTGACTCTCTTTTTATAAGAATAAAGGAGCATCTGCGGCACACAGAAACGCTTGGGGCCTATTATTACTTAAATAAATGAAGGGGTAATCATGGGTCAGTCGACTGCAGTGAAAGTAGAATGAGAAACTGGGGACTCGCTGTTGTAATGAGAACAGTACGTATTCTTACATGATTTCTTTGTCTTTGTATGTGATGTCGGCTACGCATAGATGCTGTCTGTGATCTCAATAGCATACACACTACTCTTACTATTTATGCAGGCTGTGCAAAGTATGCAGATGTGATATACATACTAGGATGAACGTGTGCGGAAGTGTACTGTTTCCAACAAAGCAATAAACCCAATTGTTGGGCTTCACAATTTCTTTACTCAACATTTAATTGGACTATGGTGATCCATTCCCAGTAATCCATTGAATTATTATGAGACTTTGCTACCAGAGAAGGAATCAAGACAGTACACGGTGTTGTGTGTACATCCGTCTTTTACCTGTGTGTGTGTGTGTGTGTGTGTGTGTGTGGGCGCATACGACCCTTCAGGTCTGTTTAATATCTCTCTCATTGCTTATCTCTAATGAGCTCTTAAAAAGCCAATTGAAGATGAATATGTCCGCTCTAACATGACTCTGATAAGATACAAGAGATACGTTTTCATAAAGAGGAAACAGCAGAGACCGAGCAATTAGTCCAAATGGAAAGTTTCCAGAAAGAAGCAGATGCACGTCTGATACAAGCTGGTCCTCGGATGCCCTCTTTTCTTTGCATTTGGAAAACACAAACAGGTAGTAGTTTGTATCTTTATATGTGATAAAGCCATCTGTCCAAATCTCTCGTGTCACTGTGTTCCTCACGATTTCACAGCACTGATTAAACAAGCGTTGGGACGCATTCGAGGACGTCCACAACAATGGAAGAGTGTAATTAGAGCTTCCGTTTGTGATCCAGACATGAACATTGTGGAAATCATGCGTGTTGTGGAGGAGAGGTGTGCTCGCACTTTCAAGTGTTTTGAAAACATTATACCTATAAAACCTCCATTTACAGACAAAGCAATATGAAATCATTTACTTACGATTTGTGATGCAGTTGCTGTCAGCAAAAGATTCTTTGTGAACTTTCCATTAAACTGTCCCTCGCTGACGAAATAAAATGCTCTGAACAAACATCCGGGCGCCATTAAAATGAACCATCCACTTGTTTCTGACACTGGGATCCTTGTGAAGTCTGAACAGAGACGCAAACCAGCTGTTTAAACTGGACAAACGTTCTTTCACTTTTCCATTTGTCCCGTTGTCGACACTCAATTTCTTGGAGTCCAAACTGGTACACAGTGTCGGTCATAATCTGAACACACATCTGTATACCATATCAGTGTATCAGCGTCAGTCATTATAATCTGAACACACATCTGTATACTGTATCAGTGTATCAGCGTCAGTCATTATAATCTGAACACACATCTGTATACTGTATCAGTGTGTCAGCGTCAGTCATTATAATCTGAACACACATCTGTATACTGTATTAGTGTAACAGCGTCAGTCATTATAATCTGAACACACATCTGTATACTGTATCAGTGTATCAGCGTCAGTCATTATAATCTGAACACACATCTGTATACTGTATCAGTGTATCAGCGTCAGTCATTATAATCTGAACACACATCTGTATACTGTATCAGTGTATCAGCGTCAGTCATTATAATCTGAACACACATCTGTATACTGTATCAGTGTATCAGCGTCAGTCATTATAATCTGAACACACATCTGTATACTGTATTAGTGTAACAGCGTCAGTCATTATAATCTGAACACACATCTGTATACTGTATCAGTGTATCAGCGTCAGTCATTATAATCTGAACACACATCTGTATACTGTATTAGTGTAACAGCGTCAGTCATTATAATCTGAACACACATCTGTATACTGTATCAGTGTGTCAGCGTCAGTCATTATAATCTGAACACACATCTGTATACTGTATTAGTGTAACAGCGTCAGTCATTATAATCTGAACACACATCTGTATACTGTATCAGTGTATCAGCGTCAGTCATTATAATCTGAACACACATCTGTATACTGTATCAGTGTGTCAGCGTCAGTCATTATAATCTGAACACACATCTGTATACTGTATCAGTGTGTCAGCGTCAGTCATTATAATCTGAACACACATCTGTATACTGTATCAGTGTGTCAGCGTCAGTCATTATAATCTGAACACACATCTGTATACTGTATCAGTGTGTCAGCGTCAGTCATTATAATCTGAACACACATCTGTATACTGTATCAGTGTAGACAGCGTCAGTGATTATAATCTGAACACACATCTGTATACTGTATCAGTGTATCAGTCAGTCATTATAATCTGAACACACATCTGTATACTGTATCAGTGTATCAGCGTCAGTCATTATAATCTGAACACACATCTGTATACTGTATCAGTGTAACAGCGTCAGTCATTGTAATCTGAACACACATCTGTATACTGTATCAGTGTAAGTGTCAGTCATTATAATCTGAACACACATCAGCATACTGTATCAGTGTAAGTGTCAGTCATTATAATCTGAACACACATCTGTATACCGTATCAGTGTATCAGCGTCAGTCATTATAATCTGAACACACATCTGTATACTGTATCAGTGTATCAGCGTCAGTCATTATAATCTGAACACACATCTGTATACTGTATCAGTGTGTCAGCGTCAGTCATTATAATCTGAACACACATCTGTATACTGTATTAGTGTAACAGCGTCAGTCATTATAATCTGAACACACATCTGTATACTGTATCAGTGTGTCAGCGTCAGTCATTATAATCTGAACACACATCTGTATACTGTATTAGTGTAACAGCGTCAGTCATTATAATCTGAACACACATCTGTATACTGTATCAGTGTAACAGCGTCAGTCATTATAATCTGAACACACATCTGTATACTGTATCAGTGTATCAGCGTCAGTCATTATAATCTGAACACACATCTGTATACTGTATCAGTGTAACAGCGTCAGTCATTGTAATCTGAACACACATCTGTATACTGTATCAGTGTAAGTGTCAGTCATTATAATCTGAACACACATCAGCATACTGTATCAGTGTAAGTGTCAGTCATTATAATCTGAACACACATCTGTATACTGTATCAGTGTCAGTCATTATAATCTGAACACACATCTGTATACTGTATCAGTGTATCAGTGTCAGTCATTATAATCTGAACACACATCTGTATACTGTATCAGTGTATCAGTGTCAGTCATTATAATCTGAACACACATCTGTATACTGTATCAGTGTATCAGTGTCAGTCATTATAATCTGAACACACATCTGTATACTGTATCAGTGTATCAGCGTCAGTCATTATAATCTGAACACACATCTGTATACTGTATCAGTGTGTCAGGGTCAGTCATTATAATCTGAACACACATCTGTATACTGTATCAGTGTATCAGCGTCAGTCATTATAATCTGAACACACATCTGTATACTGTATCAGTGTGTCAGCGTCAGTCATTATAATCTGAACACACATCTGTATACTGTATCAGTGTAACAGCGTCAGTGATTATAATCTGAACACACATCTGTATACTGTATCAGTGTGTCAGCGTCAGTCATTATAATCTGAACACACATCTGTATACTGTATCAGTGTATCAGCGTCAGTCATTATAATCTGAACACACATCTGTATACTGTATCAGTGTGTCAGCGTCAGTCATTATAATCTGAACACACATCTGTATACTGTATCAGTGTAACAGCGTCAGTCATTATAATCTGAACACACATCTGTATACTGTATCAGTGTATCAGCGTCAGTCATTATAATCTGAACACACATCTGTATACTGTATCAGTGTAGACAGCGTCAGTGATTATAATCTGAACACACATCTGTATACTGTATCAGTGTGTCAGTGTCAGTGATTATAATCTGAACACACATCTGTATACTGTATCAGTGTGTCAGCGTCAGTCATTATAATCTGAACACACATCTGTATACTGTATCAGTGTGTCAGCGTCAGTCATTATAATCTGAACACACATCTGTATACTGTATCAGTGTGTCAGCGTCAGTCATTATAATCTGAACACACATCTGTATACTGTATCAGTGTAGACAGCGTCAGTGATTATAATCTGAACACACATCTGTATACTGTATCAGTGTATCAGCGTCAGTCATTATAATCTGAACACACATCTGTATACTGTATCAGTGTAACAGCGTCAGTCATTATAATCTGAACACACATCTGTATACTGTATCAGTGTAACAGCGTCAGTCATTGTAATCTGAAACACACATCTGTATACTGTATCAGTGTGTCAGCGTCAGTCATTATAATCTGAACACACATCTGTATACTGTATCAGTGTAAGTGTCAGTCATTATAATCTGAACACACATCTGTATACTGTATCAGTGTAACAGCGTCAGTCATTATAATCTGAACACACATCTGTATACTGTATCAGTGTAACAGCGTCAGTCATTGTAATCTGAAACACACATCTGTATACTGTATCAGTGTGTCAGCGTCAGTCATTATAATCTGAACACACATCTGTATACTGTATCAGTGTAACAGCGTCAGTCATTATAATCTGAACACACATCTGTATACTGTATCAGTGTAACAGCGTCAGTCATTGTAATCTGAAACACACATCTGTATACTGTATCAGTGTGTCAGCGTCAGTCATTATAATCTGAACACACATCTGTATACTGTATCAGTGTAGACAGCGTCAGTCATTATAATCTGAACACACATCTGTATACTGTATCAGTGTATCAGTCAGTCATTATAATCTGAACACACATCTGTATACTGTATCAGTGTATCAGTGTCAGTCATTATAATCTGAACACACATCTGTAAACTGAATGCCAGTGGGCGGGGCCTATGTTGCGATGATGTATAACTATTGGTTGATTCTTGAGTCAGTCATATGCACATTTTTCACACATCCCACAATATAAAAACAAGCTGTTTTTAGGAGCTTGATTAAATAAATGCTCTGTTTATAACAAATAGTACGTTTTAAGATCTTAATCTTAAAGGTGGTTGTAATGGTACAAAGACCTCTTATATGTCAAAAGATCGTCAAATTTGATTTCTCATGTCACACCTTTAATACTTTTATTCAGCAAGGATGCAGTGAGAGACAATACATTTATAATGTCACAAACATTTTCTTTTGTATTTTCTATTCATCAAAGAATCCTTGTTTCCACAAAGTATTAAACTGGTTTCAACATTGATAATAATCAAATATTTCTTGAGCAGCAAATCAGCATATTAGAATGATTAATGAAGGAACATGTGACACTGAAGATCAGCTTTGATCACATAAATAAATTAAATCAATTTAAACATGTTCACATGGAAAACTGTAATAAAATTTCAAATATTTTTACTCTATTTTTGATTTTAAAAAATGCAGCTTTGGTGAGCATGAGAGACTCTTTCAAAAATATTGAAAATCTTTCCAACCCCAAACTTTTGAACGGTGGCATACATCTGAATTTAAATTGAAATTGCTTGTAAGCTTGAAAGTGCTTGTAAATAATACTTGAAAATTATGCAACTTATTGTATAAAAAACATACTATTTTTAGTAGCTTTTGATTGTTTCAGTTGTTTATCATATGACAATGAGATTGAATTAATACAAATTAAAACAAATACTGAATAACATAATGATTAAACTTGGAAGATATAGGGCCCTATCTTGCACTCAGCGCACGATCTGAAACGCAAGTGTCAAAGCGCAAAGCGCAAGTAACTTTGTGGGCGGATCCCGGCGCTGTTGCTATTTTCCCTGCGGGATAAATGCCTCTTGCGCCTGGCGCAAATCTAAAAGGGGTTGGTCTGAAGTAGCTTCATTATTCATAGGTGTGGTTTGGGCGTAACGTGAAATAAACCAATCAGAGCGTCATATCACATTCCCTTTAAGAGCATGATGAACGAGATGCGCTTGTTCCATGGCGCAATACTATTATAACGGCGCATTTACCAGGCGCGCTTCAGAATCGGTTCACAGCCGAGGAGATCGATGTTCTCGTCAGGGCCGTAAAAGAAAGAGAAGTGGCATTGGAGATGGGACAAACCCACCAAAATTAGCTTCGGTTATACATGCATATAATAATTTGGGTAAATATGTAGGCCTAAGCTTTATGCCTATTTTTCCGAATAGGACACAACATATTAATACTGTGAAGCTGCTTTGATACAATCTCTATTGTGAAAAGCACTATATAAATATACTTGACTTGACTGGACAACAATGATTTCCCTCGTGTTTTAATATTTTTCCTTATAATAATGTATCATTTGCAAAAAGGAAAATGCATCTGTGTAGATGAGAGAATCATCTACAGTGTACGCGCGTTGTTCACACTCTGTATTATGACCAAGCACGCGCGCTTAAAATAGCATCTGAATGTACGCGCAACGCGCCAATGACTTTAGACTAGGTTTTTTCTGGTCAGTGGCGCAATTGTTTTCTGGAACTGCAAAATAGCATGAGGTAAAGTTTGCGCCGGATCACGCCTCCTCTTTGCGCTGAACCGCCCCGGGGAGCGCAAGTGTATTTCTTAGTTAACCGACGTGTGTCTGTGGAGGGAAAAGTCCGCTTTGCGCGGGTGCAAAATAGGAATGATACATGCGTCGGTGTACAAAGTCAATTGCGCCGGGTGCAAGATAGGGCCCATAGTATCTGTCAAATGCATGAAGGTAAATGGAGAATAAATTGAGACTTTTGCTGAAGTTTCTGTTTCTCAGAAGCAAAAATTACCCAATTTTCAAAACTTAATGTCTCAAGGCTTAGATCCCAAGGTCTACAATCAAAAGTCAATATCAATATGATCTGATCAAAACTGCTATCAGAATTCATTTCACTCCTCCTGTATGACAACTATTGACTGACTTCAGGAGAAACGTCTGACACACGGCCTTCGCTCTCTCCTGAACACCGAATGAAAGCGCGTCTGGTGTCGAGTTGAGGTTACAGACGTGTTTGTGCTGGAGCGATAGACAGCGCTGTGAGGGCTGAAGGGTGAAGATTGTGTATTTGCATGATTTACTCCATTGTAATTATCTGAAGGGTAAAGTGGCTTTTCCGGCACTGAGTAATGAATATGTTGTTTTACATCATCAGCAGCCTCCATCAGCGTGATGAGAAGGTAATTACTATTATTTTGCCTGGTGTTTTATCAAAAGGACCAATATAAGCAGCGTCTAGATCAATCTACTTAATGAAACATTTGATTATATAAACAGATGACCCGAGGATACAGCTAATTAGCCTTTACAAATGGCAGTGTTTTCAATTTGAAACTAAAAAGAAAGAGCTTACAAAATACATACCTGGAAACTATTGCTTAGATTTCTCATTTAAAGAGACGGTTCACTTAAAATGAATACAAGGTGTGTTTTTTTTACAAGAGACAGGAAGGAAAGATACCTTGGATGCATTACATTTAATTGCATTACAAGATTTCAAGTCAATCAGGTTTTATAAATGATTGTTATTGAACTATTCCTTTAATGTGAGTAGTTTGAGATTTTCTTGGAAGTAGAACGAAGACAAGTCACATTAAAATCCTTCTCAGAATCCAAATGTCGTCCGTTTGAGGACAAACAATCAGCAAGAGTCTGTTAAAAATAATCAGCACCTCGGGTCATGAGCGCGTGAACTGCAGAAGTGTTGAAAGACAAGCCGGCCTGTATCCGTCTGAGCAGACGCTAGCGGCGGTGACTCCCATAAATCTCGGCCCGCGGCTGATAAGTTTAAAGCAAGACGTTAATTCGAGGAGCATATGGTGGACTGGCAGTATTTCAGAAGCTGCTGTCTGCATCACATAATTTGATATCCACTCCATTTGAGAGCAAGGTGAGAAAATGGTCTTGGGAGAGTCCCAGTGGCGTAACACCTTCTCAAGCCTTCTTTTTGTTTTGTAATTTGAAACATGCATGACTGAAAATAATTGTTATCTTTATGCTAAAAATTTGTTAAATCCTTTATTTATTATTCATACATTAATAGTAATTAAATAAATGTTTTAATAACTGAATTGAATTACTAAATAATTTAATTATACATTTGTTTTGTTTTATTTTTATATAATAATGATAATTATTATAATTAATATGATTATTTTTCATTTTGGATATATATGATATATATATCATATCATAATATGATATATATATCATTTTTTTTAACATGTCAAAAATAAACATAAAATGTAGAAATACATTACAAATATCTCTTTGTAACACTGATCCAAAGAAGATGAAGATATTTACAGTAGAAAACAGTATTTATTAAAGAACTCAGAATACGCAGGCAAATAACAATCCAAACGATGCGAAACAATACCGAACACTGAACACAGGGATTGGAGGAACTTAAGAACTGAAAGAAACAAGGAAATGAACAACACACAGCTGTGAGGATACATGCAGTGTCCAAACATATGATGGTGGGAAAACATGTGACTATAGAAAAAGCAAACTAAAAGTCCATGGAAATGAAAATAAGTGGAAAACAGCGTCCAAACACAACAGAACTGTGACACATTCTCTCATTATAAATACTTTTTCTTTTGTATTTGAAGCATGGACTCTGTGCAAGGATGTTCAGAATATATTTTTGGACACTTAAAATGTGGTCATTTATTAAATGAACAATATAATAATGATAATAATATAAAATTATAATACTTTAATATTTAATGATAGTACTTTTATAACATGTAATATATCCATCCTGTGTGAGTTATATAAATATAGTTGTACCACAATATCTAAATGAAATCTATAATTATTTTGATGTATTTTTCTCTCTGTTTCAGAATTCTTTCTGGAGTTGCTGGACAACTCGGAAAAGTCGCTGAACGACATGTTTGTGCGCACATATGGCAAACTGTACACACACAACTCTGAGATGTTCGAGGACCTGTTCTCCGAGCTCAAGCGCTACTACACCGGTGGAAACGTGAACCTGGAGGAAGTTCTGAATGACTTCTGGTCGAGACTTCTGGAGCGCATGTTTCAGCTGCTGAACTCTCAGTACACCTTCACCGACGACTATATGGAGTGTATCAGCAAATACACCGACCAGTTAAAGCCCTTTGGAGATGTTCCACGCAAGCTCAAGGCGCAGGTCACCAAGGCCTTTATTGCGGCTCGCTCGTTCGTTCAAGGACTCATGGTGGGTCGGGAAGTGGCCAACAGAGTGGCGAAGGTAAGGCATCTATTTTTACACAAGTCTTCCTGGTCTTACTCAGCTTTCACTGGACGTCTAGACGGGTCAGTGGCCTCCAGCGTCTCCATGAAATAGACCCCACTGCGCTGAGATCAGCTGGATAAACACCAAACCAGAGAGTTATTTAGCTGTTATTATATTATATTATATTATTATATTATATTATATTATATTAGTTATATTATATTATATTATATTTGTATAATAAGAATAAATTCATAAATGATTTGATAAATTATATATATATATATATATATATATATATATATATATATATATATATATATATATATATATATATATATAATATTATATTATATTTGTATAATAATAATAAATTCATAAATTATTTGATAAATAATATATATGTATATATATAAATATTAATTGGCTTTATAATATAATATAATATAATATTTGTATAATAATAATAATTTCATAAATTATTTGATAAATAATTATATATATATATATATATATATATATATATATATATATATATATATATATATATATATTATATATTAATTGGCTTTATAATATAATATTATATTATATTATATTATATTTGTATAATAATAATAAATTCATAAATTATTTGATAAATAATTTTAATATAGGCTTTATATTATATTATATTATAACTTTTAATATTATATTTTATTATATTATTCATGAATTCATTATTTGATAAATAATTTATATATATATGGCACTAGGATCAGTGCAAAACATAAGCAAACCATAAACCATAAAAAAGTCAAGCAAAACATAAACCAGAATCAAGCAAAACATAAGCCATTTATGTGTATGTATTTTCTAAAGGCCACTAGGTAACATGTTTCCATCTGTGCTAATGCATCTTAGCAGCACAGAAGCCTTGATGTGACAGCTGACACTGGACAGGTTATGACTTCAGCCGTGAGGGAGATGCCCTGCGGAGCCATGGACACTTTCTGAAGGGAAGATAAAAGCGTGTGGCCTGGCAGCAACAGCGGGCATCTCTGCGCCATCTCTCAGATCCCTCTTTGATAGCTCGTCTCAGTCACATTTTCCACTGGATGCTGGTGCTGTTTAATGGCTTACTGGATGATTATAAGAATTATTGACAGATTTTTACTACTGAAAAGCCCAGAGAATGTGAGGCCGCCAGGCCTGGTCTGTTCGCAGTGCTTTTGCTTAGATAATAGTTAAGCTGCTTTTGTGTTTGTGTCATCTGTGATGCCAAAGGTAATAAGAAAGTGGCTGTTGTTTTTATGCTTTATACTGCCCTCTGTGATGTCAGAGAGCTCATCACATCTGCCCTGGTTCATAGGTTGAGGATTGGGCAATATACAACTCTAAAAATGCTGGGTTGTTTTAACCCAACTTTGTGTTAAAATTGTGATGTAAAAAATTAACCCAACGGCTGGGTTTGTCCATATTTGACCCAAAGTTGGGTTGAAACAACCAAGCATTTTTTTAGAGTGATAGCAAATTGTGAAAAGTCTGTGTATTGGCCATATATCTGAGACTATCAGCTACTTTAAAACTGGCTAGTAGAACCACATACTGGGCAAAATGGCAATCGGGTCCACATAAATATGTTTGAGTCTGTGCTTTTGTCACTTTGACAGAGTTCACATGAGTATGATTGAAAGCATGAGCTGGATTATTCTTAGCTAATCAGGCTTTATTGTCTATAATGGCAGCTCTGGCCATTCGAGAGCAGTAGAAAGAGCCTAAAATATATATTTGTTTGGTAATGGTGTATAATTGTCATTAGGAGAAGTGTTGTTGAGGAACGCTTCATGCTTACTGGGACCGCAGACTTGAGATACTTGAAACAAACAGTCTATAATTACTCTGTTTGACTCCCCAAATAGTTTTAACAAAATGTGTTATAGCTAGAGTTAAGTTGCAACATAATTGCACTAATCCTCTAATTTAATTTTAAGTGTTTTAGGAGTGTACAAGGAGTGTATACAATATGTACAATACTATTGATACGACTGATTTTTTTCCTAAGAATAAACGCCTAAGATTTAATTTTACTCAAATATCTCAGACTGTGCAGTTTGACGAGGACAGATGTGCTGATACTTTTGTGATTTAGGTGATTAAACTTAACACCCTAGCAACCACATAGCAACACTCTTGCAACTCTTGCTTTATGGCACCACTCACTCAAATCTTGGTTATTGATTTTAATCTTAATTGATATTGATTAATTATTGAAGTACAAAAGCAGGGTTTTTAATATTTAGATCTATCAGCACATTGTGGTTGTAGAAAAACAGAGAGGAAGAGTTTTTTTATATTATATATATATATATATATATATATATATATATATATATATATATATATATATATATTTGAAGCCCTATTTTGTATAATTTTCATGGAAAATGCCCATTGGTGAAGGTTTTTCTTGTTCTGTAGTAATTTTGAAAACCATCTACTGGTGCTTCAGAAAAAATCCAGAAGAGCTCCACTTTTCAGCAGTAAAACCATTAATACACTAATCTTTATTTATTCTTTTTTTTAGCTCCAAAGAACGTACTGTAAATCCAAAAAAAAATTCTTAAGTAAATGAAATGGTGTTCAAAGAAATTCTGTTTGCAACAAACCTTAAGCTGCAAGGTCTGTGTGTATTGTAAGCGATGGCAGAAGTGTGTATTGCAGAGTCTCTCGCTGTCCATCAGATAGACAGCACTAATGGCTGTGTGTGATTCACAGTGTGTTGTGTGCTAATGGACCGGGCTGTTTTCATGGACCTGTGCGGGGCAGTGATGTCACTGACCTGATGAAGGAGACCTGAAGAGAAATACGCCAAAATGTTGTTTACATGCACAAGCACACTCATAGGCCTATACCCAGCCTGATACTGTGGTCATTTTGACATTTTGTTTGTTGCTGTGAAAAACAAGATATTTGTGCTTTGCTATTAATTTAAAGAACTTGATGTTCCTGCTATTCAGATCACTAAAAGTTTGATTAAATAAATCTTTAGTTTTATAATTGGATTTTTTAAAATTGCAATGTAAAGGAGATCAATAAATCATTAGCAGATTATAATAGTAATATCTATGAAAATGGAATTTATTTTTATCTGTTTGAATTATAATATAATATCATATCATATCATATCATATCATATCATATCATATTTGGAGCATCTGTGCTTGTACACTTACCTAAAGGATTATTAGGAACACTAATAATAATAAACACTAATACTGTGTTTGACCCCCTTTCGCCTTCACAACTGCCTTAATTCTACGTGGCATTGATTCAACAAGGTGCTGAAAGCATTCTTTAGAAATGTTGGCCCATATTGTTAGGATAGCATCTTGCAGTTGATGGAGATTTTCACATCCAGGGCACGAAGCTCCCGTTCCACCACATCCCAAAGATGCTCTATTGGGTTGAGATCTGGTGACTGTGGGGGCCATTTTAGTACAGTGAACTCATTGTCATGTCACAAAGCTCGAATCATTTCAAATTGGTTTCTTGAACATGGTGCATTATCCTGCTGGAAGTAGCCATCAGAGGATGGGTACATGGTGGCCATAAAGGGATGGACATGGTCAGAAACAATGCTCAGGTAGGCCGTGGCATTTAAAAGATGCCCATTTGGCACTAAGGGGCCTAAAGTGTGCCAAGAAAACATCCTCCACACCATTACACCACCACCACCAGCCTGCACAGTGGTAACAAGGCATGATGGATCCATGTTCTCATTCTGTTTACGCCAAATTCTGACTCTACCATCTGAATGTCTCAACAGAAATTGAGACTCATCAGACTTAGACAACATTTTTCCAGTCTTCAACTGTCCAATTTTGGTGAGCTCTTGCAAATTGTAGCCTCTTTTTCCTATTTGTAGTGGAGATGAGTGGTACCCGGTGGGGTCTTCTGCTGTTGTAGCCCATCCGCCTCAAGGTTGTGCGTGTTGTGGCTTCACAAATGCTTTGCTGCATACCTCGGTTGTAACGAGTGGTTATTTCAGTCAAAGTTGCTCTTCTATCAGCTTGAATCAGTCGACCCATTCTCCTCTGACCTCTAGCATCAACAAGGCATTTTCGCCCACAGGACTGGCGCATACTGGATGTTTTTCCCTTTTCACACCATTCTTTGTAAACCCTAGAAATGGTTGTGCGTGAAAATCACAGTAAGTGAGCAGATTGTGAAATACTCAGACCGGCCCGTCTGGCACCAACAACCATGCCACGCTCAACATTGCTTAAATCACCTTTCTTTCCCATTCTGACATTCAGTTTGGAGTTCAGGAGATTGTCTTGACCAGGACCACACCCCTAAATGCATTGAAGCAACTGCCATGTGATTGGTTGATTAGATAATTGCATTAATGAGAAATTGAACAGGTGTTCCTAATAATCCTTTAGGTGAGTGTATATCGTATTTGTTATCTTACAAGTTTGTGTATTTTCAACGTCATTGTGCAGAAATCAACTGGAACACGTTACTCTCTGCTCAGGAATAAACCGCTCGATTACACATTTGGGATTAATTGCAATCCGAGGCTTCATCGCTGGTATGTTTTCTCTGTATTAAGCACTGAAAATCCACTTGTGTTAGATTATGAGAACCATTTGGAGAAATCATGCTTCATGCCGTCCCTCTGTACTTGGAACAATGAAAGGGGCAAAAGAAGATTTAACAGATTATTTTTCTCCAGAGATATGAGGAAAACATTATTTAAGCTTCAAAACAGCATTTGAGTTATTTAGAGTTTCAGTGTGTGAACTACAACTGTATATAGTTACTAAAAGGAAGAATAATATAGTAAAAAAAAAAAAACTTTCCGGTTTCAAGTTCTTTGAGTGTGATTGTCTGAGCTTAAAACACATTTAAATTCATGTGAATGCAAAGTTCTAGCTATGGAAGCTCAATGTCATTGTGTTCGTTGTGTCATTGTGTCAACTCAGATCATCATGCAAAACAAGTATTGGCAATGCTTTCTAGCTCACTGTATGACACAAATGTTTGAAAGAAACTTTTTGAAAAATTTGTAAGAATGCATTAAAATACTTAAGTATGTACATAGTAATGCTTTAGCTGTGACAGTATGCATGCTTCCAATGAGTTGTTAGTTTGGCGTCCATGTTTGTGTACTTGCATAGAGTATGTTTCTGGCTTTTAGTTTCGTCAGTGGTCAGAATGAAGGTAAAGATATAGGAAACATATTTTTCCACCAGGATATTGAGGTTTTAAGTTCAATGGCAGCCTTGAATTATTTTACAGACATAAATCTTGATCCTAATGTCCTGCTGTTCAAAATAAACATGTTAGCGCGGTTTATATTTGGTCTAGAAAGAGTTGCTATGGTACATAGCTGAATTTAAAAATAAAGGGAACTTGACCTTAAAGCGAACTCTGCAAGTTTTCCATACTTCTGTCAGGCTGTTTCGTTAAAGAAGAAACTCTTTTCTTACAGTTGGGAGGATAGAGTTGCCTAGTTCAATAGGATCAGTAGTCTGTCTGTCTGCTGAACTGACGTCTGTTAAGGTCTCATTGATGGTCTCCCATGGGAACGCCACCGATTTTCAAGTGCACATACCCTTTCTGTTAGAGAGCCGAACTCGCCACATTGTTTACTAGGATGCCACATTCTGTAAAAAGCGCAATATTTCATCTCTTGGTTATAAAATAGAATGGTTTATGCTTCAGTTGCATAAGGACTCCTCGTTCACAGTGTTATTTTAGTTTCATTGAGGTACTATTATAGTTTGTATTATGTTTTATTTATTTCCGTTTATTCCGTTTATAATAATACTAATAATAATGCATTTTATTTCTAACGTGCTTTTCTTATACTCAAAGCACTACAATATACAAAAAGAGAATAACAACAATAAGAAACAATAATACAAATACAATCATTTACAATAGTAAATGATCCCAAAAGTTTTGAAATAAAAAGTACATTTTAAAAAATATATTTTATTTTATTCCATTATATATATATATATATATATATATATATATATATATATATATATACACATACAATCTTTTTAGTTTTACATTTTCCTTTTTCAATTTAATTTCTTACATTTTTAGTACTTGTCATCTTTGTCATCTTTTGTGTTTTTTTTTCAAACATGCCTATAGTTTTTTTTTATTAATTTTTAAAAAGTTTAATGAAGAAATAAATCATATTTTTTCAATTAATGATTATTTTATTCCAAGTAACATTTTTATTTTTAAAAAAAATCATATTTTCTATAATTTTATTATTATTATTTCTTTCATTTTCGTTTTATTATTATTATTATTATTATTTTATTATTTATTTATTATTATTATTTTATTATTTTATTTAAAAAATATGATTATTATTTCATAAAAAAATATGATTATTATTTTTTATTTGTTTTATTTAGTTTAATAAAATAACCGTGCGTCTTGATGTTGCACGGCTGTGTGCATTTGTGTTGGCCGGTAATTGAGCATCAGACTTGTCAGAGCCCGTGTTGTGACATTATGTCGCTGCGTTCCTGGCACTGCTGTGTCCCTGTTGACCCCTGACATTTGAGACGTGGCTAAAGTGCAGACTCTGTCAAGTGCGGCACCTTTCAACGGAGAGCGGCGGGTGGCCCAGGGGTGCAAACCTAACACCGTATGACACTCTGGTCTGAGCCTGAAGAGCTGGCCTGGGAGTGAAGGGGACCGTCGGAGACCAGGAGACAGATCCCCGGCGCAGAGGCTCTGATATTTTCCTTTTAGTCAGCGGCCGTATGTCGGGGTTCATCAAAAAAGCAATCGTCCGCAGCTGTCTGAAGCAGTCACAATGAGCTGATGGGTAGTGCTGATAACAGATAAAACACGGCCCCTCACCTTCACCTTCAGATAGCAGGTTCTGCGAGGACACTAGGGCTGACTTTTCTACCTGTCCTCGCTGACTGTTAAGATGGGCCTTTTGAGTGTACAATAAGTGACACTGGACCAGCCTCACTGGGACCGTCTTTCTCTTTTGCTTTTCATTTGAAAATCCAGCCAGCCGTGTGTCCTTCCTCCACTGAAAGAGCCTTTGAAAGTGCACAGATATAAAGTGAAACAACAAACCCGTTACAAAACTCGTACAAAGATCTGTTCAATTAACACACAATTCACACACATATCTTGTAGATGTGAGCAATAAATATTTATTCATTTATTTACCATACGGTCGCATTAGTTATTGCATAAAAAATAATATAATTTGTGCAGCATTTATTAATTTTTGTTCATGCAAATTCGTTCATGTTTTGTTTGACTGTTCACAGTGAATTAACTTACGCCAACAGATGCATTGTATTAGGAAATGTTGAAATTAGCTAAGATCAATAAACGATCAAGTATTATTTATTGTTAGTTCATGTTAACTAATTTGGTTACTAATTTTGACAAATGAAACCTTATTGTAAAGTGTTACTTTTTTGTTGTAGTTGTTGTTGTTGAAAAAGCACATGCAGGGCATTACAGATAGAGAAAAGTGCCGTGCCAGGACAAAAAGGCATTTTATTTTATTTGATTCTATTTGAATGTTTCTCATTAAATGAAAGTGTTGTGTCGCTGGCAGTCACTGAACTGCTCTTTAGTTGACTGTTTCTCTTTGATTCAATTGGCTTGTGTTAATGAGGGTCAAACTATTGTTCCTATGATGCTGTTTAAATGTTACCATCTCCATTTTAATTACTCGCCAAAGGCATTTTTATTTGCATTTGGCTCTTAGTGAGGATTAAACAAATATTCCGGGTTAAATACAAGCATTCCACAGAAAATACTTATGAATATATACCAGGAATTATCTTACAATGTGAATCTAAAGTCTAAAACATTACCCAGAAGAAACACCATAGGAACTATCAACTTTGTTACATCTGAGGATATTTTGTGTGTGTGTGTGTGTGTGTGTGTGTGTGTGTGGTATTTACACTAACAACTCGACATTAGCATACTGAGCTCTGACTATTCCTTACATTTTTGGATTTTGCGTACAAGTTATCTTCCAACAAAATACTACCATGGAAATTTGAACATTTTGAACACTTTTTCCTTTTGAAATTTTTCTATGGGCATGATTGGTTGCCTCACTCCATATTACAGCAGGGAACATCAAAAGTGGTTGTTTGTGATTGCACATTGGCCATTCGTTGGCTGAAAAGACCATCAAAAATAAAACCCTGGTTACTTCCATCAAAATTGTTCTCAATAATGTCTCATTAAAGCCTATTGTATAGGTGAAGATAGTGTGTCAATAAATGTGTCTGACCGTGTTTAAAGTGCACGTGTCTATTATGCCTTCGGGATAATATATAGCCTACCTGGCCTTGTTTTTCATAAAGTCACTTTTTAATAGACCTAGGGACAATTGTGGGTCATGTTGTTCATGATTTGTGGATGCGTTTTAAAAAAATGATTATATGTAAATGTCTTGATGCGAATGCACTCCCTCATATTGAATCATTTAAATGAGAGAAAGAACAACCTGGTATGCGTACGCACTTCAATCTGACATTCTTGTAAAAGCACTCAATCTGTCACCTGAATTTCACGACCCTTAATATTGGCACAAACTCATGATTAGCACCAGCGTCGTATAATCTTTATGGACATCCAGCCATCGGGAAAGCACGTCAGATCTGTGCCCTTGGAAGCTGTTGAGGAAGTGTTAGTATCTGTCAGGGCATCTAAACACAATAAAGCGCCAGTGGAGCGTGATCCGCCGCAGTCGGGCATGACAAATACAGCGACTGAGCTCTTGTCTTTATTATCTCGCTCACGTGTGTGTGTGTGTGTGATCTGCGGTGCGGTGGCGTGCTAACCGCAGCAGAACTGATTGTTTTGGAGCCAGTGTCTCGGCTGGGGGTTAAACTGTCACTAGCTCTCACTGGCTCTTGTCCTCAGATGCCGTTCAATTAGAGAGATTTGTTAATTGTAGGGCAAACCTGCATGTGAGATGATGCTACTGTAGCATAGGAGATGTGGTGAAAGAAAGAGACATTTTGCAATAGGTTTTGAGGCCCGCAATATAAATGCTTATGCTTTTAAGCAATGCAAGCTTTTTGAAATATGACCAGAAAGCATTGCATTCTCAGTGTTGGCACTAGAGGTGCTTTAGCGATCATTCATTTAAATGTTCTTATTTACTGTCAGTTTTCTCTTTCAGATCAACTACTGTTATTGCAGAGCAAAAGTTTGAGGGAATATCTCTGAGCAAGTTAGTCGAAACAAGTTTGTGAAGGTACTGTAATTTAAATGCTATTATAGTATTTGTTTTGAATTAATATATACGTATATATATATTTATATTTATATTTATTTATATTTCTATATAGCTTTATATTTAATGGTTTAATGGCACAGACATGTATGTGCAATGCAAATTGCAATGTTGTGTTAGCGTATAAAAACATGTCTTTTTATGTATTTGTATATGTTTTTGGCCCTTAAATATATGAATATTCAGCTCCATAGGAGAATTATATTGCTCAAAGGTTGCTCTTTCAGATCTCGGGAGACCTTAATGGAGATTTTAAGTATGTTTAAATTAAGTACCACCGTCTCTGTGATGTTTCTTATAAAATGCCTTTGCAGAAATGAGTTGCAGTAAAAAAATCATCTGACAAGCAGAAGCGATTGCAATTGTAAAGAGATTGTTTCTCCTCTCTTTTGTATTAAAGGTCCTGTTGAGTGTCTAAACACATTGTGCTGAATAAACAAACATGTTTCAGAAGTGTGATCATGCAGCGAAGCGTATGAAATGTTGTTGTGTGGGTTGTTTCTGTTGCCTTGGGCATAAGCAAGGTGGTTGGGAAAGTTCACATTAGTTTGCTTTAGTTTGTGAAAGATGTGTTGTCATGTTAGTTTAAAATATTTCCATCCATCCATTCATTTTCCAAACCGCATTTCCTATGTAGGGCTGTGGGAGTTTAATATTTACTCGAATGAATGAGGTCAACGCAGACGTTACGCTAACAGTCCACCAAACTCCAGCTCCAAGTATTATAATATAATATATTTATACTTACCCATGTCATCAAGCAAAGCATTATTTATATCAAATTAATTGTGATTAATCATGCTTATAGCTTTCCCATTCATATGTATAAGCATTAGTATTGTAAAATGAGTTAGTATTGTGCAAAAAATGTGAATGTGAATGTGTATTCAGAGGATGCTGGATTCACATTTCCTCTTTTCCCACTTTTTTTATCTGTCTTTCTCGTTGACAGATGGCGTGTTGACATTAGCCGTGTTAGTTCACTGGCAGTGCATCGGTGTTAATGATGCTGCCTAATGTCCGAAAGAAAGGGCATGTGATGCTGGCGTGAGTGCTAATGTAGATCTTTAGAGAGATTGAGCTTTATTTGGATTAGTAGGGCAGTGCACTAGTTTGTGTCATTGCCGGCAGATTTCTGTACTTGCATTCCATCTTTTGTGAAAAATAAACAGCAATGATTACTGAAATAGAGAGCTGCAGTAATGTGTACGTTTATAGGTTATACCACAAGTTACACATTTCCATTGGCTTTTGGATTATTGCAGAAAATAAGTTTTGTGATTCTGACATGTTTTGTTCATCAAGATATTCCTCACAAATTAACACAACATTTATGAATTTGTCAATATTTGTCATAATATAAATGAACTAGTTGCATGACTTCAACGTCACCATCACTAAGCTACTAACTCTTTATTTTAAAATATTTAAGTTGGACAATTTAAGTTAGAATAGTTAAAATAGTTTGCAAGAGTGCGTTAAAGTTAAATGTATGAATTAGCTTACTCAAATATCTCAAGTTAAGAGCAATTAAAATGTTCTAGTAGAAAATAAAAATCTGCTATTTCTGCTTGCAACTGATTACCTCAAATCTTTTGAGTTTTGCCAATTTTGGGGGGTTTACAGTGAGTGCATTAACAAATATAACTTTGGATTTTAAAAATGTATTAATAAATGTTGAAATTACCGTTGACTAGATGAATAAATCCTAATGAACTTTTGTTTATTGTTAGTTCATGTTAACTAATGTTAACAAATTAAACCTCATTGTAAAATGTTGAGGCCTGTTCACACCAAGGACGATAACTGTATAAAGATATAGTTCTAAAAATCATTCCTAATATAAAAGAATATCAGATTCAACTATAACGATAACAACAGAGGAACGATATGTTGAAATCACTTTCAGAATGTTTTTTTTTCCAGCTGATGAACGATAAAAACATTGACAGCCAATCAGAATCCATCCTGCTTTAAAGACCTCAATCATTTAAAGTGACAGTCAACAAAACTGCAGAATAATAATCCGCTGGTGTGGACACTAATATAGTTATCGCAGAGTTATATTTAAAGTTATATTTATAGTTCTTGGTGCGAACTGGCTGTATTTTCTTGTAAAACACACTCATCTTTGTTTTATTAATGAGTAAGAAAAATCTTGTTTTACAGTGTACCGGAGTCACACTTAAAGGGACATTAAGTAAGAATTACTCCCATCTAGCGGTGAAATTGTATTTTGCATTCAAACGAATTGTGCTCTCCAGCGCCTCGCGTTTTCAAATGCGCGTTGCATCTACGGTAGCCGTTATGTACCAAAAAGCAATGACAGGATGTCTTCTAATAGCACTTCGTCGAGTTTTCCTTCGGGTGAACAACAGGTTTGTTATTTCAAAGAAACTTCAAATTGACACAACGAACAAACGAACGTTACAGTATGAATTAATGAGTGTCAAAAACATGAACTATTGTAATTAGTAGGTATGCCTTGTTTACTCGTTATATTTTCTGAAGTACGTGCATTGTTAGATATCATCATCATCCGATGATCCAACAGTAGGGAGAGGAAGAAGTAGAGGTAGAGGAAGAGGACAGAGAGGCAGTGGATCAGTGGATCAGTGGGATCTGGGTGAGGAAGAGGAGGAGAGCGAGAGTCAATACAACGACGACAAAGATGCCCGGCAGTTACAAGAGACGATCTTGATAGAATTGAAAGTTTCCAAAGGCAGAGAAGAGAAGCGACCGATGTTTGTACAATTTATATGTGGCTAGCAGTAACTTTAGCAAGTCATTTTCATTCTCTGTACAATCTTATGCACGTAGCAAAATATTCACAACTTGATCTTGATTGTTTATGAAAAAAGAGAGCTATAGAAAATGTTTCAAAAAGCAATGTTTTCTTTTGCGTCAGTTACGTCACACTGGCTCTGAACGAAAACGTGCTGTGGAAACGCGTTGGCGTACTTTTTGTCCCTCTCTGCTATTATAGTTTTTCAAGATGGCGGAACTACATGGAAGCCTCCGTGGACTTACCCGTCCCATGGATATAAAGATAATAAATTCTTCATTTACGAAGATAAATCAGATAATTGGCAGAGGTATTTGTACACCATTGGGGACATATTTATGAATAAAAATATTGATTTTAGATAATAAATTACCTAAAAAAAGTTACTCATAGTCCCTTTAAGACCCAAGAAGTTCTTTAGTTGAAGTCTTCCTGTTAGCTTCTGCTTCTTATTAACTACTTATGTCACTTCTTGCACCTTCTCAGCCCTTCTCTGACATTTGAAACGAAAGAGAGGAACAGAAGGAGGTGCTGCACCTTCAGTGATCTGATTATATCATATCCAAGCCTACACTCGCAAGCTGCTCCTTGCGAAGTTTCACTCGTGTGTGTGTGTGTGTGTGTGTGTGTGTGTGTGTTGTGTTTGATTCTGGAGGCTCGTGCCAGATTGGATTGGGCATACTGTCATAATAACTGCGGATTAGATCCATCTGCTGACAGGAATGTTCTTTTTGTCATGCCAAACGCGTCACATTAGAGCAGCTCTAAGCTCGTTGCGTTGTATCGCATCTCTTAACACCGTTCAAGGTTAATTCTGTGCCTCTTCCTAAAACCATTGGTCATATATTTTTTTCCCAGATGCGGCTGACGAGTCTCAGGATTTGTTCAGCAAGATTTCCCATGGGTCGGTTTACCCTGGCTATGTGGTTCAGCGCGGAATGAGAAATCAAATGTGCCAGGCTTAAAATGGAACACAATGTACCCAACAGGATTTCTGTGCAGTTGCTCAAAGCCATTTTATCTTCTCCCAGTACATGCAGCACAGTATATTATTGTCCTTTATGGGTTTTTATAAGCAGGACTCCCCATTTCAGATTTATCCTGAAGGCGTTTCCTTACAGAAGATTGAGGAGGCACTTTGCTCGTGCTTTTCTTCGCATCAACAGCATGCTGATATAATGATATCATTGTGCACTTATGATTCGAATCCCTTTTAAGAAAAAAAAAAAAAGGGATTTGAGCATGTTCTTCTTTAAGGGTTTTGCACTGCAGTTTATATTACAGAGAATGATGCAATTGAATTGAATTCAAGTTCACTCAGATATTTCTAGTCTTCACAAAGAGTTACAAAGAAAGTAGAAAAACTGAAATATATATTATATATTCAAATAATATGAAGGCGTATGTGTATATAAGTGTGACAAAAATATGAGAACATTTTGAACTTTTTATATGTTAGTTGACCAAGGTGAATTGGTAACCAGTTATCATTCTGTTGAGAGACTCAGAATATATCGTATAAATACAAGCAGGCTCAGTTGTGGTTTCAGAAATCCATTGTATCGTATTCCTGCTTGATTTCAAACAGAACCGGCTCTTTCCAGACCCTCAACCCAGATCTTAGCCAGTACAATCCATGAAACTCCATCAGAGCTGTTGGATAGAACGTGTTGGATAGCACGTTGTATAGCATAGAGCTCCATCATGCACATTATTGTGATAGATCTGAGCATTATGAATCTTTAAAGGGGCTATATGTAGTTTTTAGCGGTCTCTAGCGGTGAAGTTTCAGATTGCAACCAATTTTTACAAGAGCGCTCGTGCTCGAACTCATAGACAATACCGTCCATTATGCAAATATCTCGGCGAATACGTCTAGTTGAGCTGAAAAGAACCATATAAGTTAAAAAATTTGGTGGTGTTTTCGCAGAGATATTAGCCAAAAACCATCGGGTGCGTTGCAAAATTGCGGATGCCGGAGACGTCACGATCTCAGGAGAAAATCGCTCGTATCTCTGACAAGTGGATCATTGTAATGTGTGATTACAACCCCTTCACACACAGGCAATAAAAAAAAGGATTCATTTTAGTAGAAAAGTTACATATAGCACCTTTAAATTGAATCTTTCATTTTTTTTAACGAGTCATTGATTTTATCCTTTTTAGTTGTCTTCTTTTTTTAAATCTTTGAATATTCTGAATTTAATCTTCGTATTGAATAATTACTCATTTTGAATTCAATATTTTTAATTCAGTCTTTTGAATTTTATCTCTGATATGAATCTTTGAATTGAATCAAATCATCAGATATCAGAACTATTAAAAGAAGTACTTAAATTAGATTGCTCTACATGTACCAGAGCACAATTAGTGTTTACAATTATATTTCTATATGTCTTTAACATGACATGCTAATGATTTGCAATGTTAAATAGGACCTAATATACTTTTTTTCAAGTCCATCTTTCTTTAGTGTGTAATGTTGCTGTTTGAGCATGAAAAAGTCCCTCCAGCAGGAGTTCTTCTCTATATCAGTGTCACTGTTCATGAACTCCCTGAAACGCCTCCATTGTAGTCTTGAGTGTCTTCTGGGAACGAACACATCACAATGTTTCTCATTTAAATAATTAATATGCAGAATAAAGGGGCAGGGCCTGGTTGAGTTATTTAGTAGTGTGTTGAAACTGGCGGTTATGGTAAGGAGCGGGACATTTTAAAAAGACACTCCAAGCGCTTGACCAATCACAACACATTGATCTAGCCGACCAATCGGAGCACAGTGTGCTTTTCATAAGGAGGGGCTTCATAGACAGGAAGTAAACAGAGCGTTACTGACAGGAGGAGCTGCAACAATGGAGAATATGGGGAAAATAATGTGTTGTTGTTGAACATTCAAGAAATGAAAAATTTTCTTGTAGAGGACAGAAACAAATCAAGACTTTGAAAAAGGACATAATAGGTCGTTTTTAAGAATGGTTGGCCGAGGTTTTTTTGTAAAGGTTTTTTCAACTATTGCATTAGTCTGTGACAAGTCTGTCAAAGACTGATCTATTCTGAATATTTTTTTTTTTTGTGTTGCATCGAGAAGAGTTCAAATGAAAGTTTCTAAAATGAAAATAAAATACATGTGGTATTTCGTGACTTCCAGGTTGCCAGCAAAAAAGTGTTAAAACTAGTGTCGGTTTTGGCCGTTGGCCTGTAAGCAGAATCACAGCTCAAGGGATTGGACGATTGCGACTGGCTGGTGTGAAAAAGGGGGATTTTATTGGAATTCGCTGCTATTGTGGAAGGCGTCTGAAGCCGGAGCTCATAAATGACTCACAGGTCTCTCTGTCCTCAGGAAATCTCGGCTGCTGATCAAGCTTACTGCATGTTGCTTTCTCCATGGCTTAGCTTGATTCCTGGGCTTTTCAGATTGATTTGCGACAAGAATATCAGAGCATTGCGAGGATGGCTGCTTTACTTTCATAAAAAATTCATTGTTTTGCATGCTTTCTAGCTGTGAAATGTAGAAACATGGAAATGACCTAGTTTGTGCTCCTGCATATCATCTTGCATGTTGAACGCACGTCATATTTCTCCTCCATCACTGCTGGGCATTTCTTCTGCATGACAGTTGTGTCAAAGTTAAGATAGATTTTTATAAAATATATGCAGTGGGAAAACCCGCAGGAACATTTTATTGCTCACAGGTTACGCTTTAATAACTCAGTGCTATGCGTGTACATGAACATGACTCTGAAATAAATCATTTTGTTGACCTCAAGTACCTACAATCTATAGTATTTATTGGCTTGAGGAATTTCATTACTTTTATACATCAGTGCACCTGAACAGTTCCATTTTAAAGATATGTAGGTGTACTGTAGGTGTTTTTAAAAACCTTCTGCTCGCCGAGGCTGCATGTAATTGATTAAAAACCGCTGTAAAAACAGTAATACTGTGAAATATTTTACATAGCTGTTTTCTATTTGGATATATTGTGTAATGTTATTTAGTCTTGTGATCAAAGATGCATTTTCAGCATCATTACTCCAGTCTTCAATGTCACATGATCCTTCAAAAATCATTCTAATATGCTGATTTGATGCACATTTCTGATTTCTGTCAGGACCACTATCATCAACTAAAATTGACAACAAGCATACAGTTTGGGATGGAAGAGGGTAATTCGCTCCTGAGAAATGAAATAGCTGCTGATAATACTGAAGGAGCTTATATATGTACACGGTGATAGGCGTCGTATTCCTATAGGTAGGTGTGGATCAGCTGATGCGAGCTTGACTAACGTGAACTGACGTTACGCTTCATTATTATCAATGTTGTACTGTAAACAGTTGTGCTGCTGCTTCATACTTTTGTGGAAATCTTGTTTATTTTCAAGATTATTTGATGAATAGAAAGTTCAAATGAACATTTAACATTATAACATTCAAAATGTCTTTACTGTCATTTTTGATCTATTTAATGCATTTTTTACTGAATAAAACTATTAATGTTTTAAAAATAAAATAAAACAAATCTCACAGGCCCCAAACTTTCAAACCCTAATGTAATAGGTCGAATTTATTGCTGAAATTCAATAATGCGACATGTGATTCTTCATCTAGGGCATTTGTTAATCAGTCATAATCTTCTTATTAAAAATAATAATACATTTATTGCATATTTGGCTTCTCTGCACTCACAAAATTAGGAAAAATGACTTGTATGTATGTATATATAGCATATACATATGAACCATTATAGTTTTACAGTGATAGAGAAGTCAGCAGGGTGTTTCCATTAAACAGAATTTGTCCTGTCAACCTCTCAGATACTGTATTAAAGCTTGAAAATGATCCCATGATTTTGCAGTCTCAAAGTACAACGAAATATCCTTGTGGTGTCCCTGGTTTAAAGTCACATTTGCTCGCAGACAGTCTCTCTGTATTGTTCTGCGTGAAGTAAATGGCTGATTAGGAAACGCATGAGAAACCCTGTCAGCGCAGGGTGTGTGAGAGGCTGCTGTGATGAAACTGCAGAAACACACTGCGTTCAAAGCTCTCCTGCGCTCAGCATTTGATGTCGGAGTGTAAAACGGGGAGCGTCAGAGCAGCTCCGTTTGATCCTCTCCGTTCTCAGTCTCCAGGAGCTCCAGAAACACTGGTAGCTTTGGAGCGGGAGAGGAAGGGAAGTTTGGCGCTGTCTGGATCTGAAGGATCATCAGGATGATGAAGACAGGAAGAGTTTATCCTCCAATCCGGAGGTGTGACACGGCTTCAGAGTCGCAACTGATCCTACGCTTGTTCTTTCAATTACGAGCCGATGGTAGAGTGGTGTAAAGCAAAGATTTTGAAGGGTAAATAAATCAGACTTGACAGAATACATGTGTTTGAAACATTAGAAAAGTTCTTTGTAAACTATCTCCCGTACAGAACAGGGCGAAGTCGATACTGCAGGAGCTTAAAGTAAGAAAAGAAGCGCTTTTGCTCTGTTGCAAGGAATAAACTGAGGCTTAAGATAGTTAGCGTAGGCCGTACTGCATAGCCTATAGCCTATATTGTATTCTGCCTACCATTTTTATTTTCTTTAAAAACTTTTGCTTATCCAGAAATAAAAATGGTTATTTTGCATTAAAAAATGTGGCAGTCCAATTACATATTTTATGTATTTTATACTGCACATTTTGGAAATTGCAGTAGACCATCAAGGGTTGTCTGTGCATTATGATGATGATGATGATGATGATTACTACTATTATTACATTTCCAGTGCTATTTTAGTATAATTTTATACTATATAATATGTATTAATATTTCGATTTAGCTTTTTTTTATTATTATTAATTTTATCTAATGTTTTTTATTTATTTTATTTTAGCTTTATTTCAATTACCATTTTTTTTTAAATTAGTTTTAGTTAATAATAACAACACTCGTTTCATACATTTAAACAAACAAGTAAACTTATTTTTGGTAATTTTGAGAGAAAGTTTAAGAAAATAAACAATCAAAATATCTAAAATCCCAGTTAAAAGACAAACTTTCAATTGTGAGTTGTAAACTCGTGAAACAGAGGTTGTGTCTTTTCTTCCCTATCTGTGTAAAAAAAAAAGGCTTCTGGACCAAGAACAAATGTGGGCGGGGCTTGATTTTGTCCGTGGGAAATTGATTAGATTGTCGGTTTGCTATTGGTCAATCTCATGTGAGTGACAGGTTGCCCCGCCTTCATTATCAGAGAGGAGAAGAGATGCTGCAAGAGGGAGGAGAAGTTGTTTTGATTAAAGATCATCTGCACGGATAAATCATTTATAATAAATCTGCAATATTCCATAAAAAATATGAATTTTGATTTTATGGTAATACAAAGTTTTAATTATTATGTATTATTATGTTTACTCTGAAGCAGGCTTCTATATTAATTAGCACACCTGTTCTCGTGCATACCTGTACTGTATATTCTGTATATTTTTACACTGTATTTTCAGGTTTTCACCCTATAGTCCTCCCGTGATGGTAAAAACTCGTGTTTGGTGCTGCAGTTTTAGTGTTATAAGGCAATGGTGCACAGCACTGTCAGGTTTGATCAGAGAAATCAACACAACATGTCCTTTCACATCTCTCTGTGAGCGATCAGCCGCATGTTTCCAGCTGACCGTCTGCTCCTCTCAGTGCGGCCTTGACCTTTGGAGAGCGCCGGCACATGATGGACAGAAGGTGGCTGGCATACAAGCTCCTGAGTCAAGTATAAAGATAGAAAATGACATCCAATTATCAGAGGCGGTTGGAAGTAGATACTTGTCTTCTCTGAAGGCTAGATGTGAGAATGTTGCCATTTGAGCTCCGTCAACAAGTGTCTGTGAATCTTTGCGAATGTAGTATCCTGAAAGAACCCATATTGACACTGAAAATGGACATGCATTGAGCGGACGGCTCAGTCCAGTGTGGTTTGAAAGACACCTTTGACCTGTTCTCAATGCAGTTCTTCACTCTGAAAAACACTTTAAGTGCGGCACAAACAGCGTTTAGAGGTCCTAGGTTGTGAGTGTATAGTGTAGTGTCTCTCTAGAATATATTTCAGGCCAACTCATTTCTCATTTCCTTCCAACAGCCTGGAAGGCAACTCTCAAATGCATTCACACACTCATCTGTTCAGCCAGGACTAACATTTTCCCATTGTTTATTTCTCCTGCAGGTCAATATATCTCCAGGATGCAGTAAAGCATTGACCAAAATGTTGTTCTGTCCATATTGTGGAGGAATGCCAGGCCTCAGACCCTGTGCCAACTACTGCCAGAATGTGATGCGGGGCTGCCTGGCCAACCAGGCCGACCTGGACCCAGAGTGGAACCTCTTCATCGGTGAGATACGCTTCTGTTTCCAGCTCGCTTTTCAAATATTGATTTCTTCTTTCTTTTTCTTTCTTTCTTTCTTTCTTTCTTTCTTTCTTTCTTTCTTTCTTTCTTTCTTTCTTTCTTTCTTTCTTGCAAGCGTTCTATCTACCTGTCTATTTATGGAGTCATCTATCTATCTATCTATCTATCTATCTATCTATCTATCTATCTATCTATCTATCTATCTATCTATCTATCTATCTATCTATCTATCTATCTATCGTTCTACCGTTCTATCATCTATATATCGTTCTATCGTTCCATCTATCTATCGTTCCATCTATCTATTGTTCTATCTATCTATCGTTCCATCCATCCATCTATCGTAAGTTATCATTCCATCTATCTATCATTCCATCTATCTATCGTTCCATCTATCTATCGTTCTATCGTTCTATCGTTCCATCTATATCAACTATCCTTTTATCCATCTATCCATCTATCGTAAGTTACCATTCCATCTATCTATCGTTCTATCGTTCCATCCAGCTATTGTTCCATCTATCTATTGTTCCATCTGTCTATCGTTCCATCTATCTATCGTTCCATCTATATCAACTATCCTTCTATCCATCCATCCATCTATCGTAAGGTAGTGTAATCATTTAATTGTATTGTATTGGTAGTTGGTCCAAATAAAGAGTTTCAGTTTTCAGGCCAGTAGGTTTTGTTTTCTGCCAAGAATGGTAATGTCATTGCTTTAGCCGACTCACATTGAGTTCTGGCTCCATTCCAGTTTTTATTGTCCTGTTTCATTTAGAATTTTGTCACATTACCGAAGTAAAATGTGTTGTGAATGCTATTCCATGCCGTTATAGAAATGCAAAATTGAGAACTTGCTTTATTTCAAAAACACGGCTAATTGCTCCAGGCACTTTTCACCTCCTGCGGTATGCAAAAGCTACATCCCTGCTGCTCAGTCCTGTTGAATGTTTAATATATTCCCGTTGATGGCAATAAATATAGTTTGAGTGATGGTTCAGCTTGATTCATATGACCTATAGGCACTCGCTTTAGCAGCTTAATGCCTCCCACCCACAGAACTGATACTGTGAAAGTCAATTACCATTTTCTTCCTCTTACCTTCAACATTCTCAATGCAATGTGAAAAATGGATGTGTTGTTTAACTTGGAAAGTGAAACTTAAATTTGTCAGTCATTTGTGCATTCAAGGCTCTTTTTTTAAAGGGGTCCAATAATGTCCATTTTTGCAAGATGTAAAATAAGTCTCTGATGTCCTCAGAGTGTGTATGTGAAGTTTTAGCTCAAAATACCTCATAAATATATATATATATATATATATATATATATATATATATATATATATATATATATATATATATATATAGCATGTTAAAATTGTCACTTTTTGATAGTGAGCAAAAACGTTAAAAAAAAATCCCTTTAAATGCAAATGAGCTGCTGCTCCCGGTACAGAGGGCAGAGCTTCAAGAGTGTGTGTGTGTGTGTGTGTTAGCAGCTCTGATTACCACACACAGACATGCACTGAAAATTATAGAAACTGTTCAGCCTTTTATGTTCAAACTGGAGTCGGACAAAATGGAGAGATTCAAGAAGTGACAACATATAGAATGAAACAGGAAGTTTCTGAATGGATAGTTAATAAATGTGTGTAGCTGATGTGGAGTTAACTATCATTCTGTCACGATAATCTATAAATCACTCCATATATGCTCCATGAAGATAGACTTATTTTAGTGAAGGCGCTCGTTGTAGGTCCTACCAGCCGTTTGTTGTAGTCCTTAAGAAGCTATTTCTTTAAAAGAAAATATCTCCCTTTGCTTTGAACTTGAGCGTCGCAACTTTCCAGATGTTGTTTATGCATCACACAGCAACATTACACACTACTAAAGTTAGAAAAGTGAAATCATAATCAACCTCTTCCCCCTGATGTGCTTTGCCTTCTTTCTCAAACCACTTTGGCTTTGTTTTGCATTTTTCAGAGCTCATTTTCTGCGGTATAGATTTTAAATCGGTGTATTGCTCCCCCACAGAGAGGAATCGACTGGCTTTATAGTGCCGCGGTTCAATTATCAAAAGAGGATAATTCATTTTGTTTTGCATATTTATAGATTGGCCACACAGAAAGTAGTTTTTGTTTGAAATAGCATCTCTGTGCGGTCAGCTTGGATGGGCTGGCGGTCAGGCCTGACCTTTGCTCCATGTGGCATACGTGGCATTTCCCCGTGCCTGTGTTGATGTGCCCTTCTCACCTGCATTGATTGTCAAGCCTGTGAAGACATTCAGAACACGTCTTCAGCAGGTCTGGCCCATTCACTGCATCGATTGAAGAAACTGTGTGGTTTACCAAACTTTCACTGGGAATGCCTTTTGGAAATTGGCACTATTGAGTTGATTATGTCGACCGGCGTGTTAATTTATTTATTTATTTTAATGGACGAAGTCAAGGGCGTATATATGCGATATGGGTTAATGCAATTTAATTATAGCAATTCCCAGAGGAAAAGCTGCTCTTTTGTAGTTAAGGATATTTAATGGAGTTCTCATGCATGTTTTAGTATAAACTTTGGCGAAGATGTTTCTCCTAGCATGCATACGATAGAGTACTGAGCTATAAAAAAAATAATGTGGATAGCAGCTCAGATCAAAGAAATGTTCCTATTGAGATTTATGATTTTTATATATATATATATATATATTTAATTTCTTAATATATATTGTTAAACCCAAACCTAAAAATCTTAAAGCACTGTAACACAATGAAAAACTATATCTTTTTGTGCATTTTGACAGGGCAAGTAACAATCTGAACCCATCTGACTGGGCCAGTAGAACAAATTGAGCACTGATATATTGATGGGCAGGTAAATTGCAAATAAATTAATGCACAATTGTAAGAAATTTAAAAATCAAGACATATTTTAATGGATGTCCACTGAAGACAAGTTGAAGTGAGAACTCATGTGCAGTTTATTTCTAATCAAACATGAGCAACTTGAGAACAAAATGAAATTGAAATAAAACTACAAAATAAAAGACATTGAAACATAAACGTGAACCAAAACCCCAAACCAGACGTTACGCGTATAGAGTCATAATAACAAATACTCTGAAATGGATAGTGATAATATTGATCTATCCCAAATGTTTTTAAATATTTATTAGATACATGTTGCATTTGCAGATTCAAGCATCTCATATTACAATTCTTGCATGTAATAAAACAGCTTGAACCCATAATTTGTTTGCGTACCTCATGCTAGGATCTTTTATTTGCTAATTGTGGTCTGTTAGCCTTCCTCTGATAAATCATATTTTGCGACATCATTTTGGTCAGCAATTAAAGATTCCTGCTGCGACACACTGAAGTTTCCCGGTAGGATGAGATTCCACAGAACAAATGTAACCGTTGTAAGAAATTAGTATCCTGTGTTATTAATTTTCTTTCAAAGCCGTAGGGTTTGCATTCATCTCAATTCGTGAAACCACAGGAGACGTTATGCCACCATTAGCCTCGGGATCGAGAGCGGCCCGTGATCACGCTGTTTGGGAAGAAAAAGACCGCCATCAGACCCAATGAGTTCCAGTTTCACAGGAAATTAGATGTATGGTGCAAACATCAGGCCGTCGGTTTATTCTTATCCTGATGAATATGCCAGCTCTGGTCTGGGGTCAGACGGGCGAGGAAGTATCATTTCAGCTTCATCCTATGAGCATTCGTCTCTTTCGGCTTCTGAGTCTCAATTTTACTGGACGACGCCTGAAAGCTTTTGTGTGTTCAAGGACACGCATTGCTTTATTCACTCGCTTCTTTGACGCACATTACATTTTGAACTGATGCTCAAACCTACAGTATGTGTACACTGTACGGATTATACAATGACTTTCTGGAAGATTAGAGCGAATTTATGAAAGAGATCTCTTATGTGAGATGTATATACAGTGAAATTACACTTTTTAACTAAAAAGAAAGAAAATATGAATTAGAAAAAGTAGTTTTTGCATTGTGATAGTATTTATTTTCATGAAAGTTAATTACATTTCCCCCTCCAAATTCCCATTACATATTTTATCTGGACTTTTTATTTTATTTTTTTTTTATCTTTTTTTTTTATTATTTTTTTTACATTGTGGAATTATTTATTTCCATGACATTTAATCACATTTTTAAATCACATTTTCCCTTCCAATTTTGTTGTACGTTTTTACCTGCACTTACTTTTACTTTTACAGAAGATCAGAGTGAATTTCTATATGCATTAAAAAGCATTGATCTAATTATGTGTCCCAGTTGCAAAACTGAAATTTAGCACATATACAGTATATAGTGTGAGGGAAAATGTTAAATTTTTTTATTATCGAGGATGATTTACAGAAAGCTATGGTTGCTTGATTCTGTTACAGAATTAAAAATAAAAGGTAATTGCGAGTTTATATCTCATAATGAAGATATAAACTCACAATTGTGAGACAAAAAGTCAGAATTGTGACCTAAAAAGAAGTCAGAATTGTGAGATAAAGTAGCAATTACCTTTTTTTTTTGTGGAAGAAACAAAAAATGCTTTTTAAGCAGTGTGCAGTATTGCTTCTAAACATTCTAGTTTGTCTAAGATGGATAAAAATGTCTCACTTTAGTTAGGGTATATTAGAAAATGTTGCATAAAATCTTAAAAAAAAAAAAAAAAAACCTCTAAATCTTAATCTTAAAGTGCAGTAATTTCAGTTTTAATCCGTGTTTAACTCAAATGAGTTTTTGATTATAATCCCTCTTGACCTTATAAAAGGTCCGGCTGTTATATAATCACATCAACAGCAAACTCAATGTAAGCCATGCTGATTAAATACATAGATTTCCTCTGCCGTATTGATCCTCAAGGGGAAATTCAGGAAGGAACACTTTGACCTGAATGTGATATGAAGGTGGCTTAGATGAGGTGAACATGAGCTTCTGCAGTGCTTGTAGGTGCGCTGGAAAGCAATATCATTATGCTTTGTAAACAGAGGACACATTTATCAGGCGTAATGCCTTGAAGTGATGCTTAATACTTAAATGTAAATGTATACAAAGTATAGAACTTGTCAGATCAGTGTTGCGCGCTCCTGGCATGTGGCGATCAGCTTTATTAGTGTTATTAGGATATGATATGGGATTTGTGTAATATTTGCGTGATGTTACAGCAGAAACACTGCATCATTACATCATCATCTACTCGTCCTCATGGCTGCGATGATGTGGACTGGAAACATGTAGAGTTGTGAAGTATTCTCAGCGAGCCACTGAGGAGAAACTACAACTCAATTACACACACACACACACACACACACGCACCCAAGGCTGCATATTAGGAGCTGTTGGGTTTGAAGACCTCCAGTGAAGTCCTCAAACACCCTCAGCCTGTCAGACTGTCCTGATGCGCTCATTTACACCTTTTTGTACTTTTCCAGAGAAAAATATGATCATTTAACTCAAATTGTTTGGTTTTGAAAAGAAAATGAGGAATCTTTGACTTTTCATTGGAGACTTAAATCCGAGCACTGATCTTGAAACATGGCTTAAATCTTAAATCTTTTTTTTTTTTTTTTATAGTAAAAATTACTTAATTTTGTTCATACTTTTCAATGCATGATTTAATGGGAAAATTATTTGTTGGAAAGTCAAGAATATTTAATTAGTTTGATTTTAAAAAATAAGAAATATCAGAAAGAATAAGCTTATTTTGATTTTTATTGTGGAAGTAATTATTTTCATGATGGTTAATTACTCACAGTTCCCCACCAAATTATGTGTGCATGTGTGTGTGTGTAATATAGGCCTATATATATATAACAGTATATCACAGACACACACAGACACATACACACACAGACACGCACACAGACACACACACACGCAAACACACACACACACACACACACACACACACACACACACACACACACACACACACACACACACACACATGTTGGTGCAACAGCATTATGAGGACTCTCCATAGGCGTAATGGTTTTTATACTGTACAAATATATATTCTGTCCCCTTACACTGCCCCTATCCCTAAACCTACCCATCACAGGAGACATGCTGCATTTTAAAATGTTTAATAAAACATTGTTTTTTATGTTTTTTTAAGCCATTTGATTCATGAGGACTTTTGAAGTGTCCTCATAAACCACCCATAAGTTGTAATACCAGTGTAATACACATGTCATTATACAAATTTCTGTCTTCATAAATCACATAAACCAACCCACCCACCCACACACACACACACACACACACACACTGTACACACTTGTTAATTTATTGTATATAGACAGGCAGACAGGCATATACTGAGATTTTGGGCTAAAATTTGACCAGTATATGTTCATGTCAGATTTCAATCACCCTTAAACACATTAAGGCTTTCCTCATTCCCAAGGACTCAGTGAGCCGTATGTGTTGAGGTCAGTGAAGGATGTAGGAGTCATTAGTACATGTGGTGTAGGAGGGACGGTGTACCTTTGGCTTATACATCACTCACACACTTTCATGATAAATAGCCACTGCTCGCTTTTATGACCAGCACGTCATTATCATTTTTTCTCGTCAGCACCTTGTTGGGATATTCGGTGTCAGAAAAAGCTGCCACAGTATAATGAATGCCTGGTGGCATGTCCTCACCGAGTGGACATAGCTTAAGGCTACATCCTACGAATGTGCTTTTGTGCATGCAAGAACTAACAAAATATGATATAGAAAAGCTTGAAATTTGTAATGATTTTATTTTTAATATTTTGTGTGCTATAAAAATACACAGAAAATATTAAATAAAATATGAAAAACATTTATTTATTATATTTTTTTTTAATGTATGTATGTATTATATATTTTTTTATTTAAATTAAAATTTTTAACATTTTATTTTGAAAAGAAAATCAGGAATCTTTGAATTTTCATTAGAGACTTAATTAATGCATTGATCATGCAATGATTCATTTAGAAATGATTTGTCGAAGAGTCGAGAATATTTCATTTGTTTGATTTTAAAATATAAGAAAGTAAGAAAGACTTAAAAATAAGCTTTTTTTTTGTTTTGTTTTTGAGGAAGTATATATTTTCATGATCTCCTCAAATTATCATTATTTATTTTGTCTGGACTTTTTATATATGTGTTTGTAGGCATACCAAATACTTAAAATATTATATATTATATTAGTTATGCTAAATTTATTTGTGCTAATATATATATATAGCTATATATATATATTTTTTTTTTTTTTTTTTTTTCATGTATTTGGTCATCTTGTACTAGTGCAACTCCAAACATAGCCCTTCTTTGCATTCGTCAGTAAATGCTAAACATGAATTCTGTCTTTATTTACTGCTGAGCCAGCTAAACCTTCCTGTCTTGGTATCGGATTTCCCTTCATGCACCGGGCTAATTACAAAGGCTAATTAAGATTTAGGCCTGTGTTGTCCTTTGGTGAGTCCTTTGTCACCACAATGTAAGTGATCCGCATTGATTTTATTTGCTCATTTCTTTTTAATTGCATGGCTTTGTCTCCATGTGAAATAGGAGCTTGCAGCAACCTCACAATTCATGAAAATGTAAGTCAATATTGTTTCCTCCCCTTGCACACAGTGTCCTTGTGCATAAGATATAAATCATGAGTGAACGCATTAGATTTTGTAAAGGCTTAAATGGCAATAATGGTGCATTTAAGAGGCTAATGTTGATCTCACAACAACAAGGAGAGTGGAGAGAGTGATTTTCATTTATTCAAGCTAAATAGAGATAACAACTTATGTCATCCCTTGCATTATCTCACTGCAAAACAAGCCCGTAATAGCTCATATAGTGTCTAAAATAAACCTCTTTATAATAAAGTTGTGCTTTTGTAACACATTCTCCTCCTTTACCAGTCATTTTCTGTCTGTAAGGGATGGTTTTGTATCCTATATCTGTCAATCGAAGAGCTTCATTTAGTGCTCCGATACGTCTGATCCTGTTGCGTAACTCCCCAGAGTTGTGCAACACTTTCTAATGTGCTTTTCTTCAAATGAGCCGTTTTTATCTCTCGCTTAAGCGTGAAGTTAGTCATGCATCAGAAGTTCTTATCCGCTTTGAGATCGCAAATGCACAATGCTTCTGTTCCAGCTTTGAGTGGAGGTAATTATTCCTCATAATTCCTGTGAGTGACATCAGGTCATCCAGCCCGTTGCCATCGGTGACCGTCTCCATGACGACGTGTCCAGCTGTCAGCTGTCACGACAGCGTGAGGAGGTGCAGATGTTCACATGGAGCCACCGAAGGTCCCTCTGGCCTTGGAGAAATGATGTCCATTAGTGACTGTCAGTCAAAGCAATTATTGTCTGGTTTGTGAAAATCACAAAGTGATCATATCATGTCATAGAACATTTGATCTGCTCTACCTTATGACAGTTTCAGCCGTTAGCATTCAAATAATAATTGTAATAATAATAATCAAATATATTTATTTCTTATTATTTTTATTATGTTTTTTTTCAACAGCTGAAACAATACAAAATTCTATTTTATTTTGCCACCTTTTCAATTTAGCCGAATTAAAAATGAAGTATTATATATTTATAAGTAATATACATATATAAAGCCATATATTATACGGCAAAACTTAGTTAGTTAGTTAGTTATAAAGGTCCCACTTTATATTAAGTGGCTTTAAGTACTATGTACTTACATCGAAAAATAAGTACAATGTACTTATTGTGTTCATGTTGTATTGTCAAGCACTTTTGCTGCTATAGAGATGTGATACTGGTAAGGTTAGGGACAGGTGTGGTGGGATGGTTAGGTATAAGGGTGGATTAAGGTGTAAGGGATGGGTCAACTGTGTAATTACAAATGTAATTACATAAATGAATTACAGCTGTAATTACATGCTGGTATTTTTAAAATATAAGTACAATGTAAAAACATGTATGTACACAATATGTCCATTGTGTCAAATGATTAATTTCAATGTAAGTACATAGTACTTAAAGCCACTTAATATAAAGTGGGACCCATTTTTCTCTGTAACAATCATTCGCAGTAAGACTAATTTTGATTTCATGTCGGCTCCATAATAGGCAGCGAGCGATAGATGTCCGAGAGCGGCTGTCGTCGAGAGCGTGATGGAGTCTCAGTGGAGTCTGCTCTATTCAAGGCTGAAACGACTGTCTCTATCGCTTTCACCTCCAATGTTGAAACACACACACTCTTGGCTGGTGTACTTGAGCGAGCACTATCTCTATCCTCTTTTTCTTCCAAGTGATTGAGTCACAGATGGTAAATGGTGACAGATCTGACAGGTACAAACCAGATCCTGAACCCCTGTCTGACAGAAAAACAGCAGAGGACCGAAATACGAGCGCGGCTGGTGTTCACTTCATACACACGTCTCACCGCTGCTCCATGAGTGGGTGTGAATCTTCCTGGGGTTTGTTATTAAGAAAGATGGCATTTTGTAGATTTTTTTTTTTTTTTAAGTCAAACCCTCTCTGAGAGTTTCTATCGTTCCTGCTTTGTCACTCAGGATGTTTTAAGTGCTGTCAGTCAACCTTTACATTTGTTTTTGATTAAAGACGCTCCTAAATCTAGTGCAAAAGCTCCTTGATAAGCAGTTATTCTTGTTTGCGATGTCTTGTTGTTTATTTTCACATGTAAATATTAGAAAACAGTCCTGCCTATTTTGATCATTTCTGGAGATATGGAGCTGATTCATTGGCAGAATGGGCCGGTTGCATATGTTTTTTTTCTTTACCGTAGACATGAATACATATGCAGTTATGAAAATACACTTTGCAAATGATTTTGCCTGGCGTGATTTAAATCCCCGGGCCCTGGAGCTGTGCTGAGGGCCATAGACTCCAGACTCACAGGGAATGTGTTTTGACAGAGAGTTGGACTGGAAGTGCAGAAGTTTCTGATTACCGCTCGTATTACTGGGAATGTTTCAGGATGGACAGGGTCCCATCAACACGATCACATACAGATGCACACACAAAAAAATCACAGCTTCGAGTCCGTGTTTTGGTCCGTATATAAATATACAATCTTAGTGATGTTTTTGAAAGACGTCTCTCTGGCTCACCAAGGCTGGACTTATCTGATCAAAGATACAGTAAAATTGTGAAATATTATTACAATTTAGAAGAGATGTTTTCTATTTGAATATATTGTAAAATGTCATTTATTCTGTGATCAAAGCTGAATTTTCAGCATCATTACTCATGTCTTCAGTGTCACATGATCCTTCAGAAATCAGGATAATATGATGATTTGCTGCTCAAGAAACATTTCTGATTCGTATCAATGTTGAAAACAGTTGTGCTGCTTCATATGTTTGTGGAAACCGTGAAATATGTCTTTTTTTTAGGATTCTTGGATGAATAGAAAGACTGAAAAATGATGGGAGCTGTTTTTCGCAATGGAACGAACCAAAATTAAATATAATTGCAACTTTTTATGTTTTTTTCTCAGATTTGCATGAGTTCTTCATGAGAGTTTATATCATGCAAATCTGAGAATAAAGTCAGAATTGTGAGATAAAAAGTCACGATTACTTTTTTTTTTTTTTTTTTTTGTGGTGAAAACAAGATTTTGTGAATCGTTTGTAACATTGATAAATGTCTTTACTTTCACTTTTGATAAAGTTAATGCATTGCAGCTGAACAAAAGGTTTTTTTTTTTTGATTTTTTTTTTTTTGATTTTTGGTCATGCTACTATTGTATTGTCATGCTTTTTTGTATACGTACCATGCTTTTTTTAGACGAGTACCACGGTATTATCTGATGCACCTTGTAAATACCATGAATAGTGTGATCATGCTGTACTAGAGATGGAAAGGTGTTTAATGTCTAGACTGTAGAGAATAGAAGATAATAAGCTTCTTCTGAAACTCTGAATCAGTCTGTGTAACTATACAGTACTATGTACTATAACTATACTAACAGTATTGGTCATCTGAATTGGAGCCTGGTCATCTTGAGTGCTGGACTCGGCTTGTTATTGGCTTCAGTCCACAGGAGTGTGTTGGTAAACAGCTCTCTAATGGCTGTTTGCGTTCACCTCCCTCTCAGTGGCTTGTTTCATTGCAAAGCCACGCGGGTTAAGCTAACACAAACACGCTAGCTTTTATCATGGGGAGCTGTGGCTCACCTCTGTGTCCGCCTCGCAGCTTCTGAACATCAGCCCTTTAATGGGACATCACGATCTGTTTTCCAATGTTGAAAATAACTGGAAATGCAATAAATAGAAAGACAATATCTGTCCGTCTTCCAGAACGTTTTTCTGTTAGTGTGTAGCTGTTGTGTTCCAAGCGTTTGTGGCTTTTTTTCACCAGGAAAATGGTTGTTTTCTTGCAGGAAAGGTTCAATCAACATATTTGTGGTTCGGGCTGTTGAAACACACTCTCACTGAAATGCTAATGACAGACATTTAATAGCAAATATTTTCATGCAGTTTTACCCCCGAACCATGATGAAACCAGTTTGTTTCAGAGAAGTCAATCTGCTCTATAGCTAAGCATGTGTAATGTTTTCAGAGGCTTGTCACAGTTTATGTGCCTAAAGATGTGAGGCGATCACACTCTTAATGTAAAAAGAAGCTTATTTGCAGCCCAGACATATAAGCGTTCTTTTGCAGACAATTAAGCTCTCGTCAAGCCGGCAAATTAAAATGAAAGGGTCAAGAAAGAACCTTCACTTTTAATTACTTTTATATCTTCATTGTTGTTATAGCCGTGGTCAAATATAATCACCTTGTAAATGCAAATGGCCCATAAATGCAAGAAAAATGAAACTGGCTACATGTAAGACTTAGCTGTTGTTTTGTTGAAACGCAGCATGAGAAGTGTATTAACATATTTGTGTTTGCGTGTTGACTTTCAGATATACCCTGATGTTTTTTTAGCAAGTTAAGCTGTAGTCTCCCCAATACATTTACATCTTATTAGCTCAAATTGAACTGCCGTCTCTCCGGAGAGCTTTAGAGAAAGAGGTGTAGCGATCCCATCATTAAAATGTAGCACTTTATCCACAGCTGGCCAACCATGAATATCTGTGTGCCTCTTACCGGCCGGGCCACTATCACATTCTCCACTGACTTGTGAGACCAACTGTCCAATTAAGACCGCTGTGAATATTCTGCGGTGAGAATTTAATTTTCGAGGTCCATCGAACCCTCAGTAATGTCTGAACTCTGAAAATTGGGTCTGATTAGTCAATAACTGCCAAAGTCCAAAGTTCTGCTGTTGAAAACCGTTCTTCAGATGCCATTAAATAGCACTAATTGTGTTAAGGATTTATTTTGGGTAATAGCTCATGTTCTATGTGAACCAATTTGCACAGCTAGGGAAATAGATATCTAGTTAAAAAAAGATTTATTTCCACAATACTAAGTAATGTTTCCTGAGCAGCAAATCATGATGATGTGACACTGAAGACTGGAGTAATGATGCGGGAAAATCCAGCTTTGATCACAGGAATAAATTACATTTTACTATATAATCCCATAGAAAACAGTCATTTTAAATTGTAATAATATTTCACAATATTACTGTTTTTACTGTATTTTTGATCAAATAAATGCTGCCTTGGTGAGCAGAAGAGACTTTCAGAAAAAAAATAAATAAATTGTGGCGTTCACAGATTTTAGTCTACATATATGCAGCCTCTGATTGCATGTCGAAGGAGATAAAGCACATACAACACAACATAGACGAAACCCGACTAAGGAGCAGAATGAAACGGCTTGAATACATGGGGAACGTAAACAAGGTGAACAGAAACCTGAGCAAAACCATTGGACAAATGTTTTGGTAATGTTTTCCAAAATACAGACAGATACTACAAAGGACTGAACCTGTCATTCAGTGGGTCCAGTCATGGACTAAAGACTCAATTGAAAACCTCAGAGACTGCTTTGAGAGTACAGATTGGAATCGTTTTTTTAATGATTTTATTTGTTGCAATGATGATCATGAGTCCTTGAATGACACGATTACCAGTTACATCATCTTTTGTACAGAGGCGGTAGTTCAAACAAAAAATATTAGACTATTTCCAAACCTTGGATTAACAAAGATCTTAATCTTTAAATAAGAGGAGAATGGCCTTTTTAAGGAATGAGACAGACAAAGTAAGAGAATTAAATAAAGAAATTAAATGTAAGATAAAGGAGGCTCAAATGCAGTATAAAGGTAAAGTTGAAAAAAAAATGTCAGAGACGCATGGAAAGGATTAAACATAATGATGGGCAAACATCAGAAACGGGTAATTTTTTTGATGATGACCCCCATAGTTTTGTAAATAATCTAAATGTTTTTTATTCAAGATTTGACAATAATGTAGATATTGAGCATAATGTTATCTGATCGAATCTATGAGAATAGAGGTAGGGGAGGTTATCAAAGTGCTCCGAGATTCAAACCAAATAAGGCTTCCGGTCCAGATGGCCTTAGGGGTATTGTTCTGAACGAGTGTGCAGTACAACTTGGGCACTGTACTAGGCTGATTCAGATCTTTTTAGACAATGGTTTTGTGCCGGTAGCATGGAAAAACACTACTGTTGTTCCAGTATACTCTTAGAAGAAAAGGTTCGATCGGCACTATTTGGAACCCCTAAAAGGTTCTATACAGAACCCTTTTTAAGGGTTCAATAAAAGGAACCCTTTAGGGTTCTTTGTAACCATGAAAAAGGTTCTATATGGAACCTTTTAGAGGTTCATTCATTATCATTTGTTTTGTCCTTTCCGGATTAAATATTTCATATTATTGACAAACATCAAGACCCTAAAATGTATTTATGAATGCATGTGAATGATCACAAAATTCAAGATATGGGGGTTAGAAAATTTATATATTTATGTCATTTTCTGTAGTTAATCAATATCACACGAAGAGTGCCATTTCAGTTGTTCTCCTCCAAAAATCAGCATGATTAAAATGTGATATTAAGTTACTACAACAGATTAATAAACAATAATTTAATTACAACTACAAAATGTTGCAGAATAATGTAACATATGAACGAATAATAGCCTATAAAGAACCTTTGTGGCAAAAGGGTTCTTTCTTGTCATTATAGAACCTTTTTAGCATAAAAGGTTCTTTGGAGTTGAGTAAAGAACCCTATGGTTCTATATAGAACCCCAATGAACCCTTTTTTCTAAGAGTGTACCTAAAACTTCTTATCCCACATCTGTTCTGTGCAAGTGCATGGAGCGTATATTGAGCAAGAAACTTTTAGCACAAATGAACGTCTCTGTTGATCCATTAAAATCTGCTTACATGCCCAATCGGAGCACCATTGATGCCTCCCTGACCTTACTACATAAGGCCCAGCATCATTTAGATTAAACAAATGCTCATGTCAGAATGCTTTTTATGGATTTTACATCAGCATTCAATACTGTACAGCCACCAATTTTAAAAGAAGGTTTGCGAGATTTAGGTGTAGGTGGCTGGTTCATTTTATGGATTGAGACATTTTTAGGTAACAGGCCCAACGAGTCTGTGTTAATTGAAGTCTGATTGCATAGTCTTAAATTGTGGGTTACAGCAGGGATGTGTATTATCCACTTTACTATTCTCTCTTTATACTAACAAGCTTCAGTGTAACAGGGATGATCGCACCTTGATTAAATACGCAGATGATCTGGTTTTAACTTCTTGCCAAACAGACAAGAATTGTTCCACCTATTCTGAGTGTATTGAACGTCTTGTACAATGGTTAGACAACAGTCATCTACGGTTGAACATTGAGAAGACAAAGGAATTATGCTGTAGGAATCAAAATACGAAAAGTACAGTTGGCCTCCCATGCGAACAAGTTATTATAAAAGGTGTAAAGATAAACGAAGTCCCAAATTTTAAATATCTAGACTCATTGATGATAAACTTTCGTTCCAGGAAAATGTGGACCATATAAGAAAACAAGACAGCGTTTACTTAGGAAGTTTAGACATTTTGACATCGATCTTTACTATTGTTTATAAATCGATGATTGAAAGTATTTTAAGTTATAATATTGTTTCATGGTATGGACATTTAACAATGAAACAGAAGAATAAATGAATACGAGTAATTAACGAAGCGAATAAGATTATCGGCCAAAAACAGAGCACATTGCAAGAGCTGTTTTCATATTTTATGGAGAAAAGGGCGTTAGCTGGATATTCAGACCAGACTCGTCCGCTCCACTCCTGCCAAGGCGGAGGCCAAAAATATCATATAAAAGATCAATTGTTCCATTGGCGGTGACTGTTTTAAATCCAAGTCTCAATTGAGGCAGTTTCTATAGGTGTGTGAACGTGCACATATTGTATTAATTTAACTTAAGTATGTATTAATTATGTATGTCCCATGTGTTTTATGTGTAATGTGGTTGTAGAGTGTTGTCTGAGCCAGTGTCAAAGATGAATTTCTGTCCAGTAAATCTGAACAGACAATAAAGTCAAACAAACAGAAACTAACAGAAACTAACTAGAAACCGAACACAGTGACAATTAAACCAATATACTGATGTGTATGTGAGTTGTATCATAAAATAGATATATGTGGAATAGGCTACATATATTTCAGTTTGCGTTTGACTTTAATTAGGTTGGATTTGTTGTGCGTATTTTGAATGAAATACACGGAGGATAAAGGGCAAAAACAAGTTTTCACAGTCGGTTTTGCTCATATTCACCAAGAGTGCCAGTATTTGTACAGCCCACTGTAGTTTATGAGAATAATGATTAGTATCTTGTGTTTTAATCTTCACAATGAAGACGAGATGCAGACACCTCCCAGCTGTCTTCATTTATATATTTTTTTTATAAATGTTTATTGTCGGTCTGTTAACATTCATAAGGATGTGCGCTCTCCCTGTGGTCTGAGTCTGTTTACCATCAGATGTCATATTCAAATACATGTTAGACGGTTTGAGTTTATTGAAATGATCTGTTCAACATGGAATTTGCAAACAAAAAAAACGCTACATTTTCTTTATATAAGTGGTTTTGGATGTAATTCTCTGAGATTTTCCCTAGCAGAGTAATGATTCCCGGTAAACAATGTTTTACAGCGTTCATGAAGCCTTTGAAAGTATGCATGGCATTTGTAAACTGAAGATGTAAGTAAACAGCTGGTCACCATGGGAGAAAAGGGGAGCTTTATACTCAGTTTATAATATTTGAACTTAAACTCAGTCTAGAGACGCATACGGCGCTCCGTTTAGCAGTACCTGTGAGTGAATGTGACTGTGCATTCACAGTATTTGATGATCCTTTCTGTAATTATTTCATGATGAAGTCTAAATTGTCCTTGGCCGATGAAGACAGCTCCATCATTTTAAGAGACTAATTATTCCTGCCGGGATCCAGCAGCCTCCCACACGCTCCTTTATATGCAGACTGACAATAAACAGCAAACCCACGTTCAGCACCGCATGTAATCCTCAGAGAATAGACGCCTGGAGATGCTGAGATCTTATGTCTGTCACACTTAAATCCCATAGACCTGCAGCTTTTCAGATATAAGCGGCAGACTGTGAAATGGACTGAGATGGTGAATATCACCAAACCTAATGTCTAGGTCCACGATCTGCTATTAATATTAATAATATCTGGCAGCTTGTTTTTTCATATATGGGAGGGGATGACCCAAAAGTTGCCTCATCATTGTGTGTACATGCATATAAATGGACTCTAAAGATGTTTTGCAAGTTATCAATTTTGTACCTATGTAGAGGTTTTGTGAGTTATATGGTAGTTCATTTTATATACTAATTGAATAAATGAACAAACAGAAATTTTTTTGTTTTTACTTGTGTTTCTTCTCTTTTACTCGCTTTGTATGCAGATACATTTGTGTGAATGATAAATGCACATTTTTCTGTATTTTAATTTAATTTAATTAATTTATTATTTTTTATTTAGTTTAGTTTTATTATTTATTTTATTTATAATTTTATTTGACCAAACAAACTCTAAATAAAAATATATTAAAATAAATAAATTATATATTTTTTACATTGTTTATTTTCATGAAAATGTATTTAGATATTTAATTAAAATAATATAATACTGTATTTAAAAAGAAAACATCCTTTTTTTTTTTTTGCTTTATAAATTTTGCTTTATAAATTTTGCTTTCAGAGTAAATAATAGTCATGGAAATACTGTCACAATGCAAAAACAAAAAAAATCTCAAAACCAATGAAAAGTGTTATTATTATTCCCATTTATTTTGGGGGTGAATTACAACCAGGAAATATTTGTTGCAATCTACCAATAAGGACAGGATGTTTTTTTAAACAACCAATTATTAAATGTAATCAGGACTGGGAAACCTCTCTGATTTAAAGTAGTCTGCAGAATTTAGCAGAAACATTTTTAACATTTTAATATCTGAACTGAACTGTGCTGGGATCTGTTTCGAACTTGCCTAACTTCTAAATCTTCTTTTCTGTGGTCTTTTAACGCCTTGGCACAGTTCTTCCAGGAATGTTGACGTATCCGTCAGGTCTGGTTCACGCGCGCTCTAACGCTGCTCCGCCAGTGTGGATCTGATGTGTGTCTCGGCCCAAAACAAGCACGCTACAACAGATCCTCTGTGTCAGGATCCGTGCTTCTCATAAAGACTCTTTTGCACCTCGGTGTTCATTACAGCAGGCGTCCGTTCTCTGGGCTGATCGTGTTGCCGTTTTCTTAGAAATGCCACAGTGAAGCCTTATTTTATTTTCAGCGAGTCTACAAACCCTGCATTTAGTGAGAGATTTCTGCAGTGTTTTCCTCCTTTCTGACGTGTCAAAAGACGTTTATCTGCACTGATCTGCCATCAAGAGCACCAACTGTGTCATTTTGCAATGGCTTGTTTTCTTAGACACATTTTTGTAAACAGTCACACAACAACAGCTTTGAGTTGTTTGACGTCAGGGCTTCAGCGTTTGAAAGCCTTGAATGGAGCAGCTGCGTTTCTTCACTTCTGCATTCAGTTAGGAAGCAATTACTTCAATTACACAGTTGCAGCTTTTTCGGCTGATGTTTGGCTCATATTAACTCTGTTGAGTATGATCCACTTCCGGCTTTGTCCAAATCAACTAATTAAATCATCTCAGACCCGGTTTGTGAATCTTAGTTACTTTCAAGTGGGTACATTATTTTTTTATTTTTTTTACAGATAATTTTCATTCTGTTGAGGCTCATCTGGCGCAGGCTAAATTGTTATTTTTCTGTGATATGCGTGTTCATAATAAAGTGGAAAATGATGACAGTACTTGACATGCTTTGTTGATGTAACATCTGATACTGATACAAGCAAAAAGCACTCGAGTGTTTCTTCTGTTGCTCTTTCTTCCCCGGACTCACTGAGTTTGTCTTGCAGGTTTGCCACAGATTCATAAGATCTGTCATAAGATCATTGCATTTTGAATTGTGACATAATTACAGAAATTGCTAAAAATAATCCATGCACAGTTTCATATGTAAAACAAATATATACCCGGTACATTCTGACATATGAATTAATAGACAGAAAAAAATTTTTTTTATTTTTTTTTATTGAAATTTTAAATAATAGAATGGTTTTGTTGAACCTGTTTCATATTTGATACATCAGACTTTTATGGCTCATATATGATATTGGAGAATATGGCGCTCATACTCTGTTCACCTTTCATTCAGAGACCCAAATTTGGTGCAGATGCTAATATTTATATGGCCAAAAAAGTAAGACGAAATTCTGATGCTTGTAATGTAAATCAGTGAGATCTTTATAACAGTATAGACCTTATGTAGCCCCGCCCCTTTTCAGCGCTGCGCTCGTTGTCTTTTGACTGATAAATGAACGGCTCGTTTAAAACAGTTCCTGGTCGACATTTGTTAAGACATCTGCTTTATAATGCTTATGATAAACATTACAATGCTCATGATAACTTTCGTTAACTCTACAGTAAGTAAATTCACTTCACCAGCTAATTACTCCTGGACAGTGATCCCATAGAGATATACAGAGCGACCGTAGAAACGGAAGTTCAAAGATAATATTCTAAAGATGGCGGCGCCCTCGTTTCTCTCGTGCAGATAAATATAATTCGTCACTCTATATCTCTTAGTAAGATTATATATTTAATGCTTAGTTGTATTATCACTAGCTTTGTAGGTTTAAAACATATAATGCAATGCAATGGTAATTAAAAACCTTCATCAAAAGCCTGATGATCATATTTGATACTCATGATTTTTCTTTAAAAAAAAATGATGTATGGATAATCAAGTAAATCTAAGTTACTTCAGTCCAGTAAGTGTTTATTTTAAAATATTACTAACAATATAAAAGTTATGCTTACATTTAAAAATCAGTAATACATTTTTCACAAAAGATTTCACAGTAATAAATATATGACCCACAAGCTGAAGACCTTTTACTTGCTAAAAAAAAGTATAAATTATCACTGAGACGACAGAAGGAATAGACTTTCAGCAAAGTTTTGATCATTTTAATAATTTCATGTATCAAATATGATACAGTGGCCTTTATACGGTTTAACCAGCCTAATAATTTGCTAGTTTTAACTAGCTTATTTTTTTAACTTTAAATAGCTTATTATTTTAACTTTATCTCATCAGACCATACTTCAATTAAAAACCTCGTCTCCTCCTCTCCCCACGTCTCATTTTTCCTGCCACCTTCTGTTTTTTTCGGCTATGCGGGAACCACTGGAACTTCCTGTAAAAGGTCTGAAAGTCCGAACCATACAGAAATGCTTTCACACTAGAAACGAACCAAACCCTTGTTCAGTTTGATCCGGACTGAGACTACCTCTTTTCGTCGGACCAAATTTCATCTGTTTGGTCCGGACCAAACTGAAAAGTCCGAAAGTCCGGACCAAACAAGGTAGGTGTGAAAGGGCCCTAACTCTCCTGACTGATTTGTCGGACAAAAATGACGTATTCGGCGGATGGCGGATTATGATTGGTCAGATCGTCTGTCAATCAAACTCCTGCGAAGGGTCAAAGTCTGATTGGAATTAAACTCGCTGTTTCAATTTAGATTTTTGTCCACCAAGTTATTTGTGTCATCAGAAAAGCTTGAGACATTTTGTACAAACGCTGACAGACCTTCAACCGATGTTTCCCAGCAAATGAAAGCCATCCGACCCGTCGTTTCTGCGCTGTAGTTCACGGAAGACATGCCGAGAGGTACTTAACACTTTCTGTCCGTGAAATCCCTTGATAGAGCCCTAGCCTCCATCCACCTCCATCTCTTATCCTTATCTTTATCATTACCCTGAACGTTTTATTTTTGCCAGAAGGGAGAAAAAATATTAACCTTGATAGTGGTTGACTGCAGTTTATTTCTGTCTGTAGTCTCTCTCCAGTCAAAGAAATAACCTAGCTTTTAATCTAATATATCCCTTGATAAATCTTGATAATTCCAAATGTCCTTTATCATAATATGCCATCCCACAGCACATCTTGAGTAGTTTGCTCAATCTGTATGAGCTGAGCTTCTAGAACAATAACTGGCTCTCACAGACTTCACAGTCTCCAGCCGAAACCTCGGCTCTGACCTCCAGCGAGCTCCTGATGGAAATCAAACCCAGCATCACGAGCAATCTGAGTCCTCAGAGTAAACAAACAGAAGTGCTCTTCAAAGCCCGAGGTCCAGAGCGAGCGGGTCCATCACACCGATGCAAAGAGCCGTGATTAAACTCACTCCTCACACACACTCTTCAAGCCTTAAAGGACACACTCAGAGACGGAGCACTTATAAGAAGAGTCGTATACATGTAGCTTTGTCCTTCTGCGTTTGAATTTGAATCAGTTTGGGGGAGCTAATGCACAAAAGTAATTAATACGGGTCGTAGAGCTCATATATTCTCTGTAGCTTTAGGGGATGTTGGAGGAAGGAAAGGAGGAAGTCGTTATGGAATTGTGTTTTTTAATTACTGCACAGATACAGGAACGGAAATTTCTGCTTATTGATCGTAATATGTGCTACGTCTTAATTTGCATACTTTGCATTAAATGTGTGGTACAACTGCTACATTAACCACCACTGACTCCTTTGTTCACACGTAGCGTGTTTTATTTGTATTTTTTTTAATGCAGTATTATTTATTTTTTATTTGATTACATTAATTTCCTACTGTATTTTAAGAATTTTTTAATTAGCTATTTTATTAAAAATTCTTTATTTTATTTTAACATCTTATCATTCATTGCCTATAGTATTGTAGGATTTTAATTCATTAGTTTATTTAAAATCAATCTTTATTTTATTTTGGTATATTTGATCATATAGTTACATTAATTTCCTACAGTATGTATGCCATTTTATTAAAAACTCTTTATTTTATTTTGTTTTATTTGTTTTATTTTGTCATTTTATCACATAGTCAAAATCATTGCCTACAGTATTGAAGGATTTCTTAATTTGTTATTTTATTAAACATTCTTCATTTTATTTTATTTGATCTTTTTACTATATAGTTACATTCATTGCATAGCCAGTGTGGAAGCTTTTTCTCCATCTCCAAAGCAAAAACATAATGGGTAATTGTAACATGATGTTTAAAATAAGTAATATCACAATGTGAGAAAGTTGAATTTACATTGTGAAATGGTCACAACTGCATTTTTATTTTAGTAGAGTTTAATAGCCTTACATAAAATTCATCATTACTTTTACAATTTAAAACTGCTGTAACAAATCCTGCCTCACACAAATATTATTAAACAAATGATAACGTATAAAGAGAACACAGAGTTGTGGGTCTGTTGAGAAATCCACAGGACACATTAACTTCCAGACATTAACTGGAACTATTTGGACTAATCTTGCATATTATGTTAATTTATACAGGATGATTTAATTAAAACACCAATGAAATTTTTATTACAGTAGAGTGAAAAACTTTATAATGGTCCTGAAAATAGGCTGTTTTCTTCTTCTTTGATTTTGAGATATGATAGATTCATGCTGATGTGAAAAGTCGGCCATTATATTTGAGTGAATCTGTGCATTACAGCGTCTCGTAGCATTACAGATATTTGAGAGCGTTACATGTCCATCACATTACAGGATCAGGTTTCCCCTGAACAGCGTTCAGATTTCCACCTTGTCTTTTCACCTCCTTCAAAAGCCACGTAACTGCTTTCTCTCCAGCGAGTGTACGAGTAAGACCTATTATAGCGTTGTATGACAATAAAGCCCTCCCAGTTTCATTTCTTCAGCCACTACCGCGCCACTGCGTTCGGTTTCCGTGCACCGTAGTCACTCTTCGCCATGAGCTTTGCCACAATGCATCTCTAATTGTCAATCAAGTCTTAAATCCCTCATTTGTGCGCTTCTCGCCCTATTTTGTCCGTGAATGAAACACGATATCCATCTTGCCCTGCTTCCAGGGGCATTTATGAGGGGTAGAACCTAATGAAAAGATCAAATGCTTTTTCTTTCGCCGCTCGCACCGATCAATGCCATTTTCCAGTTTGCTCTAATAGGTTCCATGTGAGCGCAAATTAATAACACGGAGGTTTAATGACACGACTGTGAGACTGGCGAATCATCTGTCTTCAGCATCGATTGGTGCCCTGGTCCACTCCAGAGTAATTCTCTCACCGGTGATGATGTTCCACAGCGTCTGGTCCTCGTCCTCATGCCTTACCTCATGAGTAAAGTCACTGAAATAGAGTGTGTAATGAAAACTAGAGCCCTTTTTATGAAGCAGAAAGGAAGTGGAGGCAGATAATGAATAATGTAGGCACGTAAATTTTGGTCACGTCTTTTTTTCCTAATGCATAAAATGAACTTTGCAATGTGATATCCGTTCTCACTCAACTGGCTCCATAATTAACAATTCAGCAAGAGCTTCTATATATGGCGCTCATTAATAAATTATCATACGCTGTGGAAAGGAATACTTCAGGCTAGGTTTGATTTTATTTCTTCACTGCTGTGCAGTATATGTAATATCATCACATTGATATGAAGGTACAGCGAGCCGTTATGACTGTACGGCAGGGATCTGTAGCATCTGGCCGTCTAAAACGAGGAATCAAAGTCACTTATTTTAGTCCATTGTAAAAAAAAATTGCATTTGGTTGATTATTACACAGCTTCTGGGTTAATGAAACATGCAACCAATACTCTAATACAATCTCATTATTTTTATATAATTTTAAACTGTTTTTTAACACACTAATAATAAGCTTTAAAAATGTTTAAAACCAAGCTTTATGTTTAAATTATTTGTATTTTTTAGTATTTTTAAATGTTGTAACATTTAGTTTTTTATTCATTTTTAACCTGTTTGTTTTAATACATTGCTTCAAAAATACAGTAATAGTACGGTTTTAATTTTATATTTATATAAATAACTAAATAAAAATATAAATTAATAAATTGTAAAAACACACACACACACACACACACACACATATATATAATTTATTTAAAAAAAAAATAATTTATTTTTTTTATTATTATTATTATTATTATTTTAGACATGACTGAAACTAGCCATTTCTGAGTGATTTGTTCACTTACTAATTCGTCTTTCCATCTCCACCAGTCTGACCCATGCAGATTTGTGTGATAGATGGACATTATTGCTTTTACAACGCAATCGGCCAATCACAGCGATGTGGAAGCACTGCCTCCTCTCACGGGCCATTTTGCTACACTCCACGACCTCTGTGAGGACAATTCATGTCAAGGTTGAACATATTTTGCAGCATTTTCTGCACCTACCAGATTACATTCATCAGGAATCAGATGTATTGCTGTGCTATCATCCATAAAGTAATGCGCTACACCTCAAATATGATGTCCGAGTAAACAATATTCGGACCTGCGCCTGGCTTATCTGTTTCACTGCAGGCTTAACAGTCGGATCCTGTTATCACAGAGGGACATTCAGTATCTCTCTGATCATTTTAATGGTCTTTTAACATAATTGCTCTGTGCTGCAAAAATAAATAAAATGCATAAAAACTGTATCCAGGGATCGGTCGCTTAGTGAAGTGAATTGCTTTTTAGTTGCTTTTGTAAAAATTAGAGCTGTAATGCCAAACTGCCCTGCTCAGATACTGAACCAATCTTCAGAGGTCTACATTTATTATTTGTTTGTCCTGGTTTCACCTCAGTTTTACTGTGAAAATCTTTACAAAACCACTATTTCAAAACTTTTTTTTCTTAGCTACATTTAATTAGTGCATTGCCGTGCTTTTATCTGCTTTAAAAGTTTTACACTGAACTGCAATGAGATTGTATTACATCTACAAATGGGATCCGAAGCCAGCAAAAGCTTGTTTACAATTTTCTGAAGCCAGCATAACCTTCAAAGCTGACATTTTAATGTCTTAATGAAACATTCAGGGGTTTTTTTTCCACTGTTGCAACTTTTTTTTGGTCATTTTTATTGTGTTGTGTGATGGATGGATGATTGAGCTGTCATTATTTAAGATGAAATCAGTTTTTTTTTTTTTAAATCAGGCCTTCATACAATTTTTTTCCCCCAGTGTGGATTTAATAAGAGAGAATTGAACTTGACACTTACCAATCAGTACAGCGATGATTGCCATAATACCATGGCACTTCAAAGAATGTTTTTACCATGATATTTTGGATATTACAGTACCAGTACAGTACTTCAGATTTTGGATACTGTAGTACTACAGTGGTATTTTTTTTACATGCACCATGATAGTACCATGGTATTCTCTTCATAAAGTACCATAGAGTGTCATATATTATGGTACATGATTTTCAGTACCATGTTATAGTCACTCAGAGTGCTACTTTTTCCAAAGGGCCCAGTTAAACATGGTATAACCACAGTAAAATGTCCAAAAACACAGTTTTGTAATGCAGTACGTTTTGTTTAAAAAAGCATGATAGTACTTTTTGGCAGGTATACCATGTATACCAATTTATTCCATTTTGTATACTTCGAGCCATGGTGCTATGACACAAAAAAATAACCACATAATTGTATAGTTTCATGCCAAAAAAAAGAATGTGCTACTTTTTGTTAGCTTTCAGCATGCGACTTTGAGGAAAAACACAGCTGAAAAGTCGCCTGACAGAAAAAAACACACAAAATACACAATTTCAAACAACCAGCTGAGACAAATCAAGAGTTTAATTACTGCACACAAGCAGTTTCTTTGGCATCTTCCCATTTTCCAGGGTGATTTTGAGGGAAATGTACACATTACTGCCCTGCCAGTGTTACTTATTCTAACAAACTGTCTTTCGCAGCGAGAAACACATAATGACTCTCCGTTTGTTTAGCTGCAAGGGACATTATAGAGAAACGATACGTCTCGAGACTTCAAAATATGAGCGCGAGAGGAAAAACCTCAAGGGTAAAATCAATTCTCTGACACTAATTGAATCAATACATTACATGTTTTTATGCCCGTGTGACAGTTGGATATACGACTTGGTGAAGTTTAACGTGAAGTTTAATGTGTATTGAGCCGAGCCGCTTTCTAAGGTCCTGTTGAGCCTCATATTTAGTCCATCTGTTGGACACTTCATCTGGTTTACTGGCATGCTTGTGCATATTAATTAGATTAGCTTAAGGATAATAAATGTTAATTGTCATCTGTTGAGCTCAGACTTTGAGAATATATAGATTTTTAATTTTCATAATCTGCTTGATTGCATAACAGACATTATTTAATGTCAACATGACATCAAAATGACTTTCCTAGATCAATTACTGTGGACAATTAATGCATGTTATACCAAATAAAAGAGTATATTTTGTATTGCATATTGTTTTAGACTTTTCCTATTGACTAAATATGGTCAGTAAGATTGAACATATTGAATTTTTGTATTGTCCTCTGGATCTAGATTGGCGAGAGGGGTCATGACATCATTGCATGTGTGTTGTAGGTGTCAGATCTGGCATGTGAATGTGTTTTCTGTCCCGTGTTGTGACAGATGCCATGCTGCTGGTGGCTGACAGACTGGCGGGGCCCTTTAACATCGAGGCCGTCATGGAGCCGATAGATGTAAAGATCTCTGAGGCCATCATGGCCATGCAGGACAACAGCATACAAGTTTCATCCAAGGTATGCCTACACACACACACACACACACACACACACACACACACATAGGCAGGCATTAATGCAGGGACACGTGCACGCTCACACAAATACCGAGGGCCAAAGCTCCTCAAGCTGCAGTAATTCCATGTGTCTAAAGGATTTTTTGAGTGAACTTATAACTTTTAAGTTCACACCTTAAGAAAAATGCTTTTCACTACTCCCTATATATATATATATTTGTTTGTATTGGACATTGAGAGAACAACTGATTTTGTTTGAAAATAAATGTTGTGCATCAAACATTTTGATAAATAATATTTTTTTGTTCTATACATTTTTGTCATTAAAATATGTTAATATAAAAAAACTTATTTTAAACTTATTTTAAAAAGTAAAAGATTCTGAATGCACTGAATAAGATCCCATAATAATTTTATATAGATTTACAGTTTTAACAATAAATTATATTTTATTACATTATAGGATAAATATATTTTTAAATATGACGTTTTTATTATAAATATGGTGATTATCTCTAAGATTGACACCATACTTATTAATACATGATATTTCCCATCTGAATCTAACCATGTCATGTCAACAAATAGAAAAGTCAGCCATATATGTATTATCATGTTGATAATTGTCTTTTGCCTCGACAGCAGTGGCGCCTTTTACCCCAAATTTCATACTTTTACACATTCTTCTGTTATTGAAAATCTTCTTTAATTACCTTGAACAAAACCGAAAATCATTGACAAGATCTTTGTCTCAAACTATAATCAATCATTTTATTGATTCTCATTTGCTACTTAAATCCACAACGTTTAAAAAAAAAAACCTTCAAGTACTAGATCACAGAGCACAGAATCAACTTTGCTCTGCCTGCGATCACGTCAAGGATCAGACAAATTTCCACGTGCATCTTGACAAGCGAATGTTTTGGAAAGTGCTGCAGCAAGTTTTTGTGCCACCATCTAGTGGTTTAGAGGAAAATAAATCAAAGCCTTTACCTCAGTGTGCCTTTAGCCATGTACCGTGTGTGTGTGTGTGTGTGTGTGTGTTAAAGATGTTCGAAATTTCACGCATGGATTTTTCTCATAGTATGAAAAACATTTTTACAGACATTTGGTCAACATTTTGATTAATATGCATGTTGCCCACATTATAAAGCCACACCTCAGGTACAAAAGCTTTCAAGAGGAGCTTTCACATTCAAGGAAATTATCCGTGTATCCCTGATGGACTTCCACGCCGAGGACAGTACACAAAGTAAAATGTGGCTTGATAAAGAAATAAGCACAGCCTGTCTTTTGAGTGCTGTGGTTTGCTGTTACATTAAAAGCTTCTGGAAAGCAGGAGGACCTAATAGAAAATGCACAGCAGCCATGAACATCAGTGTGTACACGTCAGCCAGAGACTTTGAATGATAGTGACAGATCGTCCGACATCAGAGCGCAGACAACATCCTGCCATAAGAGCCAGCCGTGGCATTAAAATGTTCCATCACTGTCAGCTCACCCAGAATTCATTGCGTCTACGAGACGTTAGCATGCATGTGAATGCAAAGCATGTGTTATTTCTCTCATGCCACACATTTTTTAAGTGTTTGCCTTAGATTTGATCAATGGAATCCAATTTAAACTCTTTATGGTCAGTATCCTTGGAATTGTAATGCGTCCTTGAGCATTGAATTATTTTTTTGTTTAATCGGCAAGTGTTAATAATATGCATGGGAATTAAGGCACTTAGATATAGAAAACGTTGTGAATGGGATTTTGTAGAGGTATTAATGCTTTGAAACAATCTGGGCTATATGAATACCGTAATAATCTTCTAAAACCCGTCGCATCGTCCGCTTTTTGGCGGCCGCCAAATACATTTTTGAACCTTGAGTGATGTAGAATAGAATGACTGCTGCGCTTGACCCGGCGCAAACGAGCAGAGAGAGAGCGCGCCCTGGCCACGCGCGCGCACTCTCACGTCTTCAAACAACACGAGCGCTGTCTTGCTCTCTCTCCCTCGCGCATATTAATCAAAATCTATTGACACGATAGTAAAAGGTCGGAAGACCGCATTTTCACGTGGAGCATTTGGAGATTTTTAGAGATTAGAGACTCTAGGAACAACATCTCAATGAACAACATCTCAACACTAAATTAAAGGCCTGTCTCATATAGACGCCTGTCTCAAATACAAGCCGGTGCAGTTCGACGATTTGGGAAAATAAAAGCCCGGGCTATTATTTGAAGTTTTACGGTACATGTGAAATTGACTTGTGTTGGCAAAAGTGATATGATGGATCAAAATTCATTTTGAATGAATTTTGGGATTTATTGATAATATGAATAGGAAGAACTAACAATTAATGCTGATGTCCACTGTAGCGCCTCTTGTGGCAACATCGAGAATGTGACATGTACTTTATGTAATTCATTGCATTATGAATTGTGGTTGTGTGCATTTTAAAATGCAACCATGCATACAAATTTGTTGGTATTCATATACTCGTATAGAGTTTGTTTCATGCTTTAGGCATCCTGTTATATCAGGATATGGTGTTTACAAAATGTGGCTCAAAATGTGCACACTGAGCAAATTAACTTAAAACTTTTATGCAGATGCTTTTATCCAAAGCGACTTACACTGCATTAAACATTAACATTATCATTTGTTCATGCTTTCCCTGGGAATTTAACCCATGCAATAAACAATTCAATGCAAATTATGTCATCTCCCTCAAGAACGCTCCACGACACCATACACACCCTCTCATCGCACTTCATTCTTCACTTTCAGCTGTTTTTATACCCTCACCACATGGACTGATGCCTTCCCACTTGGTAATTATAGGTATTTCAAGGATGCGGTCATCCCAAACCAGCTGGAATGGGCCGATCTGCCCGCGGGATCTCGGATGTGTTCAACAGTCGCTTCAGACCGTACAGCCCAGAAGAGAGACCCACCACGGCAGCCGGCACCAGCCTGGACAGACTGGTGAGTGGGTGGCAGGAGGGCGGAGCGGGGCAGTGTGGGTGGACAGTAATGACCTTTGGAGTTCAGACCCAGGAAAATGCCGTGGGAAAAGCTTTGGTGGCGATGCAAAAATGTGAAACATTTTTTTTTGGTCACACTTTAATTTGGGGAACACATGTTCACTATTAACTGTGATTTTTGCCTCAAAACTCTTAATTATTGCTTATTAATAGTTAGTAAGGTAGTTGTTAAGTTTATTTAGTGGGTTGGATTAAGGGCTGCAGAACAAGGTCATGCAGGTCATATAAGTAATAATAAACAGCCAAGTAATATGCAAGCTAATAATCAACTTGTTAATAGTAAGAATGGGAAACTAAACTACAGTGTTACCAGTTTCTTAAGTATGTAGTAGGTGAAGTATGTAGTTTCTGCGACACTAGTGGCACTTAGCGGAATTACAAAAATAAAGCATATTTTCAAACAACCTTTCAAACACTCGCGCCTCCCCCAAACTCAAACATGACAAATGACGTTCTTAAGGGTGCTTGTGAAGCCATGTCTCAACAGATAAAGTAGGCTAATTTCAATCAAATAAATACTTTTAGCTGTGTTGCTGTGTCATCATGAGTTAGCAACTGAGCAGACTAACACTCTCGCTTACAATACACCCATCCAACATTTCAGTGCCACAACTGTTTAAGGCTAAATAATCATTATAAACTGGTACATGTCTTTCTGAACAGGTGCATGATGATGCCATATGGTATTGAAGCATCCACTGAAGCATTTCATCGCAATGGCCCGTTCACTTTGACGTGTTTATGACCTGTTTAAACTTTTAATTTCTAAATTCAGCAAATTTTGGCTTGTTCTTCTGTAACCAAAGCTGAATGTCTTTTCTCATGTAACGCATCAGTCATGTTCCCACAGCATCTAAACACCCTCTGACTCCGCCTACTACAATAGACACGCCCCAAACTCTCACGATAGGTTGAGCTGGAAAGTGATTGACAGATCTGAGCGGACCGCTCTCAGTGTTTAGATGGTGCCTGCATGAGAGGCTCAATGTTCAGACTTGTGGGGAGATAAACCCATGAATGGCATAGTAATAGTCAATAAACAATAAACTTGGTTTAGAGAATCTACTTTACAATAGCAAATCCTACACACTTCACCTTGAAGGGTTAAATCACATAGAAATTAAGTCAGGTTTAGTAAAGTTGGGTTAAGTTTACCCCCCTTTAAGTGTCTAAGTGTGCTTGAGTTACTCTACTAAAATGAAGTCTTCGAACTCATAATACTTAACAAGAATAGATGAAAATATGAATTGGACTTAAAAGTAGAACAAGATTGCATTTGTGCATAATCTTATTTTAGCCTCCGGCTTACTGTGAGAATTCATTTAAAATGACTTTCTATCCAATATGGGCAAGTGCTTTTTACTCCAGTCGGTTGTGCATTGGATGAGTTTAAAGTTAACCCTCAAATATATAATGGAGAGACGTGACGGTTAAATAAATGTTGAGTTAGAGAGAAGCGTTTGGTTTTTTTTTTTTTTTTTCAGAGACCGAGGGAATGGGATGGAATATCCCAGCAATGCCATTCATCAAATGTAATCGTGCATATTGCTTTTCTGTCTAATGCATATTTATCATGTGTTTTCCCGTGGTATTCTTTCTCTCTTTCTCATCTCCACTTTCAATGAAATACCTTTTTTCCTCTGTTTTTTTTTTGCTTCCGCACCCCAGAGGATTGTCTGGAGGACGATGCAACACAGCGTAAGCCGTCCAACCCTCCTCTCACTTTACCTCCGTCATTTGTCTTGTGGCTTCCAGCCTTCTCTCCATCGTTCCCCCTCTCCTTCATCTGCTGGTGTACTTTCTTAGTAATGCACTGTATATCCGTCCTGGCAAACTTTTAGTTGTTGACATGGACTATGGATCATCCTCTCATTAAAGGGTAGCCACTCTTTTTTTTGCAAATAATGCACAGGGACTAAAGTACTCAGCCTTAAAAAAAACACAAAAGCATCATAAAACTAGTATGAGGGTGAGTACATGCTGACAGAATTTGTAGTTTTGGTAAACAATTCCTGTAAATATAACTGTCCTGTAAATTTTATTGTGTTACTTCCAATGTGGTCAGATGAAGTACTACAGTTCAAAAGTTTGGGGTCAGTAACTTTTTTTCTTATTGTCTTTTTTGGAAAAAATCATTTATAATATATACTATATCAGTATATTAGACTGATTTCTAAATGATTATGTGACACTGAAGACTGGAGTAATGATGCTGAAAATCCAGCTTTGATCACAGGAATACATTTAAAAAAAAATCATAATATTATTGTCTTTACTGTGTTGGTGAGCTTTAATTTTTAATTAACATTTTTTACCATTTTTAATTATATATCTTATCGACCCTAAACTTGTGAGGTGTGTGTGTGTTTGTGTGTGGTATAAAGAAGTAGCACTTATTAAGCACAGGTTGCTCCAGAGGAATTGTTCCTTTAGTAAATATCCGTTGCTTGCATGGAAAAAAGGTTAGTTAAATGACAAATAGCCTCATATATCTTACCCATATATCTGAGAAATGTGTTTTGCATTCACTTCAATTCAGTTTCATTCAAAGTCCAACTGTATTCATTAAATTGATTGTGACACCAGTGTTTTAAACGGTAAACGAACATTCTCATCTCAGTTTCACCTCTGTCCCATTCATGTTTATGAAGAGCAATGTTTCCCAAATGAAACCATGACTATTATCCGACTGTATCAGAGATGCATGTAGTTCTCAGCTATAAAAGCCAGAAGCCTCAGGCCCAATCCAGCTCTTTTCAGACTTGGCTAATAGACACAAACCCCAGAGATTTGCCAAGGTTTGATGGCTAACCATACAACACTTGCTAACTTGCTTATCGCCCATTTGCTTGTTTTTCGTGTTTTAATGAGCCAGTTTGTGATGGAAACATCGCAACAACTAGAACAATCAGCAGTACGGTTGACAAAAGAGTGCAAATGAGCAAGTGTGTGTGTGGTCTGATATCAGCAGGTAAACACGCGTCGGCCATCGGACTGAAATGTAAAGATGCGTTGTCTGAGCCGTCGCCAAAACGCAGTATTGCAGCTACATTGATTCTTCCTGTGCGTGTCTGGCAACCGTACTCGTGGGTCTCTCCTCTACACCCAATTTATTTTCATCACTGTGTACATGACTTGAGTCGTAAAAGAGCCACTGCTGCTAACCTCAGGGAACAAAAGCATATTGGAGGCTGTTGCACAAGGTTTAAGCGAGAGCAGAGTGGATGTCCTTCATAAAATAATGATCTCTATCAACATAGTGAGTTTTTTTTTTTTGTTTTTTGTTTTTTTACATTTAAAGCAGACATGTTCCCAAATCCCTGAAAGCCAAGTCCAAGTCAAGTCTCAAGTCTTTGTTCTATTTTTAGCAATAGCTCTGTGATAAGGCGATATAATACCTCAACAAACCAATCTGTGGAAGCGAGTTGGACAACATTTGTACGAAAGTGTCCGTCCAGTCCATATGCAAGATAACTTGGTAAGTTGGATACTATATGCATATGGTAGCAAATACTTGAAAATGACATGGAAATGTGTACGTCTTGAAAATTGAGCCGCAGCTCCCCTTTGGATTAAATTATTGTTTTTTAAATGAAATTACACAAAGATTATCACAAGGTAGGCTTGGCTATATTGTTACTGTTTGTTGTTCATTTATATAACAGCACTTTCCAATAGGTGGTGAATATGCGTGCCTTTAGATGTGTCACGCGTGTAGGATATATAATACCACTGGCTTGGTGTGTTTGCTGCTAAGTCATATTGATTGGGAATGAATGCATTAAGAATGGTAATAGTGAAATGTTCTGTTTCATGCTGTCATGTGGGGTACTAAAGAGAACGTAATCGGGAATGCCATACCAAAATGAGTCTGTCTTCAATTCTAAGTCAAGTCACATGTCATTTTTTTGCGGCTTCATTTCGACTTGAGTTTCCATCTCTGTTAAGAAGTTTTAGCCGTTGTGTTTTGTTTATGGTCATTGTTCATGATTGGTTACTAAAACAACTGTTATGATACATGTCAAGTGGTCACTGAAATTAAAAAAGTAAACAAAAAAGAATGGAAGATTGTCTCCGCCACGATATAGAAAAATAAAAAAGGTAATTGCAACATTTTATCTCACAATTCTTACTTACTTTTTCAGAACTGTAAGATATAAAATAACAATTGTGGAAAAAAAAAGCTGGTAACACTTTAATTTACATGTTACTTACTACATATATTTACTAAATTAATTACAGTAAATTATGCATAATTACAAGTAACTAACCCTAAACCACAGTCTAAACCTAACCGTAACTCTATTGTACTGTAAGTACATGTATATTAATATTATTCCGTACTTATTTGAGTACGAATAAAATCAAGTGTAACCAAAAATCTTAATTCTCAGATGTTTTTTAACTATTTTTGTCGCTGTCATAGTTGTCATCCTTGATATGAGTTGTGAAATGTAAAATTGCAATTGTGAATTCTAAAGTCAGAATTGTGAGATATAAAGTCAGAGAGTTTATACTCACACTTCTGAGAAAAAAGTCAGAATTTCAAGATGTAAACTCACAAATTACTAAAGAAAAAAAGTCCGAATTGTGAGATGAAAAGTCGGTCGCAGTTACCTTATTATTTATTTTTTTATTCTGTGGTGGAAACAAGCTTCCATAAAAAGGGTCAGATAATGAAATCTTTTAAGCATAAAATGATGCCTAAATGAGCCACACTCTTGATTTTGGAGCTTTAAGTGTCTGAAATGATTTGGATCGGAGACCTGCCGGAATCTTGTCTGTGAATAGGGGAAGCACTTTTGCAACTAAAAGTAGCAAGTATCATAAGTATGATTAAGGAAATGAATTTACATAGGTTTTATAGCTCATTGAAGTTTTAATGGAAGCACTTAGCCTTGAGACTTATAGACGTCCTCTTGGGAGCAGAGCGAACGAGAACAAGCCATTTAAAGTAACGAGGCTCTTCATGCTGTAAGACACTAAACAGAGTCCGGAAGTTGAGCTTGTGGTGTGTTAAAGTACTTGAAGATACATGTAGATAACTTCAGCTGTCATACTCTTTAAGCAGTGATAGATTTATGGGTTCACATCACAGATATCACAGAATATTGGGTAATTGCATCAAAAATTCTGGAATGGAAACATCAGTAAGTGAATAAAATATCCAAAATGTATATAAAAAATGCATGTCATGCCATTTTGTCACTGTCATGTGTCCTACAACGTCAGTTGCGTCGCTTCACCGCTATTCACAAATCCTCTCCCGTGGCCTCATGGAATAGTAAACCGTCCATTGGATGCACACTTCAGATTCCCACCGGAAGTAGTTGGTCATCTGGGTACTCTTCGCCTCTTCGTTGAATAGTATGAATTTGGACAAATTACTCGGATCACATGCTGTTTTTTTGCATACTATATAGTATGGAAGTCATATTTGGACCTTAGGATTGATCTGCGGAGTGTTTCAAAAACTTTTTTCTGTTACAAAAATAAAATTAGAACCTGTTAATAAATCTTGAAGTGACAAGAAATTACACTTTTCTAATCCCTCAATAGTTTATCCTAGACTGGAATGATTTTAAATGAAGAAAAGGAGACTTTTTGCCATCGAAAGTTCTCAATACGAACTCAAACATTTGTTTTTATCAAATTCATCCAAGACCAAATTATCTGAGCATTGATACCCTTGTTAATGTTGTATCTCTAAACGTGTACTGTTATAGGTGGCTCTTTTGTTTCTCTTAAAAGAGGAAGTTTAGAAGAAATTCTTAAAATGAATAAACTCTCATGTAAAACACAACTGAGAATTCTCCGGAGCTATGAAAGAGCAACCTTTGATCCGGCAATACAATCTTCTTCTTGGATGTGTCTTTGAAGTGCATGTTCAGTTTAGAGAAATCACAAACGTGAAGTCCTGCTAGACTGTGTTTTCAATTGATAAAACACGTTCTGTGGTTAAATGGGCGGTAATCCACATTGTGACGGATGTTTGGAGGCGTTCGCTTGATGCGGGCCTGCTTTATTATGTGTAGGCATCTAACCGTACTGTTCCTCATCTAGCTTGAAGGCTTGTCTGACTAATTACTTGACTTCCAGATATCTATGGCTTGTGTGTACAGACACGGATTGACGTAGGTTAGAAGATAAGGTGAATATTTGGTCTTGGTTGCTGGTGATTTGTAGAGTGTAATCTGAGTCAATTGCGTTTTTTGCTACAAATCATGCCTATCTGATGCATGAGCCGAAAACTGTCTTCTTGCATTATGAATCATCACCTGTGATTTAGAATGTTTTCCCAGCACTTATTGCTCCTAATTTGCATCCCAGCATCTACAAAGATGACAGGGCATCCAAAGAAAAATGTCCGTTGCGTTTCCGTAAACCTATGAATAAGGTCACAGAGTTCCAGCAGGAATAAACGCAATGTCGTTTAGCAACTGATATTTGTTTCTAAAGCAAATAGCTACGCCTTCATTAGATATTGTGAGCACCATTTCCATAATACTTTGCATCTCCAGTGCATGTAGGAGGCTTTTAACAGCAAACGTGGGTCCAGGCCAGAGGAGAAATGGAAATAAGTGAAGAGGTTTCGGAAACTCTAGCAGCATGTTACAAGATGAAGAAGTGAGCCACATCTGCGGGGTTAAGGCCGAGTCATTCTCGTGCTACACAGTCGGCTTCATGTGAATCAGGTCTTGAGAATATATGCCTGCTGGGAGACTTGTAAGTGTAAAGGGGAATATGCAATCCTACCTCAGCCTTTTAATTATATGGTAGAGGGATTTTATGTTGAACTTGGCAAGAAGCGGTCTGACCAAAACAACTGGATCCGTGTTCTCTTATAGGCTGCCAGTTGCACATTTGTGTCCGTTAATGCCAAGCGTAATTATCCTGCAAAATAAATGAAGACGTTTTATAACCTCAGTCAGCCAGAGCGCAAACCGTCATACATAAAAAAAAAAAAAACCTGGCTGGTTTTTTAGCACAGCACTAGTGATGTTAGAGTAAAAAAATGCTACTATTTCAGCCGTGACGATTTTCTTTCAGGCTACACACATTTTTCATTCTTTTTCATTTTGCTTTTACTTCATCTTCTTTATACATGAGGTTTAACTTGGTTTCAGTTCAAGTATTATTATATAAACCAGAGTTTCTCATACTCATTCTCATCAAAGAAGCTGTTACCATAGAATATTCCATAAATTTCCACTCAATCAACTTGTATGTATATTTTAATGTTAGATGTGATTAATTGCAGTTATTCGATTTGACAGCACTTGCATTGAAATATACATAAAAGTTGATTGAGTGGAAATGTATCTATGGTAACAGCTTCTTTGATAAGAATGAGTATATGAGAAACTGTAAATATTATACATTTATAATTTATAAGTGTGTGTGTGTGCATGTGTGAGCGCATGTAAGTGTGTGTATTGATTAAGCGATTTGCAATTAATTTATTTGACAGCACTATTCAATATTTAATGTATATATACTTTCACATTGTTGTTGCTAAAAAAAATGTTGTATTTCATGCAATTAAGTACGTTTGCATGGACTGCCTTGCTATTTTAGATGGCCCACGATTTGAAAGTCTCGTCTAAACATTTTAGATTGTTATTAGCTATCAAATTTTTGAAAAGTGACATGCTACAATTTCCTTTTGTGGCCGTGTAACCTCCACTTCTCAATCTGTAATTTTATTGCTCTGTTGACGTTCACCCTCTCTCTTAACTATCAGTGTTGACATTTTATGGTCTCTAGGCCGCGGCATCCAGGGCTAAATCCGTGTAAAATACAAAGGATGTGGCTGGGAAAAAGAAGCACTTGTAAAAAAGCAAACCCAAAGTCTGTTAGTGGAGCGCTGGCTGATACAGCGTCCAACCGCCTCTGCAAGTAAAGGGTTTGAATAGCTTCAAAACACAAAGACATTCCATCAGATGGTTTAAGTTACAGTTTAATGGAGGCGTGCATTCAGATAGCCACTCTATATTTTATTCCCCCAAAGCCACAATTACCGTGCGGCTGAGTAGGGTGAATAAAACACCAGTGCAGTCAGCGGGCTCTTTTTTTCCTCCGTGGCATGGCATGCTGCTGCGTCATGCTGTTTTGCAGATTCAGCAGATGTTTTTATGAGCAGAATAACCACAACGGGCATAAATGTGGGCAATTCCTAACCACCTCGGAGGAGACGTTTTCAGGGGAGGACCCAAGAAATGGGCTTTTCTAAACCAACATCCTTCCAGCTCAGTCATATAATTATAGATATTTGAATGTGCCTTACGCAGTATTTGAATAAACAACCACACTGGAAAAGAATTTTCACTCAGAAAATACTAGTAAATTTCACAAAGAAATGGCAAGTAATGCATTGAATTAAGCATGACATTTTGAAAGATTGAAATAGTTTTCTTGTAAAACATACCTAAATAATCCTTTTATTTACAGCTTCGAAAAATCATTTTTTACAGTGCACATGTTGTGTTTTGCTTAGTTTAATGATGAGTGTCAGGCTGTTTGTCATCCACAAAGTCTTAAAATAAAAGGGAAAATTGCACCAATTTTTTTGAAAATGAAGTCGTTTACCCTTTATTTCGACACAAAGGCTTTGTGTAAGAAACAGACCATAAGTTAAGCGGTTGTTCTTGCCTTCTCACATTTAAATGTGCAGCCTTAGACGTTCAAGGTTTGATGTCAATAACGATGAACCGTTTGCACAGTGTTTAACAGCACATTTCCACTTTCATTTAGCAGGGTACATCTCACAAACGAATCACCTCGCTGCGAAACTGGCTAAAGCAACATCTCCAGGACATTTGCGACATTTCAATTGCAAACACACTGAAAGCTGAATATCTTGTCAATTGATGGATGTGCTTATTTTCTTAGCTTTCTTAGCTAGTTTGCTAGTTATGTATTTTAGACAGAAATTACACATTAATATTAATATATTTAAAAAATACTTTTCAGTCTGTTCATCCAACAAATCTATCAGATGACTTTTATACAGTGCACAAGTCACATTGACTACTTATATTTTGCTTTTTTGTAATTTTGATTACATTGAAAAGAGCATCTTTTTGACGTAATGAGTACATGATAACATAATTGTAATTTTCGGCTGAACTATCCCTTTAAAGAGCCCCTTTAATGCTATTGTAAAGGTTCTGAAAGTACTAATATCTATTGCAGCTTCGCCTATTTTCTCAGAGTGTCTGAAATGTTTCTATTAAAGATTCGGTCTCTCTAAACCCCTCCTTTCCATGAGCCTGCTCTGCTCTGATTGGTCAGATGGCCCAGTCTGTTGTGATTGGTCGACCACTTACAGCACATGTTGTAACCAAACGCACATTACCATATCTGGATCTTCCTCAGTGCTTTTATACACAGTAATACGAACAGTAACAATGGTGTCGGTTTTACCGTATCAATTCGAGCGGGAGTCATCAAAGTGCTAGTGCATCTAAGTGGATTTGTTTTCGCACAAGAAAACAGGATCTTCTTGACATGTCGACAACACAAACCCTTCCAGTTTCAGTTTTTTTCTATTTATCTTTTTTTATCTCAGGGCAGGGCAAAGAAGTTGTTGTTCACGGGCAGCCAATGAAGAAAATAAACTGACATTATGCAAATTTGTAACAAATCTATGTAGGTTTATGCTTGAAATCAGATTGGAATTGACCCATGGCTAAGCCACGCCCCCAAACGCAATGAGCCAATCACAGTGCGCATAGCTAACCCAATACACTCGGACATTCTCTGCTTCCACGTCCATTGAAATGAATTGCAGTTAGTCAGTTCTCATTCATTTTTAGATGTTCTTTCTTGTCATTTTAAGTTTAAAATGGTCAAACGGTGTGCATGAGGTGCATGCAACTGCGACACTAGATAACCCGAGAGGCTGGGCGACGGTGTGTATTTTTTACCCTTTCCCAAGACACATCTCAACCGAGATAAGTGTCTGCACTGGATTAAGTTATGTGGTAGACCACAATATCAACTAAACGTGGATAAGTTAAACTTTTTACTGTTAACAGATGTTTAGCAAAGCCTTTGTATATTACAAAACGCTGCTTTAGGGAAGAAAAATCTAGCTATGCTAATACGGAGCTTTAAGCTAGGTTTAGATATAGCATATTTTACAAGTCACGTCAAGTTAGATTAATAAATTGAAAGTAAATCACACTTCTTACACTGCAGTGCATGAACAATGCGGATCCTCTATCTTGTTGTCTGAGATGGTGATGGCAACGAGATGCGGTTTATCATGTTTACACTGTGACCTGTAAATTTTTGCCTGGAGCTGAAGCTTTTCATCGACCTTCTCAACAATAAAATTATTAATATAACCCTCCAATGCATAGTTAAGGCCCTTTTGGTGACTTCGAGATGATATATAATCTTTCTGTCTCCAAAAATCATCATTTGCCTCCTGTGAAATGTATCCTACTGTGACAGCTGCCATAGCGCCATCACAGAATGTTGACTGTTTGTGGGTTCTGTGAGTGAGTGGAGGGGGCGTGGCTTAGACATAGGTGAGTGAGTGGAGGGGGCGTGGCTTAGCCATAGGTGAGTGAGTGGAGGGGGTGTGGCTTAGCCATAGGTGAGTGAGTGGAGGGGGCGTGGCTTAGCCATAGGTGAGTGAGTGGAGGGGGCGTGGCTTAGCCATAGGTGAGTGGGTGGAGGGGGCGTGGCTTAGCCATAGGTGAGTGAGTGGAGGGGGCGTGGCTTAGCCATAGGTGAGTGGGTGGAGGGGGCGTGGCTTAGCCATAGGTGAGTGAGTGGAGAGGGCGTGGCTTAGCCATAGGTGAGTGAGTGGAGGGGGCGTGGCTTAGCCATAGGTGAGAGTGGAGGGGGCGTGGCTTAGCCATAGGTGAGTGAGTGGAGGGGGCGTGGTGACTGATTACTGATGACTACAGTTCAGAATCTGTTATTCCTTTTAGGAGACAATGGCTTGTTCTCAATTCCAAGAACGCAAAGAACAAATGGAATTGAATTTCGACAGATGATGTTGACAGTACGAGAACACAAGGAAACAAGATCTCTTAAGAATCTTTACTTTACACTTTATTGACAGACAAGTCTGACATTTTTCTTGCATAACAGTGTATGTTTACAACATCTAACATACATTCTACATTGACATACACTTACACATCACATATTATACCTTCAAAATAATACAACATACATACAACGTACATCTAACATACATTCTACATTGACATACACTTACACATCACATATTATACCTTCAAAATAATACAACGTACATCTAACATACATTCTACATTGACATACATTTACACATCACATATTATACCTTCAAAACAATACAACACTTATACATCTAACACCTTCACAGTACTCTTGATCTCTGACTGAATGTTTTTGTTCAACGCTAGGATTGCCTGGTGCACAAAAGAGTGTTTCAGCCTTACTTTATTAAATCTGGGCACTCTATACCTCCTCTTTGATGGTAAAAGTTCAAACTCTTTATGTAGAATATGCATAGGGTTAGAAGTTATAATACTGGCTAGCCTTAGCAAGTTGTTATGATAGGCTGAGTTGTAAAGCTTCTCAAGAGGCTGACCTACAATCTTTGAGCAAATATTTAATTGATTATGCAGCTTTGTTTTCAGCATAACAGACAAGCTTTTATACCAAATAGAGTTGCAATATTGCAGAATGCTCATTATCACAGACCTATAGAACAATAGAAGAATCTGTTTTCTTACTCCAAATGATCTGACAACGAAGAAAATAGATTCTCTGCTTTGTTTTTTTTACATAGTGTGTCAATGTGATCTTTCCATGACAGCATATCGTCTATAATCACTCCTAAATATTTATACGTCTTAACCGATCTAATTTCCTCCTTATGATTAAAAATAGGCATTATATCGGCCACAGACCCAAATACAATCTCCTCAGTTTTACTGGTATTAATGACAAGATCTCTTAAAAATGAGAAATGGCCAATAATTTGTATCTGCACTTTGATCTTTAAAACTATGTAGACCTTTCAAATTCACAAACATCTATTACAAACTAAAAGGTAATATCTGAAAATGCATAATATGGGCAATTTAAACACTCTTGATTGATTTCAGGATTTCTTGATTGATGTCACCCCATCCATGTACCCTTCATTAATGCAGGCCATATTTTATTCACATTAAGATGGTAAATTAATTGAATGTAATCAAACCAAACCCCTGATGTCACACTAACTGGCAGTGCATCTCAATTGCCTCTTCTTCACTGTGTCTAGCTTCCCCCTGAACTTGCAATTCCCCACATGTCATGCCAGTGGAAAATCCATTCATGTCCTGGCAAAAAGGTGCCGGCAGAATTCCTCCCTCTTTGTTGATCAAGCGACGTCCCGCTCCTCTGAACCACAGAGGAACCTCAAAAGGCCTCATCTCCTTAATTTCCTCTTGACTTTCTCTTGTTGTTCAGTTGTTTGTCTGTTGGAAAGCGCCTCCCTCTCGCTCTCTGGGTCTTCTTGAAAGGCATGATGGGAGGTCAGTAAGGCAAAGCTCTCAATTAGCTGGCCCAGTAGTGCACAACACAACGAAATTTAAAAAGCAAACATAAGTTCACAACACAACGAAATGAATCCACAACACAACAAAAGCGTGCCACAACACAACAGAAATGAGCCACAACGGAAAATGTACATTGTACAATACTGTTAAATACATACTGTTAAAACCAATCGTGTATTTGATATTTTAAGACTGCTGACTCTGTAGAATGGAAAACTTACTAACTTTATCACGATCCAAGAGCCCTCCAGTGGTCAGGAGCATTTCCGTTGTGTTGTGGCTTTATTTTGTTGGGTTGTGATGTTTGCCTTTTAAATTGCGTTGTGTTGTGCACTACTAGGCCACCGTAATATCCTAAAAGGTACCATAGCATTACTATTGGACATGATACGATATTTTTAGATGGATATGCCATGGTATTTATCACAGTAATAAAATTAACACGCTTTTGGACATGCATATTTGTTTGCTTTTGGACATGGTACTACTATGGTACTCATTTGAATATCACAATCAATCTGTCATTAATTACAAAATATTTCACAAAAGGACCATAATATTACTATGTTTTTTGGACATGGTACTATTGTACAAGATTATGGCAATCGCTCAGTATGGTACTTATCATAGTCGATATGTTTTCTGGTGGACTGTGGTTAATTCATTAAACTTAGCATGTATTACCATGTTTGGATTTCATTATGTATGTACCACAGTACCACCATTGTAGGCTTTATGGACATGGCAGTCATTCAGTATTTATGGCCATCAATATTTTGTCTGTGGAAATTGTTCCACGACAATTCATCAACCATTCAGTAATCCATAAAACAAGAAGACAAGCATCATAAATGTTCAATATGATCAGAAGCTATTTTCATTAAGTCCTGGAAAAGACGCAATAAAAACACACTTGCATTAAAATTTCACAATCGCTGTAGATCTGCGCTTGGAGCAGCTAAATTGGCAATAAAATGCAAACAGAGAGGAGTGGTGATTAGATCGCACCTTCAGGTGTCGTTACGGGCCTCCGGTGGAGTGTTAGATCCACACTGGATTAGCAAAAACAGCCCATAAAAGCCATAAAAGACTCTCACACTTGACATGTAAAGTCCTGCTGGCTGAAGATAACTTATGGCTGTTTTCCACCGTCAGAGTTGCGTTTGCAACAACCTCTGCTGTTCAGGAGTAAACGTGTTTATGTCTATCAAGTACACTGGAATTCATAAAGCACACAATTCTTGGAATGTATTGCAGGATGATGTTTGACGCAATATAACATGGAAGAGAAGTAAATTCACAAGTGGAGAATTACAGTGAAAACACATTATATACACATATCATTCCAAAGTGATTTAACATTGTTTGGTTAACCTAAAACTGCATGCAAAGCCGCTGTCAGTGCACATGGGTGTAGCCGTTATAGACGTACATGTGGTTTGTTTTGACAGACGAATGGAAGGCCGAGAATGTAACATGAAAAAAATAGCCATTTTAGACCAGCACTCTTGCTAAAGTCAACCAAGAGCTCTTCCAGTTAAAACACAAAAAGCCTTTCATAAAGTGAGATGTCCTGATAGGCCTTAAATGGCTATTTGCACAGTATTGATTGGAAGACTGTGATTGCTGTAAGTAATGCAAGCTTTTAGAGTGCCAAACTAAATGGATGATGCTAAACGCTATCTGCAAATGGCTCTGTTAATAAGAGCGAAGGATACAAAAAAAATTATATTAAGAATGGCTAATGGCATTGTTCACTGAAAAAACTCAGCAATGCCTCATTATCACCAGCGCTGGTGTCATCATGACTTCATCTTACATCAGCAGAGACGCGTTATAAACAATACAAAACTTATGGATTGTGAAAAATTTAACACCATATATTTGTTAGTAATTATATATATATATATATATATTATTTTTTTTTTGACAGATGAGAGATAGATAGATAGATAGATTGATACACATTAAATAAAATAAATAAACTGTGTTATACACAGATGTATGAGGGACACAAACACCTATTTTTTTCAGAATGACATAATTCTGAATCTAGATCTGTCTTTATGACAACTTAAATTGCACTTGGGAAGATGAAAACAAACACATACAGAGATGCCATTAAATATTTAGCTGGGCTACAGCAATTCAAGATGTTCCAGGCAATAAGCATCGCTATTCTAAATGTCAGATAAAGAGGGTGACAAAACAAATACTGTGAGAATGTGCCATCTGTGCCACAAAGTCCCTCAGACAAAGGACAGTGCAGACAGATACTGTGTACGCTCTCCCATCTGTGCTTATGTTATAAAAAACATTCTCTTATAAATTGTTTCACGCTAAAATATTCACAAGGGAGAAAATTATAATGATTATCTTAATTTTTCATTAACATAGAATAATGATGTAGATTATGTGGAAAATGTTTCTTCTTTTAAATTTTATAGGATTGAATCCATCATGGAATATCATCTTACAAGGGATATTGCACATTAAATGGGTACTTCACCACTGGAAAAATGGGCTTTCGGTAAAACTTTTGGCTGCCTATACAGTAGAAAGGCGGGACACATTTAAATTGGTGCTACCTGAATAGAGAAAACACAGAAAAAAAATCAGTTTTCTTCCCTTTTGCTGAATAGGTATGATAACTACAACACCCATAATGCACTGGGCATGTAGCCGTCCAAGGCCACTCCCACCAGTCTGCTATGCGGAGTAACGGCACATCCGGGAACTTAACTGTTCATTTCGTAACCGCCCCTTTTTAGGGGAAAACAAACCAGACTTCCTATAGACTTCAATACAAAATAGCGGTACAAAACAACGTCCACACAGCCGGCAGACGTGTTCAGAAATCACTTCGATTAAATATGTAGAGTAATTATATGTCCACCCTGCCTGCCATAGAGTTGGTAGCCAATTTGGTCAATTTAAAAACATGTCTCTTATTCATTCTCCCACCGTCAAATTGGTGTAACAACCCCACTCAGTGGCCAGAGGTGTCTTACCTGGACATTTACCCGTACCTCAACGAGTCACCAGGCAGCCAGTGAATGATTTTACTTCATTTTTTTAAGTAAACATCTTTAAATGTATATATTATGTCTTTATATTTAGACTACTGAGTCCACTTTTCTGTCCAGCCATACAACTAGCCTGATTTGATTTCCGATAGCATCATCCGTAATTCATGATATTTCCATAACCGCAAGATATGGATGATGATGGCAGGCAGAGATGGGTATAAATACATGGAAATGTATTTAAAATAAAAATACAAAATACTGTGTGGGAAAATTTATTTAAATACAAATACAAAATAGGCGTACTGTGTGATTTTTTTTTATTTTTATAAAAAAAATTTTGGGCTTTGGCATGTTGTAAGGTTAGTACACTTCCTCAATCCGATACCGTGTGGTGATTTGTTTTCCCCAAAAATGTCCGTAAACCTGTTCAGAGACATATGACGCTGCGCCGGTTGTGTGTATGGATAAACTCACCAGAGTGCTTTAGTAGGAAATACTTCTTAGCAAACGTTTAGTCATAATAGTGTTGACTTGTTTTGTTCCGCAGTGCAAAATCAGAGTAAACGTTTAGCGGGAGTGAGTTACTTTCAGGTTTCCAGTGAAGGATCCAGTGTTGTGAAGGCAGTGGATAAAGATTGCAAAGAATCATAAATATGAAGAGATCACCGTGGTGGAAAATCTGAACATTTCAAAAAGTCAACATTTCAAACTGGATGAACACAAACTCAGTTTTAGGCCAAATGGAGGGAAAAATTGAAAGAAGCCGTTCTGTCAGTTCTGCCCGAAGCATATACAGGCAAGAAATATGTTTCCATATTTACCATAATGCTGTTTAAAGAGTATATATAGTACAATACAGTTTTCAGTGATAAACTTACAATTACGGTTCTGTTAATAACCCTCTGTCGATCTGACTGTACGTGGGCAGGCATACAAAAATGCAGAATAACTGAATTGAAACCTCATTTAATATGTGGTTTTGAACCCACTGACCTTAACAAAAAGTCTTCATAATATCTCTTTTTGTGTTCAAGTGATGTTTTGGAAATTTTGTGGGATTGCAGTCGAGAATGATTGGATGCTGCCTTAGAATTTGGCCAGTATTAGATGTCTTGAAGAACGATGATGCCCTCGTCATGTGAAAAATTATCGTTAATTAGTAACCAAAAATCCCATTAACAAATGATATATATATACGTGTATATCGTAATCACAGCCAAACTGTGTTTCAGTTTAATTGAACTGTGAATCAGTTTAATATATAGGTCTACCTGACAGTTCAGTTTGGCTGTTATAATGATGTTTCCATTTGAGATGTAAAAAAGTTATATTATAAATTGGCAAGGAAAAAATAAACCTTGGTAATACCCAAGAGTTATATAGATATATAATGCTAATAAAGTAAGAAAAACATCTGATCATATTTTACAGAAAAGACCCACAGGTCAAGCGGGAACCATCTGGCACTTTGATAAGCAAGATCTAAATTAAAGGAACTGTGCATGCAACATCTTTTGTTCTTTAGTCTCAGAAATCAGATGCTCAAGCAAGTGATCAAAAAGCAGGTGTTCCCAGTTTCATTCCCAATCCTTGAGCATCATGCAGAGGATCATGCGTCGTCGCACGGGAGATGCTTCACGCGAGCATGTGATGGCATCGCTCAGGCAGAAGATGAGGCATCATTTCACTGGCATCATGGGAGCCTGACCCCTCTGTTCTAGGAGCCTGGGATTTTTTTCTGCATGTATAATAAATAGCTCACAACCATGCAGCGCTCGCTTTTCTCATGTGCACGCAGAACCTTTGGGAAGTTCCTGAAAGCGTCTTTATTTTGATACGCTGCTGCCAACACTCCCGTTATGTCATCCACACTTGTTCAGGAGAGAATTCAGCACTTTCATATTTAACGTACACTACCGGTTCCTATGAATTGCTGACATGCGGGTTGATGGATCACTGCTCTGATCTAATGCACGGGATACGTTGTGCATTTATCACAGAAATGGATATGTCTATAGACTCTATCTAACCCATAACCACATTATATTCATAGCCACGTTGCATAGATAAACTGGATTTCTGAGGCCAGCTACATGGGGAAATGCTTTATCTGGAACGTTCCTCGCTGGCTTATCGGCATGTTCATAGTTGAGAAATTTTCAGACAGACAACCTTTTACCCAAAGCCTCTTTTTTGACACAAACAGCCCAGCTCAAAGCTCAGCAGACAGTGAACCCTCAGCACGCTTAACCTTTCCATTAATGCTGGAGATTTTCTCAGCCAAACTCCGACTATATATTCATATCCAGAAAACCCTTTATGTGCAAAAAAAATGCAACTACGTGTTTCCCATGAGCAGCATTGCAAGCGAAAAAAAAAAAACTACTAGGAATACAAAGCATGTAGAGGAGGAATCGGTACAGATTAAACCAGTCCACATGACTAGAGAATGTGCGTCTTTAGATTTCATATGAAGATAACTTGCCTCTTCATGGATTGCCTAAAAAGGGGATTTACTGCGATTTGCAGCAGAGGATAAAGAAAATGCAAGTCATTCTTCTTCAAAAAAGGCTTTGTGATTTGAGCAGAGTGTGACAAATTATGACGTTATAGATTTACACTTCCAGTCGAATGTTTGGGGTCAGTATGATTTATTTTTTCATCAAATTGATCATAAGTGAGAGTAAAAACGTTTAAATTTTGACAAAGGATTTCTATTTCAAATGCTGTTCTTTTGATTAATTGAAGAATCCCCCCCCCAAAAAAAAAAAAAAAAAAAACGAAGCAGCACAACTATTTTCAACAATGATAGTAATCAGAAATGTTTCCTGTAAATCATCATATTAGAATGATTTCTGAAGGATCATGTGACACTGAAGACTAGATTAATAATGCTAAAAATGCAGCTTTGATCACAGGAATAAATTACATTTTAAAATAGATTAAAATATAAAGCAGCCATTTTAAATTGTAATAATATTCCACTATTTTTACTGTATTTTTGATCAAATAAACGCAGCCTTGATGAGCAGAAGAGACTTCTTTAAAAATCATACCGACCCGAAACGTTTGAACAATAGTGTTTGAATTTAAATGCGAGAGGAACAAATGTATGTGCAATTTTATTGTTAAAATGTGTGAGGACACTGATGAAAGGACCCAGTTGTTCTTTGTCTGCGTTTGTGCCGCAGTGTTTAGAATAGTTTGTAATATAGCTTGAGTTTGGAAGAGGAAACTATAACAGTTTTCTACTTTACTAATAACAAAACATACATCAATCTATCATTTCTGTGAGTGGAACCACATACACGTTTATTTAATGAAGAAAAGCATAAAGGGGAGCTCAAAATTCAAATTTGGACCAAACTGTACATACTTTTTTATAATGAGAGTATTGGTATTCAGGGCAAGAGATTTGAACATATTTCTTCTTTCTGGATTTCTCATAATAGCTCCTCTATTGTTCTCGTGTTTATTTTAAGAGATTTTTGTGGTGTTCATGTTAATATGTTAATACAATACCCAACCAAATTGCCAGCATGGTTCAAATGACTTGTTGGAAATGTACAGTTAAGCATCATAATTGGCCCTAAATCACAGAGATTATCCGGTCATGACTTTTTTATTGATATTGATGGTGTCCAGATTAGGCCTTCAAAAACTGTGCGAAATCTGGGAGTTTTGTTCGATCCCTCGTTATGTTTTCACTCACACATCAGCCAGGTTGTTAAATCGTGTTTCTTTCACTTGCGGAATTTTGTTCGCATACGCCCCTCTCTTAACATTGGAGATGCGGAAACTGTTATACATGCTTTTATAACCTCCAGATTGGACTACTGTAACTCCCTATATAGCGGCCTACCCACCAATGCTATACATCGTCTTCAACTGGTACAAAACTCTGCTGCTCGAGCCCTTACATCTAACAAAAAATCAGCACATATCACTCCTATCCTTTCCCAACTTCACTGGCTTCCTGTGGTCAATTGCATCCAGTTTAAACTGTTAATTTTAGTTTATAAAGCCTGTCATGGCCCCGCACCTCAATACCTTGCTGAGTTAGTGCAACCATATGTCCCTGCTCGTACCCTTAGATCCAGCAATGATAATCTGCTTGTTGTACCCAGGTATAAACTGTCTACTGTGGGTGGAAGGGCTTTTAGTGTTGTCGGCCCTAAGCTGTGGAATAAGCTACCATCTGATCTTCGTGCCACCCCTAACCTACAGACCTTTAAATCTCAGCTTAAAACTCATTTATTCACCATGCTCAGTAAATAACTGTTTTTCATTCTATCTCTCTGTCCTCCACTATTTTACTTTTCTATGTTACATGCCTGGTACATGCTATGTTACATCAAAATGTATGTCTTCTTGCATATCTGATTTATTCATTATTGTTGTCTCCATTTGCTTTTCTGCTTGTTTAATTGCTATAACTAGCAGATTGCCTGTCTCTTGTCTGTCAACTGTTTGTATTACTTTGTGAAGCGACCTTGGGTTCTTGAAAGGCGCTATAAAAAATAAACATATTATTATTATTATTATTATTATAATTATAGTGAACATCAACTCAATGAATTTTGATAATATGCTCTACAGGCAAAATCTAAAGTCAAATCACATTCTGAGTATAAGAACTTGTGTTAGGGATGAGATTGGATGAGCAACAAGTCAATTAGTGACCAGTGAGATTTTTTTTCTTTAACATTTAACATTCGCATTAATACATAGCAGCAGTGCTGAAGGGGGTGAATTTGAAAATGCAACATCTCAGAGAGAGATAAAATGTCATGAGCGCATTAACATTTTAACATTTACTGTGAGAAAATGTGTCTACATACAAGCACTACTTTGACTTTTAGTCACATAGTGATGGGAAGAACGGATCATTTTACTAACTTGGACCTTTGAATCTCGTTCAGCAAAATGAACAAATCTTTATTCAAGTATTTTTGTTCAATTGAGCAGAATTCAATTAATTAAATAATTTTTAATTGCCAGATTCATAAACCCATTATGTGATCTTTGATCAAATAAAAAAAATAATAAAAAAAATGCATGTGTGGCCGACACAAAATTAACTAATTGCTCTCTGAGACAACTCGCTATTCCAGAGTCGAATGATGATTGAATCGTTCATGATTGATCCATTAATGCCACATATTTGGAAAATGCGTTGTGCACATCAGTTGTTATTATATTAGCTGATACTTCTCCACTTGGAAGTCAGGGTCTAAATCCATTTAAATGTGTCTCAAGGGGCCAGTATACTTCAATTAACAGGTGTGATCAGCAATGTAAAAAGAAAGCCAGATAGAGGAAAGCCACTATTTTTTTCTAGTGTCATTCACAACAAAACAGTTGTTTCCTCTTCTCACATGCTTAACTGTTACTGTTCTGCTTGTGAAAGTGGCTGTAATTAAAATGTTGAGCTAAACGTTCAAGCTCTGCGCTGATATACGAGCGTCCGCAGTGACAGGCACTAAAACGAAACAGGCTACATCACTCCAGCTCATCCTGTTGGGCTCGGCTTTCAGCTCTTGGCAGGAACGTCAAGGAGACGGGCTGTAAAAAGCGCCGGCCCTTAGCGGTGTCAGTCGGTTCACTGACGCTAGACAGTGCAATGTGACGACTGTCTCATCTGGATACATGCGTGTGTTTATACAGGAACTTTGACATGGTGATGGCAACTTGCTAATTCACGCTCTGGATCGGGACGTCCAACGGCTGCTGTGTTCATTTAAAGGGAGTTTCTCCATAAAAGAGTGCCAGAAAACGGAAACAGGAAGTGTGTTATAACTTCTGCATAGTTTTGATGAAACTTCAGCGGTGTGTTCATTGTAGGAGGCCGATCACATGACAAAGTCATAGCGCCACCAACTGGCGGCAGGAAGTGTGTCACTTTTAAAAATGCTTTGAAATCTCCCTCTTATTTTTACCCGAGTTGTTTAGTCCCAAACTTATCAGTATAATGTTTCAAACTCTTAGCATGCTTCATCAAATTGCATGAAACTCGACACGCACATCAGAGTTGTCGGCCAGTCTATAGACATTTTCATTCTAAACACTGGAAGCTCAAATAATTATATAAAAGTCATGTTGATTTGATCCTGATTAACTTAACATCTTCATTAGTTTGGGGTTTGTAAACCATGTTTGTTGAATGGAATGGGAATGTTTTTAAAAGTATCTTATGCTCAACGGGGCTGCATTTATTTTACCAAATGTACAAATGTAATACATTTACAAATGTAATTTATTCCTGTAATGCAAAGCTGAATTTTCAGTGTCACATGATCCTTCAGAAATCATTCTAATATGATGAATAGAAAGTTCGAAAAGAACAACATTTATTTGAAATATAATTGTTTTGTAACATTATACATGTCCTCACAGTCATCATTGATCAATGCATCCTTGCTAAATAAGTGTTAATTTAATTAAAAAAGTGTCAAACTTTTCCCAGCAAGTGTTTACCTTTAGATTTTGTAATTAAGCACAATGTGGACCCATAGAAGTTTTTTTTTTTTTTTACCCATAATATTACAGAGATTATTAAGCAGATATATAAAAAAGTCAAGTAAAGGCCTTAATATTAAATTGTCACTTTATCATTGTCAGTCACGTTTTTAGATTACAGCACATTATTGGTTCATCATTTTTAATTAACTTTTTGCTTTCACAAGTTAACTTAAAATGGTTTTGCTCTGTGAAAAAAATGCATTTAATAAGTTAAGACTAAAATGACTAAAATGCAGTTTAAAATAGTTGGAGTTTAGCATGTTGCACTGCAGGACATGTCAATTATTTCATGTCAAGTACTCGCATTCAAACGCACTCAGTTGGAGTCCAGTTGATTTCTGATGAGCAAATATCATAGCGCAGGTTTTTATCTGTCAAATATCATCTCGACAAAAATGCCACTCGCATGCTGTTTGTACACAGAATGCCAGGGGACGTGTTCCTCACTGCGAAAAACACAAACAGTGAAACATCACACTGAGTAATCCCCCGTCCAATTAGCCAAATCCACTCCACACTTCTAATCTATAGCAGCATGAGAGGAGTGTATTAACACGACTGCGCTCCTTCCCGTAGGGAGAAAGGAGTGCGAGAACAAATAGTCCTAATGAGGAGCTCTGACCTATACGAGGCTCAGATCTTCACACTGCTAAAACTGTTCTGAGGGGTCGTGGTGGGCCCCGAACTTCACAAGGAATGCTTCAGGGGACAAGCCTTGCCTGCCATTTGATCAGACGATAAGAAGGGTCACAAAGCCGGCCCCATATGAAGCAGCGAGAGCGCATTTGGTATGCAGAGCCGAGAGCGAGTGGCTTGCATGACTGGTTCAACTGGCATTTGACATCACTTCCAAGATCTGGGGCGGCGGGGAAGGGTGAGCTGTAGACACAAGAGACGAGGCTGGAAACTTTCTTTTCACTGTTACAGAAGTCGGCAGTGCTTTGAGTGATGCCGTTTAACTCTGTTGTAAATGCTTAGGTCAGGTCAACTCTAGAGTCAACGTGGAATACTGTTCGCAACCCATTTTACTTCTACGTTGTGATGTATTTTAAAGTCACCAAAATTGACAATTCTTTTGTTTATGGTAAATTATTTATCTGTGCACGTCACTAAACTTTATTTCATGTATCTTTAATCAAAATCCCTTCCGTATCCCTCTTGCAGCATCTCTTCTCTTCTCTGATAACGAGGACGGGGCAACCTGTCACTCACATGTTGCATCCAATCAATGCCCAATGGACTAAATCAAGCCCCGCCCATATTTGTTTCACTCATATATACGGCACAATAGAAAACTGTTTTAATTTCCGTTTCATGTTGACTTTAAATGAAACAGTATATTAAATTAGTAAAAATGTTGGATGGGATGTTTTAGCTCATTTTAGCTAGGTGCATTGCAAAAAAAAAATAAAAAAAATCTGTATTCAGTATTTTGTCTTGTTTTTACTAAAAATACATAAACTTCTTTAAAGCAAGACAATTGTTAAAACTCACTAAATTTAATTAGATTTATGCTTTAAACAAGAAAAAAAATTGACAGTAGTGTAAGACAAATAAACAATTCAAGACATTTTACATGTATGCCTTTAGCAGTGCTTTTAAACATTGCATTCAAGGTAGTAATTTCATCAGTACTTGCATTCCCTCATCAATCAATCCAATGACTTTGGTGTTGCTAGTGCCTTGCTCTACTGTTAAAGCTATAGTGACATATTACATGTCACATATTATGTTACATTTTACATTATTATATATATATAATCTGCACCAATGAAGCATGCACAATAATAACCAGAACTTGTATTATGAATCTAAATAGGGGACTTTTTTTTTTTTTCATATTGACTTGTGTGCTGATTTGTGTTAGCATGCATAGGAAAAGAGAAAAATAAAAACCTTTCTGAATCTGTTACAATGGCAATAGCATCATGAAATATATTGTGCATTTTATTGCACTGAAATCATCTGCACACTGCATTGTGAACAATCCTTCAACATACCAATCATTTCAAAAGGATCTTTTGTTTGCTGTGATTATTGCATGCCCTTTGCAATCTTCTCTATAATGAATATTCCTGTTATTCTAGTCATGCAATTCTCAACATATTACGTAGGCAAGGACCTCGTAGCATAAAAAAAAAAAAAAAAACTCAACTGGGAATAAAATCATTATAAATTGGGACATGTCATCTCCTAAAGTTTCTAATAGAGGGCAGTTGCGGGGGAATTTTGAAGGTTGAAAGTCGCATGTAGAGCTGGCCAGCACTGATGGGTCCTGCTTGTATTCCCCGGTGAGCAAGAGCAAACTATCAGGTCTAAATGGTGCCGAGCGCATTTAGCACCACAATGATGGATTGTACCCACCAAACATTTCCTCCTTTTTTAAGTGAAAAAGAGTCCAGAGGCTGAACTCCACCGCTATGCAGTTACAGGCACATTTATATCCATTTGATATAAAACAGACAGTTCTGAATCCCTATTCTGATGAGACACGTTCAAAAAATAGCAAACACACCAACTCGAGTGATATAGGCCAAGCTTTAAAATAATTAATCTATCTATCTATCTATCTATCTATCTATCTATCTATCTATCTATCTATCTATCTATCTATCTATCTATCTATCTATCTATCTATCTATCTATCTATCTATCTATCTATCTATCTATCTATCTATCTGCGATGTTCCTCAGGCTTTAATTCATCATAATTTTCTCACATAAAAAAACTATAATCAATCACCAACAAAAACAACAAAAATAGGCTGCTAAATTATATTATATGCACCAAATAGTGTCACTGTTAATTTTTGTATAGTTTATAAAAACACAATTTATTTATTTATTGAACATTGCTGTATTGTATCATATACTATTGTCACCATTATATAAAAGCAATAATCCATTGGAGGCTGAACATTAGAATGATTTTACCATGAGTTTTGGGCATTCTGCGTTGTGTACCACGGTAAAAGTGCTCTTGTGGTTAATTAATGAATGTATTATTTTGTTTTACCGTAATTATTTGAGACTAGATACTTTGAGATGTTGTGTGTTACTCCACCTAACTAGCTCATTTTGGCTTAGCGAAGAAGAGACTTGAATTAATTTCACTATTGTACATGAAAAATAAATCATTTAATGAGGTTTTTCTCTGCACTGACTAGATACTGAAATAGAGTGTTTTTGAACTGGCGCAGTAATTACTGAGACACATTCGCATTAAAATCAGGATGCTTTTCCTCGGGAAACACAATGACATCTCAGCTGTTGTTGTCTAGACTGTTACAGAAAGTGCCCTGATGCTTTCTAAATGAGTGCTACGGATGAATAATACACCAGCTTTCCTCTGTTTCATTCAGTTGACTGCAAATAAAATGTACCCACCCTCGAATTACCTCAAACACGCATGACTTTATTTTTCCCACATAAGGAATGAAAGCATACGGGTTGGGAATGACATGAGGGTGACTGACTGATGACTTTTTTTTTTTTCAGTTTGGACTTTGCACTATTCCTTTAAAGCGCTCTAATACTTTAACCCAGAACATCATGTCATTGAGGAGCTGTAGATTTGCTGATAACCCACGTGTCGAGCCGTGGCACATGCAGGGAATGATGGCCAGCGTTCGGACTCTGCTGTCTGGCTGTTGATGAGCAATGGGACCCAAGCGAATAACAGCTATACCCTTAACTCTTGGCTTCTGGCAGGCCTGTGTGCTAATGATCTGTGTGTCCGAACGGTTAGACGATCCGCAACGCTTGCCCAATATACAGCCACTCACTTACCGCTAACATAAGGCCTCTCTTAATACACAGCATGTATTTTAATACACCTTTGAAACATGAGTTGGCTTATTTATTTATATGCGCGCTTGGCACGCTCTCTACTGTCTCTCTCTCTCTCTCTCTCTCTCTCTCTCTCTCTCTCTCTCTCTCTCTCTCTCTCTCTCTCTCTCTCTCTCTCAGAGGTGCAGCAGCATCTAGTGGTCTTGCTGGAAAGAATAGTTTGTGTAAATAAAATATATTTTTCTCCTTTTTACTTTAGTGGTGTTTATGCAATTATGCTTGATGTGAAAATGTTTGTCAAAATGCTTTGTGGTCACACTGTCTACTGTATGTGCTATAATTGGATACAATGCACTTATTGTGTGCTTATTTCTGTAATTATATCTTTAATTACACTGTTGACATTCCCTTACACCTTAACCATCCTAAAGCCTACACATACCACCAAACCTGTCCCTAACCTCAGCCGTATCCACCTCAATAGCAGCACAAGTGTTTTGAAATACAATATGAACACAATATGAAGTACATTGCACTCATTTTTAATACACTTGATAAAACACAAGCTTCTGTGTAAGATATGTAGTGTGTTGATGTGTTTGAGGGATGTGGGACACGAGTAGGACAGATATCTTGTCTAATATCTTCATGTCTTCACCCTATGTTTCAAAGCATCTGAAACTAAATTACTTGCGTGTGTGAAATGCGCTACACAAATAATCTTGATGTTCCTTACAAAGTCTAACAAGCAAAAATAATTTGACGTGCAAGTAAAAATGTATCTGTCCTGCAGCGTTGTTCTACTTTACCATAGTAAAGGATGCGATTATAGTAATTAAAAGTGAAGAAATGTTTATAATTCTCTGTGAAAATGGGTTAGACGTGAGTGAAGATTTTGCAAAGAAAGTCCAGTGGAATATTTCTAAGTGTTATTTTTGAATCATTTTTTTTTGTTTTATTTGTGAGAAGTAGCATCCTTTTTTGTGACTTTGATCGGTTTTCATGGGCAGTAATTTGTAGGGAGAAACTGATCGACAGTTTGTTTGTTACATAAAGTTGATCTGATCCCACATGTACCGGATCTAACGCAAATATCTCCATATACATCTCAGCCGCCTTCGCTGTTCGTTTGGCTGTTGTTGTGTTTATCTCGACACCCTCCTAAAGCGCCCATGTTAAGGTGTTAATATCAGCATCCAGGCTAACAGCTTCTGAATGCTAACCAAACGCTCGGTGTGAAAGCGCTCCAGATCTCTGCAGCCCGTGCTCACGGATTAGCACTTCAAAAATGGCAAAGCGGCCTCAAACTCTGACATGCCGTCAATAAACATGCTTTAATGCCGTGCCTCTGGCTGTTGCTGTTGACTCCGCTGATAACCTCAGCGTCATTTAACACAGCTTATTTCTGCAGAATGTGACATCCGCCACCTTTTAATCCCATTATATCCTTATTATATGTCAGAAACCTAATATACTTGCATGATGACACATACAGGATGTGTACAGGTTTCCTGTGACAACAAGAATTAATGTCACTCTGCATGAGATATTCATGGCTAATTGCATAATGATTCTTCAAGGGCTCTGGTATACATGCATGTCTATTATCAGAAAATTCCTCATGCTCTGCAATGAAGTCAAATCCTTTTCTTAGCCAGTAGTTATATCCTGTTTTCCAGTAAAATAAATATCTAAGAATAGAGAGTTCTACAGCTCAGAGAGTTCAGAGAATGTCATGAAATACAAGCAGAACACATTTCTGTGCAGATGGATCATACAAACACTTGGGAATTGACTTAATATTTTTAAGAACAAGTTATGCAAGTTTAACAAATTATTTAAAACCTGTAAGATGAAACAATTTATGTAATGTCACTAATTTTACGAATTATTAACAGAACAATGCAGCTTACTCAGAATGCATGCAAGAAAGTTTTTGCAAACAATCTACAAACTACATAAAATGTTGAATGTTAACGTAAGAATGGCATTAAAAACATTTTACATGGAATGCTGAAATGATGTATTGCATGTAAAAATGTTGATATTGATTTGAAACTGACAAGCGCAATTGTATTTTTAATTTGTAACAATTTACAAAATATTTTTACATTTTTTACAGTCATAATTTAAGTAAGAATGATTTAATGAATAATTAACAGAACAATGCATCTTACAATGTAAACGTTTATGTAAAATATTTTTACGAACAATTTACACTGTAAAAAATATTTTTTAAGTTGCAAATTAAACAAAGATCAAATTTGTTTATTTTTTTCTATTTCAAAATGTCATGTTTAATTCAATGCTTACTTGCTGTTTCTTAGAAATTGCTAAGGAATTTTGCAAATAATTGCAAAGTTAAATTCCTAATCCCACACAATTTTTTTAGTTGCTGGATACATCTGTTTAAGTATTAAAAACATGTTACATGGAATGCTAAAATGATGAGGCATGCAATAATGTAAAAAGACGTTAAGACTTGAATGTCTGTAAATTGAATTGAGAATTGTACTGAATCTCCAACATGTTAACATGTGTCACGTGACACAGCCTTTAACTTTTTCCCCGGCATTGACAGAGTTTTCCGCCAATCCATGTTTTCACTGTTATATGGTAGGGGGCGCTGTTACGTATCTTCTAAAAGAGTAGATAACCTCTGGATCAAAACAGACGAAAAGAAGCAGAAACAAGCGATCAAAGCATTGCTTACGCACATGTGAATAAAGCGATCATTAAACGTTCAACGGCATACAAATCGAAACTGACTAATGTTACTGTATGAAATGTCGACCCAGGACGAGGTACAAGACTGAAGCTTTGGGGGTTTTGATGGACTTGAGCTACTCCATCTGTGTTTCCATCATCATTCTGAATTCAGTTTTTTCATTGACAAAAACACAATTTTCTCAGCTTTTTGTTCAAAATGTTGTATTTTTTATAAATTTATCCACGTTTAGATAAAAACAAAACGGTAACACTTTATTTCGATAGTCCACTTTAGACATTCTACTAACTATAAGTAACTTTTCAACTACATGTCAACTAACTGTCATTAGAGTATTAGTAGACTGTCAGCTTAATATCTGCTAAAACTTTATTTTGTTGGTCCCCCAACAGACATTCAACTGACTATAAGTAACTTATTCTCCTAACCCGAACCCTAACACCTAACCATAACCCAACAGTCTACTGACAGTCTACTATAATATACTAATACTCATGTAGTTAGTTGACATGTAGTTGAAAAGTTACTTATAGTTAGTAGAACGTCTAAAGTGACTATCGAAATAAAGTGTAACCAAAAAAAAAAAAAAAAAAAAAACGAATGAATCAAGTTTTTATGAATGTTTATGAATTTATTTATTTTGTGTTTTTTTGATATATTGCATGTTCAGATAATACAACAACATTTTCTGAGGGCCGAATGTTTTTGTTTAAAAAAAAAAGACAAAGAAAAGCAAAATGCTGGCGGGGAAAGAGTTAAAATGTCTGACAAACAGTGGCAGATATCTCCTCCTGCATCAGAACCCTGCCCTGATAAGCATCAATCCGTTTGCTTTCTGAGTGCGGTGCACTTCATTAATAAAATCAATCTGCTCACGTCTGAAGCTCTGGGCTCTGATCTGATGATGTACTAGAAAGCAAGATTTTATCGACGATTCTGTAATGTCTCGGCATGAGCTAATATCTCTCGCACAAAAGGCAGTATGTGTAGAGATAATAGAGATAGATAAATAATAGAATACACCTTTGGATGAATGAAGCCCATTCTTTGACCTAGAATGAACACTTTATATAAAGCAGAAGTGTATTAAACTCTAAATAGGAATCTTTTAAATGAATATGTTTGTCTTTGAAAGAGTTTGCTAGGTTTAGCGACACAGAATGTATCAGGTATATGGTCCTTTTCTGTGAAATACCTGTGCCATGATGCCAGGTTGTTGCTGGTTTGATCTTATTGTATTTCTTGTATTATGTTTAACATAAGAAGGATAATTAGAATTAGGTGGTAGTTGGATTTATAATGGTCTATCTAGGAACAATCAAACAGTCTAATTGCTTATTAAAGAAACAGCAGTCTACTAAAAAACCCATATGATTATTCAAGCAATATCACACAAGAAAGAGTGTTTATATAAAAGCAGTTCAATAAACAAGTTAAAATGTAGTAAAAATGTAGTTGACACAATATCGCCAATCAGTTTGCATCATTTGTTACACCATGGACAGAAGCTTTTTCCTTCCTGAATGATTCAACATTTTTGAACAAATCGATTGAATGAATGATTCAATGACTCACTAAAGACAGTTTTGTCACTAAACTAATCTGTTTTTTTTTTTTTTTACTAATCAGTAGATTGAATGCTTCAGTCAGTCAGAAATGCTCTTCCTTCTGCTTTAAAAGTCTGCCTCAATAACTAAAATGACAATTATAGTAACACTGAAGCATGTCTACACTGCTCAATGAATAAACAAATAAACAAAACTTAAAACAATCCATAAAAGCAAAACCGGTTACAACTTAAATTTAACTTAGTTTTCTAAAACCCTTTTAAACACTTTTTGTTTTTGTCTGTTTGTCTGCAGTATGTGAGGCGGCTTTACTCTAGTCTATGTGCACGCAGAGAAAACCAACTCTCAGAGAGCGCGCAAGTACTGAATAGTTTAAAATCGTTTTTTAAGGACTTAAAGACGTGCAAATGGTAAACTTTAGTCACGATGCAATGCTGGCCTGATTATGCAAGTGAATATTCCGTCATGTGCTGAACGCGAGCGTGTAGTTTCACGGCTGCAGCGCCGGACGCTTGCCTTGAGAGATGAGAGAGAGAAGACGCAGCACCATTGAACTCACGCTGTTTGTGAAATTGCGTCTCACAGAAAGTTTTAAAATGACTGATTTGTTTTTATAATCTGTGTGGATTCATTTACTAATACAACCTACATGCTAAAGTGAATCAATGTTTGTGTGAATTTCCTGCATTATCCCACATTATAAGTGGGAGAACTGCGGGAATGATTAAAATTATGCGCAATACCTGCAATCACGCGCCAAAATTTGAGCCCTGAATTGGCTACATTCAAAAGCATGACAGTATTGATAACGACAGCTGCTGTATCGATACGCGAGTTCATGACGATGTACCTACTTACGCCGTAGGTCACATGACAGTGACAACATGGCGGATGTAATATTTCATTCATAGGCTACTACACACATTTATTCTATATAGAACGTACTCTGTTACTGGTTTCAAAGTAAGTTTCAAACCAAATATAGTACCTACTTTAGCATAAACGATTTCGGACACAGCGTCCTGAATGAATCAGTGTTTTGAACGAATCGGTTGAGTGAATCAATGGCATGGGAAAAAAGACTGACATTTTTGAACGAATCGTTGGAATGAATGAATCACTAAATCACTGTCGCCGCCTACTGGTGCAACTTGCAGAAACGAGGCACTGAAAAGATGAAAACGGTCATTGTTTCCACCATATTTTGCAATTCGGGCGTAAGCTATTTTCGTGAATGTGCGAGATGATTCATTAGCAGGTAAATAACTAGAAGAAAAGTACAGTAATCTGTAAACCCAACCACAAACCAAAGTGTTTATGATTATAACAATAAAATAATGTGATAACAAATACCGGTTTGCATTATAAAGTAGCATTTGGACTTTTAAAATAACTTGAAGTGAATGACACCGGAAACTTTGCACATTAAAATGACAAATTTGTCCCATGCCCTCTATTACGTTAAAAATAAGATAAATTGATAACCCAACTGGTTACTATAACTATAAGTAATAGGAATAGTGATGCTTGCCTTAACAAGCACTTGCTAGCTAATAAATAGTAGAAATATTGTGCATTTCTAGAGAGTTGAAGACCAGCAACCATTTAATAAAGTGAAACAGACAACCAGTGACGTTTCTAACAATGGCCTGGACATTTATAAGCAATTTCCACAGATAAATCTTGGCATAATGCCTGAAAATATGTCCAATTTATAAACCTCTCACTATGAGAAGTATTCCAGGTTGAGAAGAGTTTCCAGCGATCTCGTTCGGCCAGTTTAAAAACAAATCCGTTCTTCTGGTTGTTACAGAAAATACCAGCACAGCTTAGCGGAGGATTAGACTTGCACCTGGTCCCCAATGAATTATCTAGCAGTGTTGGAACAAAAAAAAAGTGAAGCCAGAATGAGATTTCCATGCAAATTGTTGGCCTCATCTCCCCCCCCCCCCTTTATAATAATCCCAACCCAATCCATCACACAGTTCAAAATGTGCCTAAATCTTCATTCCCCTGTTGTGTTTGTGGTGTTGCGTATGCTAAACTGATTCTCTGTGCGTGATTCCAGGTGATCGACATTAAGGACAGGCTGAGGGAGTCGAAGAGATTCTGGTCGTCGCTGCCAGACAGCATCTGTGCCGAGGACGCCGTGACTGACCCAGATGAGGAGCAGTGCTGGAACAGCCACACAAAGGGAAGGTAGGACGGTCACCTTCACACACACCTTCCCCTGGGTCGCGTCGCAGATTGTTGTGTTTCAATGACACCTTCGATGGTAATTGTTTTAGCGATATTAGGTCACAGGCAAATACAAAACACGAGGTTGGTTGTGATACCCAACCAAAAATATTATATACAACTGACCTAATTGTATATTATCGACTGGTGGTTTAAAATATAATAATGGATTTTTAACATGTGATTCCAGAAAACATGATACTCTGCTTAAAGAGAATCTCCTGTTCCGTTAGAAGGACTTTACTGCGGTAACAATAACTACCAGTGGGAATTTTTGTAAGAGTTGGTGGCATAAAGTTGTTTTCTTTGGATTACAGTGCGAGTAATTTTATAATTGTAAATTATTCAGATTTTATAATAAATAAAAATAATCATAAAGGTTTCTTGAGGAGCAAATCAGCATATGAGAATGATTTCTGAAGGATCATGTGACAGTAGCTATGTTTCCATCCACCTATTTTTTGGATATTGCATAAAAAAACTGCTGGATGGAAACACTAAGATGCGCATAAAAAACTAATGTGCTCACTTGAGTCAGATTCAGTTTTTTATCCGATAAGAAGCATAAACTACGATGGAAACACATTTTCCAAATGAATTTCTCGATGACTGGACTAACCAGCGGACTGATCTTTTTGCAAAGCCTCTGAAATGCCTGAGCAAAGTCTGTCGTCAAACAGGTTCGGTTTAATTCCCTTCCAGAACTGTGCGTTCCCAAACAACAGGCATCTTCCTCCGAAATGCATTTATTGTTATTCATTTCATCTACACGCTCTGAGACGCAAGTCATTTATTATATTACAGTGTATTCAGTGGCTTCGCTTACTTTTCTTAGTGATATTTATCAGGAAGTGATGATTTTGTTCACTTCGACTCACTGGATGGAAACGGTGCTTTATCCGCAAATGTTTTGTGCGATATTACAATTTTGCGCATAGGTTAAATTCTCAAGTTCTTCCCTGTCTTGACTAGTTTGGGACAAGTACATTGACAAGCTGTCAATTGAACACATTCATTAGTGTGAATAATTATTTATTTTAGAAATAAAAGCACACTGAGAATGCTCAAAGTGTAGCTACATCCACAAAGAATTAAAAAACATCAGAGTGTGAAAACGGCCTTTAAGACATAATAATTTATGATTGACAGACACCTCTGGTTTACCAGTAGCTCATTCCTTCAGTTCATTTCTGTTGATGGGCATTTCATAGAAAACGCCATGATGTCTGTCACTCCGTCTGCCCGCCTGTGAGAATGAGCCAGACGGCTTGGCAGAAACCCATCAGCTTTTCAGCCCTCCACAAGTGAGAATATCAGCAGATGGTGCAATATAAGATGTGTTTCATTTTCTTTCCAAGCGGCCTCATCATGTAAATGACCCGTACTGGGTGAAGAGGTTTTTTTAGAGTACCTAAAAGACAAATTAACGCAAATGATAAGACTTGGTGGAGCTGAAATGCATGTGATGTATTTATTGTTTTTTATTATATATATCTGTCAGATCTGGTCTCTGCGGAGTACAACCGTCTCATTATTGGCTAATTACTGTTTTAAAGCCATACTGTTTGCATTTGAATAGGAGCACATTTGCGATGGCGCAACCTGGGAGCATTCAACAAGTTTCATTTATTTTTGCACAAAGCACCACCTGAAATATTAATTAGGCACAAACAATTACCTCTCGCTAAAGCGCTTATTAGGAGATTAGATCTCAATGGAGTTCGTTGCATGCATAATGCTGCAACATGTGTTTATACTGACAAGCAGTGTTCAGATAAAGAGGCAGAAATTCAGAGAAGACAAACATGATAGATGCAATTAATTCAGTATGAAACACAGACTCTACAAACTTCATTATCTAGATCATTTCTGTTTTCTCCAGTTCTGCCTCAGGTAATAATTGTGAAAAAGATAATTGTGACTATGAATTGTTATTTTAACCCTATCACCGGGTTGTTGTTATTATTATAAGCGAAACTAAAACTTTAAATAAACTTTAAACTTAAAAATAAACGTCACCTGAAAGAAATTAAAATATAAAGTTTATTTATTTAATATTTACTTTAACTTCATATAGGGCCTACTAAAATTGACTAAAACTAAGTCTACTAAAGTCTACTAAAACTAAAACTTAAAATAAGACTAAAATACTAAAACTGTAATAAAAAATGAATAAAAACTGAGAAAAAACTAAACTGCTAAAACTTTAACTGAAATTGAAATTAAATGTATTATCTAAAATCAAAATAACAACGCATTACAGTTACTTTATTTAGAAAATTGAACCTTTAATAATCAAATTTACAACAATGACGTCATTACTGCATTGTGGACAGTCTTATTTCATTTACTGTACTGTGAAGTCTTTCTTACAAAATATATCTACAAAATATAGTCTATTATTTATTATTTTTCATTTTTATAAATAAAAAATCACATTAACTCGTAACTCGCAACTGACAGGAAACGAGTCTCGTACTGAGTGTTACGACATTGGCAAAACGTTTACCATTTGCTTTATTAAAACATTAACACTATTTATCAGCTGATTTGCAAGCACAGCTCTTCCTGCAAAGAATGCAGATCTAGTTATAATGTTTAGCACCTTTTCAATGTGGTATTCACACTATAGGTGAAAGTGCAGGTTGCTGTTATACAACACAGGGCGACGTGATAACGCTGACTTCCTGATAGTGCATCTGAATGTTGCACATGAAGTGATTCTGCACACGATGTCGAGCTGCAGGGCTTGTGAATGTGAATGTGAGGTGCTGATCCTGCTAAAGACACTCCTGATGGGTCATGCTTCAGTCCACACCCGTGAACACCCGCAAACAGCGTGTGGATAAATTATGAGTTGTGGTTTATGTATGAAGTATTTGTAAATGAATGCATTTGCATGTGTGTGTCCCTTGACTTTGCTTTTTAAGATTCGAAATCAAATATTATACCAAATCATAGTGAATCATTTATGTGTTTCTTGAACCCCAACTGAAACATTTTAATAAAACATTCCCACCGAAGAAAAACCCTCCAAATGTTTGTTTTTTTGTTAATTTCCAGATATTTTCCTGAAGTTGTGAAAGACGGCCTGACGAACCAGCTCAATAACCCAGAGGTGGAAGTGGACATCACGAGACCGGACACCTTCATCAGACAGCAGATCATGACCCTGAGAGTGATGACCAACAAGCTACGAAACGCCTACAACGGCAAAGACGTCTACTTTCAAGACTCCAGTAAGTCAGTCAGTAGAGAACATTAGTTTATGGATAAGCGGAGAGTCTGCAACTAATACAGGCGCTCAATCGCTGATTGTTTCTGATGTTAAAAATGTGTTCAAGAAATATATGAGTCCTTCCTGATCCAGGAATATGACTATCTTCAGGGGCCATTTTGTTTGCTGGTTTTTGAGTTGATCTGGAGTAACTCTAAGGGCTGGTTTTACTAACATCTTCATCCAGCTCAAACCCTTTTTTGGCATTAGAAAACTGCTGTACGGATTTACTAAAGACACGCAGTGAAAAATTAGCACTGAAAAGTCCTGGATATTTTTTAAGGCCGACCTTATTGCTTTTTATGCATTAGAAAGAGAGTTTCCAACCAAGTTTCCCTTTCAGACGCAACATTTATGGGAGGAGAGTGTGTAAATGAATCACGCAAGGTGATTTACTAAGGTTTGCGCTCCAAAAAAAGCATGTCTTAAACCAGATGCTAATATGTGCTGCTCTCGGTAGATTGTGTTGGTCATTGTGGAAATGATCCGGCTGCGTCTGAGTTCTTTAATTTACAAAGAGTTACATTTATGCATTTGGCTGATGCTTTCACGAAAGTGACTTGCATTGCATTCATGGTATATGTTATATCAGTTCATGCATTCCCTGGGAATCGAACCCATGACCTTGACGTTGCATGTGCCATGCTCTACTGTTAGAGCTACAGAAACACAAAATACAAATATGCGAGTCAATTGATCTATCAGCAACACAAAACAGCCTAGCAACCGCCAAGTAACGCCCTAGCAACCACTTAGAACACCGTAGCAAAACCTTGGCATTATGAAGGTGTTTTGCACAAGCAAGTACCACAAAAAAAAAAAAAAAAGTTTAATAAGTCAGCAATGTATAACTAATATGTTTTATTAAACCCCATGTATGAGTTTACTTTTTGGCACAATATTGGGTAACACTATATTTTGATGGTCCCTTTCAAACATTCTGTTGACTATAAGTAAATTATAAGTAACTCTCATTGGAGTATTAGAAGACTGTCTGCTTAATATCTGCTAACTCTTTATTGAGATGTTCCTCCAACAGACACTCTACTGACTATAAGTAACTTTTCAATTACATGTCCACTTAATCTAACCCTAACCCTACCAGTCTACTAATACTCTACTAAAACTCTAATGAGAGTTAGTAGACGTGTTGGTGCAATGCTACTTATAGACAACCGAATGTGTTAAAGGGACCATCCAAATAAAGTGAAACCCTATATTGTGATATACAAACTCAAACTCTAAGGTGAAAAAGTCACCAAGTTGAGCTCCACTCTTTTCTCAAGGAGACACGCTAGTATTTAAGACATGCAGCATACGTTCTATTATTGACACTTATTTTGGTTTCGACCTACTTAAGATATGACTTTCTTAAAGGAATAATGCATAGATGAAAATAGATTCAATTGCACTGACAAAAATAAGCCCAAACAGCTCAGGCATACACATTTACACCCTTCTTAGATGCAAAAAGTCCCCAGCATGTGTTATTCCCTGTAAGCAGGCCAGCCTTCCCTCACGCGGCGCCATAAATCATGCCACGCGTCAGCAAGCGTCACGCGCAGTCTAGACCCTCTGTCAGTGTCAGCGTCAGTGAAATGAGATCCTCGTCTGTCAGAAACAGAGGGCCGGCCGGGACTGACACCAACAGGAAGCTGAATTATGATAATGGAGTGTCGGGTCACATTCTGTGTGACTCTATGATGGTCTGGGAATATGCACGTCCTCAGGTGCCGGTTATGTTCGCAGGGGGTTGAGTTGATTTGGAGTAACTCTGAACTAAGGCTATTAGAGCCAACTAATAATCATTCATGAAATCAATTCAATAAATGCAAATAAATAATAAAAAATAGAAAATAATAAGAAAATCCTAAAAAAATAATAAAAGCGATAAAATATATTGTAAATATAATATTAATTTTAGCAATATATAATGTATAAAAAATGCAATTATTAAGCCCTGTATAAACACACGCTAAGTATCATATATCATTTAAAATATAATATTAATATAATATAATTATACAAAAAAAATATGTAATATATAATATGTATAGAAATGGAACGTTTGAAATATTTTTTTAAATATAAATCATAAAATAAAGAGCAAAAATATGAGGGAATATGCAAAATAGAGTAAAATAAATAAAAACATTTAAACAAAATGATTGATAAATTGATAAAATAGAAATATCATGCAATCATTAAGGCCTTTAAACACACATTAAGTGTAATATATGTATAATACAAACAAAATGTTATATAGTAATGAAACTTATAGAGCTAAAATAAAGAGCTAAAATATGAAGGAATATGCAAAATAGAGAAAAATGTTTAAAAAAATAATGCAATTGATAATATAGAAATAAGCAAAAAATGTAAAAATTCAATTGGTTGAAAAAATTTCCTAGTGCGTTTACACCATCAGAAGTTGACTTTCCATACATTTTTATTCTCTAATTTATAATTGTTCTGAACCTGCACTGTTCCAACCATTCGAGATGCAGTTTGCCCATGCTATTCCTGTGCATTTCTCCAGACATGAACTCATGTTTGTTTGCGTCAGGTGACGAGGAGAGCGGCTCGGGCAGCGGAAGTGGCTTCACGACAGAACCTGAAGTGATCCACACGGAGCCCCCGATGTTGGAAGCGGACAAAAGCGACCCGCAACCGACGGCAGGCGCAGCCCACCGGCACAAGCCCTCGCTGCGGTCACTGGTGTCTGTCCTGGCCCTCACAGCACTGGTCCTGTGCTGGAGATAATGGCAGGAGGAGGCACTCAGCCACACGGACACTTAAGACACACACAGCGTCGCTCGCGCTGCTAGCCTTTCCGGAACTGGACTGGACCTTTTACAAAAAATATTTGAAAAAAGCCCATGAAAAAAAAAAAAAAGGAGCGCAAGCTAGCTAAACTCAAGGAGAGCAAGTGAGAGTGTGAAAGGAAGAGCGAGCGCAAATCTTTGCATCCTGCTTTTTTTCCCAAAGAATGCTTGGTGCAATCAGAAGCAGCTTCTCTTTTGGCCAACTGCTCTCGTTTCTAAACGAAGTTTCTTTTCGGATGAAAAGTGGTTGCCGTGCGAATGGGACCACGTTCCACATGGCTCTTTCGGAAAAGAATGGGAAAATTTAAAAGATATATTTTTGTTTTCCTTTTATACAGCATAAAATGAGACGACAAAATACGCTCTGGTGTTTTTTCGCCCCTCCGGAAATCATTGAATGACAAGAAAAACAAAAAAAACAGGCATTATAAAGAAAAAAGTAACAACAACAAAATAATTCTATATAAATCAACTTGTTTATGTACCACTGTGAGAATGCATGGGGAGGTCATGAGTAAATGTTTTTAACTGTGATTTTCACACAATTTTAATGCTTTGACTCTTTTTCTTTTGTTGAAGTGATTTTTTTTTTTAATGTTATTTGCTAAGGTGGCGATTTGAGATTATTTTATAAGATATTAGACAGTTTTAGGTGAGCGTTAAAAGAGTCTGGTCGAGTTTCCCCGAGGGCTGCTCCTGCTTAATTCAAAAGAAAGTATCCATATCTTAATATATAATAAAGGTTTAGTTATAAAATGTTTTCTTACAGAGAAAGATTTATTTATATTTCTAATATAATTATATATTTTGGCTTTACCAGTTAGCAACTTTTATTCAAAAGCTCATATCTAACAAAATGGCTCTTGCAAAGAACATTTTTTTTTTTGCCCTTTTCAATTAAAACACATTCATTTATTTTACAAATATTTTCTTTTCAATCTGAATTCAGATGTACCAGACACAGACTTGCCTGATAAGTCTGACATTTATTACTGAATGAAACAGTTTCCGTTGCCCCGTATGTCATTTCGATTTGGGAACGTTTCTAATGGAAAAGTCTTGGGAAACACCGAAAGCCAGTGTTAAACGCAACTGAGTCATGTTCCTTACGCTCATTTATATACTTGCCATTTTAATCAATTATGTATGCACAACCCTCAATTACTTAACAGCTTTTTTCATTTTTTATGTAGCTCACCATATCAGCGTTTCACGTTTTATGCATAGACAATTACAAAACTATTTTGTTGTGAATCAATGGGCCTCATTCATGAAACTAAAACTTTGTGTGTGTAATTATTGCAAAATACGTAAAAACATGCAAAAACTTTCTTTGCATATACTTTTTTTTTTTTTTTAAATAAATGTGAACGAAATGTGTTTTTTCTCATTCTCAAAATTTGCATTGAATTTAATGAAATTGCATAAGAGTTTTTTTTATTTTTATGCATGATTTACACTGAAATCTATTTCACGAATGAGGCCCAATGAGTCGCTGTGAATGTGACAAGGGCACTTTCTGATTTCACTTGTATCTGTAGCTATGAATGTTTCCAGTCCAGTGCAATTCAAATCCAATGTACACATTGAACAAACTGACAGATTTGCCAGTGTATTGGCTCAGACCTCCTGATATGAATGCTGGCATGTGTTAATGTATCGTTTAATAACAGCTCATGGTTTATGGAAGGACGCCATGCATTCATCCAGAGCCGTAAAGCTATGCGTTACAGTATGTTCAAAGCCGCCCGCTAAAACACTCTTTTCATCAATGAAATGCAAAGATGCTAAAAGATCCCTCTTATGTCCTCTTCTCAGAGATGCGTGAAGGTTGAATGGAAGCATCAGTGAGGATGGCTGGAATATAGACACACAAATAGCTTTGAAAATGAAATGTGGAAGAGAGAGAGAGAGAGAGAGAGAGAGAGAGAGAGAGAGAGAGAGAGAGAGAGAGAGAGAGTCCAGCGATGCTTTAGTGCGTCTGGTTTTGAAAGCAGGACAGGTAGCAGAAGACAATGTGCTTTTTGCTCATGCCTGGGTACTTTTGTCTTCCCAGAAAGGCTCAAAAAGCACCTCGGTGGGTTTTGGAAATGAGAAATTCAGTGAGCCAAGAGAGAGGGTGCACTGTGGAAAGGTCAAACACGCCGCTGTGTCTTAAAGTCAACATGAAGTCAGATTTGGAACCCTGTTCACTTTTTAAAACATGTACCTAGATGAAAAATTCACTTTAAAATCATGCTTTTTTTTTCATTGAATATGAACATTACAGAAGTAAATTGAGTCGTTTTCTCTTGAATGTTTTATGGTAATAAAAAAAGCAAAGGAAATACAGACCCATACATGTATTTATAAAAGTTATTGAGACACTTATCATTGTTACATTGTCGCATTAAAACACATGGCAAACAACCAATTTCAGATGTAACAAGGACTTTGCAAATATTATAATGCTTTTTAACTTTGGTCACAATTATTTATGAAAAGATTGAATCCATTATAAAGCACATTATGAATATCTTTATAGTGCATTACAAATAAATGCTTTAAAGTGTGCTGTTTTAAAGGTCTCCTTCAGTAGGTTTGCAGTCATCCAAGTTCAAAAAACATTTTATTTTTTTCATAATAAAGATTGCACATCACATAATTTCTCAAAGAGTCTGAAATGATTCGTTTGAATATTCAGTTTCTCTAAACCCCTCCTTTCCACAAGCTGCAATGTTCTGATTGGTCGACCACTTACAGCGCACGTAAAAAAAAAAAAAAACGTGTCAATTCGAGCACGAGTCCTTATCCTTTTGCAAAGTGGATTTGCAAGTGTTGAAAAACAACCATGTTGAAAACACGTACCAATCTCTTCCAGTCTCAGCTTCAACTACAGCGTTTGAGGGCGGGGCAAAGTAGATGTTGTTCACACAGAGCCAATGAAGACTGTCGGCTGGCGTTATACAAATCTGTTACAGTGTTTCATAGGCATGTACCAGGAAGTGAGACTGGAATTACGATGACTCATTTTGGCGGTTCAGAATCAATTACAGTAACTTTGTGTCGTGCACTTTGACCTTTACAACTTTTCAGACCTTTTACCTTCACAAATAGCTGTATTACACTCTACAATACATGAAAGGGAATTTTCGAAAAATCATAATGGGGCACATTATGTAAATTGTTACCGGTGCAATTAAAAGCTCATCAGATTATTCTCATGCCAACTTTATTTCAAGGAAGAGAAATGTGAAGATTCCTTCAAATTGGTCGAGGGTCCCAAAGGGGCTGATCGCAATATTGGTCACAAAAGAATCATGTTTTTTCAACGTTTTCTCTTCCATAGCCCTCCATTCTTGGTCGCTCTGTCAGAATCTGAAGACGGTGTTGTTGAAACGAGCATGTCATGTAAAACTTTTCCTAACCGCTTGCGTGTTTCTACTTGTGGTCTGAATGTGTTTGGCTTTCCTCTTTTGTGCTAAGATGATATCAATTCAAAAGGTAAAATCTTTTCTTTTTTCTTTCTTTTTTTGGTCTTGGAGGTTGCTAAGACTTATTCGTCAAAAGGTTTTTATTTTTCATGTTTTTCATTGTGTTTGAGGAACTGAAGGACACAAACCAGATCCACGCACTCAGAGTGAACCTGTTTCTAGTTCTTTATTTTTAGCTTCTTTCCACATTGCACTTTGAAATTAAGTTCCACATTTAGATCTTTATATGAGTGAAAAAAGAAAAACTAATACGTTTACATGTAAACAAGTACAAGCCATGTCAAATACATGTTTGAGAAGATTGTGGTCTGAAAATGAACATTGTTCCTATAAGCACGCTGCTTTGAGCTACTAAAGCTGAAGTTTTAATGCGACGTTTATGTCGTGCAAGCAGACATGCCTTACAGTTTGTTTGTTTTGGGTTTTTTTAAAGAAAAAAGTACTAAATGGATTGCATATTTGGATTTTGTTACTCTCTCTTATATATATGGACAAGTGATGAAGGGGTGCAAATAAACATTTTATATGAAAAAAACTTTGGTTGTCATTTTGTGTTCTTTCGTCACATGCATTTAGCAAATCATCAATTTGATCATTTGATATACAATTGAGCAGAGGGTAACACTCACATAACCTTGAAGTTAATTATTTAAACACACATCATTATTCGAGAATTCATTCCGCGGCTCAAACCAGATTTTGATGAAAATGTCAATGCGATCAAATTTAGTGAAGGAAGAGAAATTAATCAAGGTTTTAAGGAATAGTTACTTATAAAGAAGTGTTTATGGTTTAATGAGCAATTTCATTGGAAATGCTTGATGGGATTATAAATGTGATCGACCTCAGGTTTGGTGAATGAGTGAGAGTCACTATGAATAGGAGATATATGATGATACCAGTGAAGAGGTGAGCCGCCAGACTGATTCACCGATTGATTGATTAACAAGAAATTCACCAATCGAGTGATTTGGCTGCAGATTAGACCATTCATCACACTTTATTGTGCAGTCAGAGAGAACAGCACATTAAGAAGTGTTCACCATATTTATATTCAATATTATTTTGCAGCGCCTGGCGATTCTCTCTTATTGCACACAATTCACCAGCTCACAACCCTGCTAAAATATAAATTATATATGGGAGGGGAAAAATTCTGACAAACTGCAAATTTAGTTTGTATTTGATTTATGTGCATGAGCACCAGCTGATGTTTTTATGCACATACATTTAGCTGTAATTCTAAAACATTTTTGCATATTCATTGTGGAAACATTTCAGCAAGTTTACACATTATATGCTATATACTGTAATTTCAAGGCAAATTCTGTTCACTCAGTGGCCATAGTTGAAATCGTCAAAAAACACTTTCCAAACTCATTTAAATTACATATTTTATTTTGGAGGAACTTACTCCACCATATATCTCCCATTCAGTCATATTATGCACCATCTTCGATAATATACAGAACTACTTTACTGTACCCTATATTACACAGTACACATGTATGTTGCTGTGGAATACACTTCATTAGGTTGAAAATGTTTCTTATTGATTATTGGTAAACTCAGCACCCAATCATTCAGAAACCTAAACTAACATTTCTGTTGTTCTAACTGAAAATGTGTCATCTAACACTCGAAACGCTTCCTTGCAGCTTCTGTAAACGATCTTCATGATGATCTGCCTCATATGAACAATGATCTCTCCTTGAGCCAAAACCTCAGAAGCTGCTCTCACAACACAGTTCTCTATTCATTCCATAGCTCATATATATGGGGATATTTATGACACTGGCTTTAAAATTGCCAGGATGAATCTCAAAAAAAAAAAAAAAAAAACACTCTTAAAGAGAAAGGTTCTTTATTGGCATCTATGGTTCCATGGAGCATCCTTAACATATTTTTTTTCTTTTTTTTTGATCTGTTCATCAAAAGGTTATTTGAGGAACCCAGAATGGTTCTTCTATGGCATCACTGCAAACCTTTTAGAACCTTGATTTTTTAACCCTTTAAAGCCGCACGTATCATATTTGATACACGAGTTTCTAAGACATATATTGAATCAGTGAGAGCAATACTTTCTTTGAAAACCTGTTGTATCTATTTTGATACGTGTATTCTGCCATCTTGTGGAATTTCACTGTACTGCAGGCAGTAGAGGGGTGATTTTTTAGCTTTTCAAAATGGCGGCTGCGATTGGATCAAGCCAGACGCTTTCGGCAGGAAAATAAAGGCTAAAATAAAGTTGTTAAAGTAAAAAATTATATTGGATTGCGCCTGATATAATTAATTTAACACTTTCTGAATTGAAATAATGCATAATTACTTAATAATTTAATCGTTAAATTACAAGTAATTCGTGTTGGAAATTGTGTATCAAATTTGATACAGCAGGTATTAATGGTGCTTTATGTCTAAACAGTAATGTCAAATTGTAGTAATGTTATCTAATTTATGACTACCACAAAGTAAAATAAAAGGACTGGAAAAAAGATCTATGAAAAAAAAAGAGAAAAACTGCCTAAAATGTTCTATGTTTTCAAACTGTTAACCCTTTCACGCATAGTGGTCACTACAGTGGACAGCTATTTAAAAAGCATTTTCTTGAATTTGCAAGGGTTTTGATGGCAAAGTTGCACATCAATCTCTTCAGTGGACCCACCCTGGTGCATCATCCTATGCATTGCAACCAAGTTGTAAGCCATTGTGTTTTGATTTTTCCACCCTCCAAACCAGATGGCCAATGGCCTGTCAGACATGCCAAGTTGCTCCGGAATATCCACCCATTCCTTCTATCCTAGGAGACTCTTGTAGGTAAAAAAAATATTGTAGCATCAAGCAATATCTAATGAGACATATCACAGTAAAATTTTCCACATTTTGATTTTAGATTGGGAGAAAAATCTGATTAATCACCTGTCCACTATAGTGGACCTCATGCATCAATGGCTATATTTTAGCTACAATTCATACTTTTACTGTGAATATTGTTTTTGAAAATACTTAATCTGCAGTAACTTTTTTTTACTTTAAATAAGTTATGTAATTACATAATTTGTGACTTGTAATGCATTACTTTTCTCATTTCATCAAAAAAGTAATCTAATTGCGTAATGCATTACTTCTTAGATCAAAAAATATCTGTTTACGTAATGAATGTTACTTGTAATGCATTTATTTACTCGTAACATCAAAAAGTAATCTGATTACGTAATGTACATTATTGTAATGCGTTTTTACTCGTAACATCAAAAGTACTCTGATTACGTAATGCATGTTACTTGTAATGCATTACTTGTTAGATCAAAAAGTAATCTGATTACATAATGCATGTTACTTGTAATGCATTACTTGTTAGATCAAAATTAATTTGATTACGTAATGCATGTTACTTCTTGTAATGCATTACTTGTTAGATCAAAAAGTACTCTGATTACGTAATGCATGTTACTTGTAATGCATTACTTGTTAGATCAAAAAGTAATCTGATTATGTAATGCATGTTACTTGTAATGTGTTTCTTTATTCATAACAACAAAAAGTAATCTGATTATGTAATGCATGTTACTTCTAACACATTACTTTACTTGTAACATCAAACAAGTAATCTGAATGTGTTATGCCTGCCCCAACACTGCTCATTTCAGATGAGATTGAAAAAAACGTAGGGTTTCTCAGAAGAGGGCTATGTTAGAAATGTGTCCATCTCTAACATAATCAGAATTATCAGCTAATAAGGGTAAATTGACATACTCTGGCACACTGGAGAGAGCATCTGAGTGTTTCCACAGTTGTACCTTGACAGGCTGTAGACATTTCTGATGGAATCAAATCCTCATGTTCTGATATCTAAGATACACGGAGTGCAACTTGTATGAAGGTCAATTGCCTTTGCAATATTTCGGATTTATATATATTTTTTTATATATTTTATAGTTTTCACATGATTTGATGTAATTGTATTGATTAGTTTGTTAAATACACATACTTTATCTGTTTGATTATTGTATTATGTTTAATACAGTATCTCTTCAGTTTAAACCATAAATGCATGCTGTCCACTCAAGTGGACATCTGAAAATCTCTTTGAAAAATTTGTAAAAAAAATCAAAAAAATCAAATCAAATCTTGTTTTTCATGCCCTAAGAGCAATAAAAACACACACAAAAAAAAAAAATCCTGACTGAGGTTATCATAATTCATGCATGAAAGGGTTAAAGGCATAATAGATTTTTTGTATCTGTTGTAAGCAAAACGTTCCCCAAAAGCCTGATGTATCAAATGTGATACAAAAAATATATCATAAACAAAATGAGTTGGCAAAATTTTTTTTTTTGATTTTGATTCAAGGCTTAATAAACATCTAATTTCCAAAAATATATAATTTTCTGCCATTTTTTTAATGTGTCAGGCTTTAAAGGGTTAAGATTGAACATGTTTGGGTCAAATCAGTGTCATTATTATAGTACTGTGATGATTGTGATGTTTTTTACATGTGGATCCACCAAAATCATTTGGTAATGCTTTACAATAAGGTTTTATTAGTTAACATGAACTATCAATGAACAATAGCATTAGTTAATGTTAATTTAAACATTTAGAAACCTTTACCTTAAGTACAAATAAGTACACATACTTAATTATCATAACACAGTACTTAAATGTATAATAACACTAACACGAACACCTTAAAATAAAGTGTAACCAAAAATGCATAGTTTGTTAACTGATACTAATATTAACAAATATGATTATAAAAAATAAGCCAGAACATTTGAAATACCAATGCAAAATAATATTGTTATACTTTTCTTCCTGAAAACATGACATTTTAAGAGAAAAATAATGTGTAAAGGATCACTAATTGGATGTCTCTATCAGAGTTTTATCATTTAACTCAAACTCTCAGGAAATGAAACTAAAGCCAATGACTCCTCGACCTCCGCATCTCATTATTCCAGCACTCGCTGCCGCTCATGACCTCACAGGTCAGAAAGCGTCAGGAAAGAGAGCCCGTCTGAATATTTGATGCCAGAAATTGAAGTTCCAGTTGAATTATAGTGAGCGTTACTCTGGAACACCCCAGTTTAAAATATTGATGACATTATTTCCTTTTCAACAGACCCATCGAATGGGTTACACTGAATATACGCTGCTCTTGTAATATAATTCTGAACACATGAGCTCTGATCCAAACCCAATCGTGCACTAGAGCATCCCAGGTCCACTTCAAGAGCACTTCTGTGTTCACTCCAATTAGGAACAGAACTAAAGTCTAATGAGAATCAATATCACAAATGACGGCAACAAATATGGTTAGGCATTAAAATATATTGCTCAAAAACTGTCATGCATTATGTTGTAGCTGTTGGGCAACATAACTTAATCAGGAGTAACAGATACTTGGCAACCGTATGAGCGCTGCACTCGTTTGATGATTCCCAGTGTGTGCGTTTTCCTCAATGATTTTCCGCATTTAACATGCCAATACTGTACTGACTTTCCTTTTTTTTTTTTAAACAGATATCATTCCAGTTCATTTATATGCCAACTTAATTTATTTAAGAGATAGTGGGCGGTAAAAAGGGAAGGGCACAATATTAAGGATATTAAGGTCAGAATGTACAAAGTGAATGTGCTCTTTCGTAATACCCTTCTTTTCTAGACTAATTGCGAATGCCCTTTGACTTACAACTAATAGCACAGGGATATTGGAGACAGTAATTCCCAAGGAAATAAGGGAACTTTGAATTAAATCTGCGTTTTCAATTTTCCATTCCCATTAGAGTTTACAAACCAAATGGGTTCTTGATTCCACATGCAGGCTAATGAATTTCCAAAATAAGTTAGAGAGGGAGGGGAATTGAAATACGGACGTTTCCCCACCGGAAGATTGTTCCATATAAAGTGTCCTTGTTTTATCGTCCATGGAAAACAAGGTGGAGGAAATTCATCCGAGGTCGGACTGATTTGAAAGAGATGATCAAGTCTTTGGTTGGTAAATGAACACATACTGAAAGAAAACATGGAGGAAAAAAGTCTAAACTGCTGTAAAACTAACAGTTGAATCTTCTGATGTAGTACTAACTTACTAAGATTTTAATTGACTTCATAAAGCAATTATTTGTGCATAATCTCACAGTGATTGATTGTATTTGTATTTACTTATAATTCACTGTACATTTTCAACAAAAAAAAAACCTACATATGCAACAGTAACTCACAGTTCGCATTACTGATAACACAAATAATAGGAAATATAATCATTTAAATGAAATAGAATAACCCTTGCACTGAAGCAAAATAAAATATACTTTGAAGAATCTGGTACAAAGAGGATGGATGGATGGATGGATGGATGGATGGATGGATGGATGGATGGATGGATGGATGGATGGATGGATGGATGGATGGATGGATGGATGGATGGATGGATGGATGGATGGATGGATGGATGGATGGATGGATGGATGGATGGATGGATGGATGGATGGATGGATGGATGGATGGATGGATGGATGGATGGATGGATGGATGGATGGATGGATGGATGGATGGATGGATGGATGGATGGATGGATGGATGGATGGATGGATGGATGGATGGATGGTAGACTTGTTCTACTTATTTCTGACAACTTAAATATGTTTTGCTCATGTTATCAGGCAGTCCAACAAATTGATTTATTTTCTGAGAGAAATATTTATCAGTGGCAATCAGTTTTTCGTGCATTTTAAAGATGATTTTCAAAGCTTATACTATGTTATGGACTGTATTATTTGCCTCATAAAAAAGGCATGCATATTAACTTTCTATATAGGCAAATATATTACACAAACGATTTGCAATAACAAATCTAACACAAATCTCAAACACTGGGATGTTCAGCAAATGTTAAGTACAAATGAACTCTGAAATATATGAGTTAGTTAGCTAGCTAAAAGTGACATAAAGAAAGACAGTAAAATGTAGTATAATATGCAACAAAACAGAAACCATCTTCCAAAATCTTTGCCAGAACACTGAAAACACAGGTCTTAATATTGTGCTGTGTGCATGATCCAACTTCTTTTGGGGAGAAAGTTTAGCTTTTGAATGCCACAAAGCTATCATCATCATCATCATCATCATCATCATCCCGTGAATATGAATGAATGCTGAATATGTATGCTGGAACTGGTTTTGACTGTGAATTGAGAGGTGCTCTTGTTTCGGAAAGTGCTACTCGAAAAGCAATTGAACACATTATGATGAGCTTGGATTTTTAAACCAAGATATATTTAAGGGAAAAGTTCTCCCAAAAGTGATTCTATCATCTACTCACCCTCAAGACATTTAAAACTCATATTTTCTGATTTTATATTTCTTTTTTTTTTTATGCAGAACCGCCAACCTGCCCTTTTCCATTACAGTGAATGCGAATGCGGACTAAAGCTGTCAAATAAAATTAAAAAAGACAAAAAAGCACCATGTGGTTCATAAAGAATCATATTATAATTGATCATGCACTCCAGTTCATTTTGGTATTTAAAGGTAGCAAATGTTTATCAAATGCAGAGTGAAATATGCTAAATACATGTTTTCACTCAGTTTTCCCTTCAAATATATGACATTAATCTATACGAGTGAGTTCTGACTCAAAACATTACTTTCCTGTTCAGTTAGAGTATTTTTCTTTCTTTCAATTTGAATAAAAGTTGTTCACAATGCAAATCTTTCCAAAGCATCTTTTCAGAGAATGGTGGACAAGCGAAAGACGTAAAAAAAAGAAAAATAGAGTAAATGAGAAACCTTCGGAGGAATTTAGATTATCGTCTTCAATAATGAATGGTGAATTGGTAGCATTTGTGTCTTTTCACATCAGCCTAATTGAAGGTTTCCATCATCCATCAATATTTTCCTGTCGGGTACAAAGAAGTTGTACTTTTAAATGAAACCTTAAGGACTCAGAACAACTTTCTCTCTGAATGCAGGAACATACTCCTGCTATTACTACAGCAGACCAATGGATGTCAAACAGCTGAAGTTTCTAAAGACTGGCTGTGTTTTCAGTATTCTCTGTGCGTGATCCAACTTTTTTGGAGAGAAAGTTTAGCTTTTGAATGCCACAAAGCTATCATCATCATCATCATCATCCCGTGAATATGAATCAATGCTGAATATGTATGCAGGAACTGGTTTTGACTGTGAATTGAGAGGAGCTCTTGTTTCGGAAAGTGCTTCTCGAAAAGCAATTGAACACATTATGATGAGCTTTTTTTCTAAACCAAGATATATTTAAGCGAAAAGTTCTCCAAAAAAGTGATTCTATCATCTACTCACCCTCAAGACATTTAAAACTCATATTTTCTGATTTTAAATTTCTTTCTTTAGCAGAACCGCCAACCTGCCCTTTTCCATTACAGTGAAAGCGAATGCGGACTAAAGCTGTCAAATTCCAAAAATGACAAAAAAGCACCATGTGGTTCTTACAAATCATATTATAATTTTCTCTTTCACTATAGCTGTCAAATTTAATTTGTGCTACAGCAAACTAAAAACATGCTTTTTCAGATATCTTTCATGTAGAGTGTAATATAGCTGTTTGTTATTAAGGTCTGCAAAGTTTCAAAGATCAAAGTGCAAAAAAAGAGAGTTGGGAGAGTTATTGTCGGGAGCGTAACCCTATTAGTTAGTACTTGAAAATTATATTTTCTGTTTGTACTGAAAAGTTATAAAATAACATACTTGGATAATAGAATTAATTATTATTCTATATTCATTTAGAATTTAATTAGAGCAGTATTTGAGATATTTGAGTATTTGGTACTCTGAACCAAACCAGTATTTCTCAGTTACTGAATGAAAAAATCATGATACATAATATAAATATATATATACACACACTCACCTAAAGGATTATTAGGAACACCATACTAATTCAACAAGGTGCTGAAAGCATTCTTTAGAAATGTTGGCCCATATTGATAGGATAGCATCTTGCAGTTGATGTAGATTTGTGGGATGCACATCCAGGGCACGAAGCTCCCGTTCCACCACATCCCAAAGATGCTCTATTGGGTTGAGATCTGGTGACTGTGGGGGCCATTTTAGTACAGTGAACTCATTGTCATGTACAAGAAACCAATTTGAAATGATTCGAGCTTTGTGACATGGTGCCTTATCCTGCTGGAAGTAGCCATCAGAGGATGGGTACATGGTGGCCATAAAGGGATGGACATGGTCAGAAACAATGCTCAGGTAGGCCGTGGCATTTAAACGATGCCCAATTGGCACTAAGGGGCCTAAAGTGTGCCAAGAAAACATCCTCCACACCATTACACCACCACCACCAGCCTGCACAGTGGTAATAAGGCATGATGGATCCATGTTCTCATTCTGTTTACGCCAAATTCTGACTCTACCATCTGAATGTCTCAACAGAAATCGAGACTCATCAGACCAGGCAACATTTTTCCAGTCTTCAACTGTCCAATTTTGGTGAGCTCTTGCAAATTGTAGCCTCTTTTTCCTATTTGTAGTGAAGATGAGTGGTACCCGGTGGGGTCTTCTGCTGTTGTAGCCCATCCGCCTCAAGGTTGTGCGTGTTGTGGCTTCACAAATGCTTTGCTGCATACCTCGGTTGTAACGAGTGGTTATTTCAGTCAAAGTTGCTCTTCTATCAGCTTGAATCAGTCGACCCATTCTCCTCTGACCTTTAGCATCAACAAGGCATTTTCGCCCACAGGACTGCCGCATACTGGATGTTTTTACCTTTTCACACCATTCTTTGTAAACCCTAGAAATGGTTGTGTGTGAAAATCCCAGTAACTGAGCAGATTGTGAAATACTCAGACCGGCCGGTCTGGCACCAACAACCATGCCACGCTCAAAATTGCTTAAATCACCTTTCTTTCCCATTCTGACATTCAGTTTGGAGTTCAGGAGATTGTCTTGACCAGGACCACACCCCTAAATGCATTGAAGCAACTGCCATGTGATTGGTTGATTAGATAATTGCATTAATGAGAAATTGAACTGGTGTTCCTAATAATCCTTTAGGTGAGTGTAGGTGATCTATCTATCTATATATATACTCTAAATTAGCATGCATTAATAAGCAGTATACATGCATTAATCATTTACTCACAGCATGTCATTCATCATTCCAAACCCATATGTTATATGATGGCATTAATGGGTTAATATTGTTAATGGAGTAACTGTCCCTTTAAAAGAAACCCTGTCTCTTTTTTTATTTGCTGGTCCTCTGACCTTCTAGACAGGACATCCCTGTGTTGACATCTGAAACATGCCACTGTTACTTTCACCTGTGTGAAACATGTTTAACCCAGTTCACAGTCCCGGCCCTCGAGTTCCCCTCACAGCCGTTCCTGAATGGCTCCATTATTCCCGTCCTGTTCCCATGACAGGCTCGCTGTGTATCCCAAACCCTCCACCTCCACCCCACTCCCTCTCAGCAGTTCTGGCTGGATGAGAAACGACTGAAAAGCAACTACAGGCAGAGAGGAAAACCCCACAGAGGATCTGTACACTGAATACTAATGAACACCAAATGAACGTGATCGCAAAGAAACTCTGCACTGGGAGATCAGGATCTGAAATTAACCAGCTGTGAATCATCCAGAACATGGACTGAGCCTTTCTTTTAAAGGACAAAATAATCAATCCGTCCGTCCGTCCGTCCGTCCGTCCGTCCGTCCGTCCGTCCGTCCGTCCGTCCGTCCGTCCGTCCGTCCGTCCGTCCGTCCGTCCGTCCGTCCGTCCGTCCATCCATCCATCTTCTGCTTTGAAACGATGTGTATTGTGAAAAGCGCTATACGTAAAAATGTGAATTGAATTAAGAAGAAAGAAAGAAAGAAAGAAGCCTTCCTTGTGAAAAGTTACATATTTATAGCCTAAATCAAACCAAAGGCATTTTTTCCTCTCATTTGGCACCTGATGAGTGTAGACTTTGGAGAGTCTCCCCTTCCCTCATCTCGACTGCAGTTCCTGCGGTTAACCACTGAGAGGTTAAGTCTTAAGCATGAAGCATTAAAACAACGAGTCTATAAAGCAACAGTAGGAAAGCGAGCGGCTCTGCTAAATATAGCGTGGCCTTTTGAAAGCTCTGGTTCAGCGAGCGCTCAGTCTGAGAAACAGCAATTAAACTCTATGCTGACAGGCCTCGTCTTGGTGAACTCCTCTGATCTGGCTCATCACTACACGAGGAACTGCTTTTGAGGAACAAAAGAACCAGCATAAACATACATGGAGGTGCAGATTTACTTATGTTGGTGTGTATTGGGTTACATTACAGTTACATTAGTTCTTGGCTCATGCTTTATTACCAAAGTGACTTGCAAAAGAAAGTGTAGATGTGTTGTGTTTATGAAGTGTTTTCATTGTATATGCAGGTGTATTATCAGGAAGTCGTGTACTGTACATACATTATCACTTCACTAACATGTAAATCACTTCTAAATCAATGCATGTTCAAGCTGTTAAGTTATTTTCTGTTAATACTGTAATATAATGCAGCAAATCACCCTATTTTTAGTTAGAAAATAAAAGAATGGAAACACCTGCGAACACTGTCACTAATTAACGTGCCGCAGGTTTTATTCTTCACTATGGTTATGTGGTTATGACAATCAGTCGGGGTAAAGCGTGTTGCCTAGTTAATTGTGAACTCCGCTGGGTAATTCATTTGCGTCTGCAGAAACACAATAGATGTTTCATGTAGAGCATAATGTCAAAAGAACTTTACAGCAGGTCTCCAGTGACGAGAGTAATTATAGAACAGGACTTGTTGAGTTTTAATTGAAAAAGAAAACACTGTTCTGATTCTTCTCTTTTACTCCTACTTTTTCCAGCTACTATTGCAATATCCATGTTAGCTATGTTTGTAACACAAATACTCTATAATAATAATAATAATAAATGTTTTTTTTAAATAAATAAATTAAAATATTAATTTATGAAGGCTCCTGCAAAAGTGTGTCTATCTATCTATCTATCTATCTACACACACACACAGACACACACACTCACACACACACAGTATATTCGCATAGCATTGTTGCCTCACAATAATAAACCATTACAATGTTTTATTCTTTGTCAGACTACATCTTTGTCGGACGTATATTTCTCTGGAGAGATTCCCTCAAAGCAATTTGTATTGATTTTTCACCCACCAAAAATATGATTCATATTTGTTAGTGAGTGAACTTCATTTGAAACCGTTTTGAGTCATATACATTATTTGTATGTTTTGAAGAATTGCTTAAATAAGTTTGAGGCCTACAAGCAGTGGGAGAGAGGAATAATATCTACAATAGATATTCATATATATATATAAATAATCAGAAAATTGTCAATTTTGTAACACAGTTAAATAAAAAAACTTTAGAAAACTTTATGCATATTTTCAATATACCTAAAAAAAACATTTGCATTTTAGTAATGGATTCCATTCTTTGCAAGGAAAGTGAATTAAACATTTTATTTTATAATGTATGCACTAGAGGGATATAAATATAAATCCTCACCCTATTTATCAGTTATCTTTCCGTTCAACCTCCACCAGTTCCCGGCTTTGTGGATTCACTGTAGTATCTTTTTCTGACTCCAGATATCCTGGGATTTGTTTAAGCCATTCTTCCAGCTGGGATGTTCGAGTCCCGGGAGCCCCTATCAATAGCAGATCTACCCAGGCTTTGACTCGAATGATTCTTTCTAGCGCTGTCTTTAGTATCTGCTTTTCTCCGGCTTCTCGTGCTCCTTCCTGATGTGTCTGTCATTTGGGATTGTGGCACAGCCACCATCATCACGGCCATTTACTGCTTCTATTCGGACATTTTCACTTTTTCCACACAACGCTTGTGACTTCATGGTGCCATTGCTGTTATGTTGCTCCATGCATTCTCATTTTAGAAGCAGACTTTGTAAATTTGCTAATCTTTTTCACGCCCAAATAGCAACATTACACACTAAAGAAAATTGAACATGTAATAAAGAATAATAGCTTCTCTTTAACCAGATGTCGCTGGATTGTGCAACATAGAAATTCTTCCTTTTAAATGAAATGAAGATTAATATGAGGGAGAATGCCCCGGAGAAGAGATCAACATTCATGGGCAGCACCAGCTCAGGTTTATTGGTAGATCTGTGCCGGAGCAGAAGCAGGTTCAGAACCTGTGAGCGTAACTGAGGGAAACTGAAGCCCTTCGCTCTGTGGGGAAGCGACAGCAGGAAAGCTCAATATTGATGGGCTTGTTGTTCACTCGCTCACACCTTTGAGGAAGACGAACAGCTGGCGAGCTCTGGCCGAGAGGGACAGACACAGGCTAATAATCCACTCACAAAAGGAAGTTTCATTTTGAAGGATAAATACAGCTTTAGTAAGTTTAGAGGTAAATGCACCTTAAATGCATCATCCAATTTGAGTAGCACCTCATTGGTTCTTGTTGAAGCTCAAACGTGCAGTGTAACATGAGAATGAACCTCATTGGTTCTTGCAGAAGCTCAAACGTGCTGCGTGACACGAGAATGAACCTCATTGGTTCTTGCTGAAGCTCAAACGTGCATGCGTAACACGAGAATGAATCTCATTGGTTCTTGCAGAAGCTCAAACGTGCTGCGTAACACGAGAGTGAATCTCATTGGTTCTTGCAGAAGCTCAAACGTGCTGCGTAACACGAGAGTGAATCTCATTGGTTCTTGCAGAAGCTCAAACGTGCTGCGTAACACGAGAGTGAATCTCATTGGTTCTTGCAGAAGCTCAAACGTGCAGTGTAACATGAGAATGAATCTCATTGGTTCTTGCAGAAGCTCAAACGTGCATGCGTAACACGAGAATGAATCTCATTGGTTCTTGCAGAAGCTCAAACGTGCTGCGTAACACGAGAGTGAATCTCATTGGTTCTTGCAGAAGCTCAAACGTGCTGCGTAACACGAGAGTGAACCTCATTGGTTCTTGGAGAAGCTCAAACGTGCTGCATAATTCAAGAATGAACCTCATTGGTTCTTGCAGAAGCTCAAACGTGCTGCATAATTCAAGAATGAACCTCATTGGTTCTTGCAGAAGCTCAAACGTGCTGCGTGACACGAGAATGAACCTCATTGGTTCTTGCTGAAGCTCAAACGTGCTGCGTGACACGAGAATGAACCTCATTGGTTCTTGCAGAAGCTCAAACGTGCTGCGTGACACGAGAATGAACCTCATTGGTTCTTGCTGAAGCTCAAACGTGCAGTGTAACATGAGAATGAATCTCATTGGTTCTTGCAGAAGCTCAAACGTGCATGCGTAACACGAGAATGAATCTCATTGGTTCTTGCAGAAGCTCAAACGTGCTGCATAACACGAGAGTGAACCTCATTGGTTCTTGGAGAAGCTCAAACGTGCTGCGTAACACGAGAGTGAACCTCATTGGTTCTTGGAGAAGCTCAAACGTGCTGCATAATTCAAGAATGAACCTCATTGGTTCTTGCAGAAGCTCAAACGTGCTGCGTAACACGAGAGTGAACCTCATTGGTTCTTGGAGAAGCTCAAACGTGCTGCATAATTCAAGAATGAACCTCATTGGTTCTTGCAGAAGCTCAAACGTGCTGCATAATTCAAGAATGAACCTCATTGGTTCTTGCAGAAGCTCAAACGTGCAGCGTAACACAAGAATGAACCTCATTGGTTCTTGCTGAAGCTCAAACGGGCTCAGATAACATCAAAAAAGATCTTCATTTGTGTTCTGAGGATGAATGAAAGTCTTACGGTTTTAGAATGACATGAGGGTGAGTAAATGATGACAGAATTTTAATTTTTGTGTGAACTATCCCTTTAAGGCTGTCTGCACTTCTTTTAGCTTTATCTGCTCCTGGTCATTCCGTCAGAGAAGAGGAAACAAAGGAAACGGGAAAACAAAGGGAAGATGGTCTTGTTTCCCAAAGGTGTAACAATACAACACCCACCAGACAATCACTACAGACTGAAACTATTGTGCAAACAAACCACATACCACTACAAAACCGGAACCTAGAAGAGGAGTGACATCAAAGAGGAACATGAGATTTTCATTCCGCAGGAGGACAAGCAGGAATACAGCCAGGAAAGAAAGAAACTGTGCATTCACTGGCCATTTCTGACCGAATCGATAGCAGGAGCTTTACACCAGCACAGCTGCTCACTGTAAGCACTTACTCTCATCACACACACACACACACACCAGGACACTCCAGAGATCAACACACCCACAACTCTCTCTGTCTCTCTCTTCCCAAACACTCTCAAAGCTCTTGACCAATCACAACACACTGATCCAGCCGACCAATCAGAGCACAGTGTGCTTTTCAGAAGGAGGAGCTTCATAGAGACAGGAACTAAACAGAGCGTTACTGACAGACTGGGTAGAGAGGAGCTGAATATTGGGAAAATATAAAAATGTTTGAACATTTAAGCATGAAAACCTTTTCTAGTAGAGCCCAGAAACAAAATCAAGACTTTGTAAGAGGGCATAATATTGTCTATTTATATAAACCACAAATCATGTGGGAGTGGTAAAATGTAGAGGCCGATTCGTTCAGCTGATTACTGTATCTATTCAACAAACGGGTGGACTGCAGACGTCTGGAAAAAAGACCTGCAAAGCCCCAGAGGTCTGGAAGCAGGGTTGAGTGTCTTTCCACGGATACATCAGTGACAGACGGGGAAGAGATGTATCAAACGGACACATGGGGAATTACACAACAATCTCTCAGGCGGTGGGCCGCTCTGGCAAAGCTGTTCCTGCCCTGCAGTTTCAGGCCCCTGGGGAGTCCCGCACGAGCACTCGCTCGCCTCCTTATTACTTCAAATACATACGAGAGCCGCTTGATTTTTTCATAAGCACACTTTATCTGCATGAGTTTGGCTCACGTCGTGTCTGAGCGAGCTTCAGTTGTTTGTCATAAACAAGACCAAGAGTCCAAACCTCTCCAGCTCATGCAGTCTGACCGTAATTCTCTGACAGCAACACACTGCTTTGGCTCAAACTTCAGGCAGAATGTCAATTTATCCTTTATATCTGTTGAGTCATGCATTGCTGTTACTGCTGGCATTGAAGGGAGAGCTCATGCAAAATTTAAATTCTGTCGAAAAAGACAAAGTACCAGCATAAATATTGTCCATTGTAATATTTCATCTCAATGGCAAAAGAAAAAACAATAAAAGTAATACATATAATGGTAACACTTTAAAATAAGCGTTCTCTTTCATTCACATTAGTTATGCATTACTAACAAAGAGCATTTTTTTTTTTACTAATACAAATATAAATAAACTTTGTGAACAAAAATGTTAGTTCACGGTGCATTGATTAATGTTATGGTTGAGATTAACATTAACTAAGATTCATATTAATATAAGAATTGATATTTGATTAATATTGTTCATTGTTAGTTCTAATTATCTAACCAATGAATCCTAATTGTACATTTTTACCCATTTAAATATATAAAAAAGTATTAACAAAAAATAAAAAAAAATTGTTTTTAAAATATAATAAAATAAAAGTATATATATATATATAACCAAGCCCAATTTGTAGGATCATTAAGATTTTTTTCTAATTTTGACATTCAATACATTTTTTCTCTCATGTTTTCTTTTCTTTTTAAATTAGGATGAAATCCTGGATATGTTCTATAAGTTTCACAAGATTTGGCCTCAAAAGACTTCTGAAATCTTCTGTAGGCATACAATAATCATACTTAATATTCAATTAATCAGAAGTCGTCATCTCAAGTTGAATGTACACAATCTTAAACTGAAGTACTGTTCGTTTCTTTGAGAACAAACTTTTTAATGAGCTACTAAGTGCACCTTTACAGTTTGATCTGTTCCTCACACAACGCTTCAGAGAGGCTTCAGAAGACATGGAGGACATCACTTAAAGATGACGAGTCCCTGTAAACCTGGAGGACGGGATACGTTCCTCGTGAAGAAAATACAAAAATACAAAAATGAAACCGGGTAACTGTGGGAATCATTTTAAATCTATGTATGTCATGAGTCTTATTCTTTTTTCATCAGAAGTGCCACAGAGTGCATAAGTAATTTGAAGAGCCCGAACACTGATAGAAAAACTCAGAAGGAAAGATCTTTCACAGTCCTCTGAGGAGCCCTTTGAAGCTCTTCAAGAAAAGATAAAAAACCTGCGTCCTGAGATTTGCCAGTATATTAATGAGTTCAGTTGACCGTTTTGGGCAAAGTTTTCATTGTCAGAAAGAGCTGAGAGAACAGGAGATGAAATGAGCGATTCCTCTGTATTTATCTTCTCCTGGACCTCTGAGACTGCGTTCTACAAGAGGAAGGTGCACATTTAACAGTCTAAAAAGCTCTTCTGCTCCTTCAGCCAGGTACTCGAGACAAACACAGGCTGGAGTGACAGTACATGTCCGGTAGAGTCGACATGATACAACATTTTACTTGCATGATGTGACATATTTCTGCATTAAAAAAGGATATTCAATGAGAAATAATGATGGGCTGGATCAAATTTTCCCCATGGTCATGCTTTTTGTTCAAATATATTGTTATTTGTGTAACGGAGTTTAAATATGTTGTTAAATTCATGCTTTAAATGGGCAAACTTGCCATTGGCTGTTCCGTCTCGCATAAAGTGCGCGTGATATTGTGGGCGGAGTTACATCACCACCAGCAGAGTTTCACATCACTCCTGCTGATTACTGAGCAACGTTGATGCGTTGATGTAGCCTACACTAACCAGCTTTTGGTCGTGTTTGTCCCAGTCTGTCTGTCTTAGGCTCACAGTAAAGAGATCTTGAGTAACCATCCACCTGCTTCCAGTGTGATTCCATCCGCACAAACACACACAGTCACATTGGTGCCGTGACCTCTTTATGCGAGACGGAACAGCCAATGGCAAGTTTGCCCATTTAAAGCATGAATTTAACAACATATTTAAACTCCGTTACATTTGTTACTATTCTTATAACAATTTGAGTTGACAATTGAATCCAATAAGGGTGAAAACATCCAAACTGAGCATGAATTAATACTAAAATAAAAAACTGATGAGCAGCACAATGTTAGTGTTACTAGTAAAATATTAGTAGTAACACTTTATGATTAGATTTTTTTTAACATTAGTTCAACAAAAACGATACTATTATACTGTATAATAGAGCATGTTTTTTGCATTTAACTTCCTGTGGCAAATATTTAGTTTCATTATATGTTTAATGTCACTGTGTAACAAAGAATAAATACATTGTAAATCAACACATCTTTATACATTTTGTTAAGGTGCGTCATACGCCATTTCAGATAAAAAGAAACAACAACCGTTTACATTTAAAAATGCTGAAAAAGGAGGTCATTTAGGTACATGGTACCAAGACATATTCAAAAAGCAGTACGTGACGTCAGAAATATTGCATCATTTCTTTTTAAAACGCTGATATGCGCTGTGCTCATATCAGCTCAGAACTATGCTTTGAATAGATCATACATCATTAAAGAATTAAATTAATTAATTTCTCTCTGAAAATGTTACTCTGAACCCTGTAGAAAAGAATTTATTCAAGGCAGTAAAGTGTTTTTTAGTAGCCTGTGACTGTACGTACATGGTAGAAACACTTTGTGATTAAAAAGGTTTATGAAAGGACAGTTTTGTTTCTTATTTTCTGTCAGTTCATTTTCTTTTCACCATCATCAGTCCTCAATGCATCAATGCCAGTTTGGTCCATTCTCCATCCATTTCCATGAGAGGACATCTCTTTGCTGGAATTTCAACCTCAATGTTTTAAAAGCTGGCACATTTTCTTTCCAGAAAACAGCGTGAAAAGCAGTCCTCAGACTGGGGTTCGGACCCAGTTGGCTGATATTATCCTGACAACAGCCCAAACACACATATCGAGACCAGAGCCAGCGGGACGCTTGGTGTTACTCCAGTGCCAGAATTCATCCGATCAAAGTCTTTGGTTTGAGGGTGATGGTATCGGTGATTGTTGGTATTTTCCGGTGTCACTGCAAGAGAAAAGAAAAAAAGAAATGAAAGTATTTCCACTCGACATAAACCGATCAGATCGGGTTATTCAAAGCGTGTGTTTTCAGAGTGATGAGGAATGAGGATAACTGGATCAAGTTCCTGGGAAGTTCCTACTTATGAGTCGTAACTACTGCTGTCTTCAAGTCCTGATGAAACGACCGAGCAGAAAACACATGAAAATATTAATGAAGAACTGTTAAAGAGGATCTATTATGCTTTTTCACATGCTCATCTTTGTTTGGTGTGTAATGTTGCAGTTTGATTATGAAAAAGCTCTGCAAAGTCACAAAGTGTCACTATATCTGTTTCTGAACTCTCCCTGAAACGCCTCCACTGTAATCTTGAGTTTTCTTCCAGGAACGAACACGTCACAATATTCCTCATTTAAATCATCTTTGTTCACAGCGCATCAACTAACACATATGCATTGTTTGATTTAGTTTCATCTTAATGTTTAAATGAATGTATCTTAAAAGTCAAACAATTGTTAAATTTTTCAACAAAGGTTTCCGAAATACATCCAGCGTATCCACCGGAGTCATTAACATGGATGTAGATTACGGATGCTGTCATGTATATAACAAAGTGCACAATGCATAGATGCCCATCGTTCCTGCCATAGGAGCTTCAAAGCCCAAAACCACATCTATCCCCCAGTATGATCCCGCTCTCAACAAAGAGCTCGGATATATTTACAACCATTTTGCTTGTATATTGCATGTATTTTTTTTTAAAACATTGAAGAATCATTCTTTACAAGAACTGCTCACATTTCTTGCCATAGGACCGCTTGGGAATATTTATTTTAACTCTGATATGTTTGAATATGCTTGGCAAACCATAATCCATTAATAACGCAATAGAAGATTTAGATGGGACCATACATAATCAAAGAGCAAACAAAAGATATCGTGAGCTACCTACGTTATACAGACTTACAGAAGGAACGCATGCGTTCGCCAGGGTCAGCAAAAGCCATTGACATGATTCCCTCAAGGAGCCACAAATCATGTTTGAGCTTTTGTCAAATAAATCTGTGTGGACTGAAATTAAGCAGGTATCGATTGACTGCTGTGATGTCCCCAGACGGCCATCTTAAGGGCTGATCGGAGACACGCGTGGGATATTTGGCAGCCCGCGGGTCCGACTGAAGACATCGATCCTCAAGCGGCTTCAGAAGCAGCGTCCGATGAGACACTTGTGAGAGAAAACATGCCCAGGTACAAATCCTGTCCATAGTGCAGCTCTTCAAAGTCCAGCGCTGCTTTCATAGGTTTGAGAACAAACAGAAGAGGCCGAACGTCTTATCTAAACCACCGCCGATTCTGAGAGATCTTCAAAACATAATGAGAAAGGCAGATACAGGACATCTTCTGTGTAAACCGACCAGGGGATCTGATGAACAATGACCTTACAGGCTTACGATGCGTTTTCACTGTGCACAAAGTTGAATTCTACATCCCGTCAACTCTTATTGACAGTTAAAATGAATGAAATTGTTGCTGCAAATCACTGTCAATATGAACGTCTTTTCAAATAAATGAATAAAAAAAATAAAATAAAAAAATAAAAAAAAAAATATATATATATATATATATATATATATATATATATATATATATATATGAAGAGTTCAGTTGCAAAAGCCTCTAAGTGCCATTTGAAATTTTCTTCTAGAATGATCATTTTTATCAAGCTCGTATATTTAAGTTCAGTAATTTCACTTAAATGACAGTGACAATTACCTATTAATTATCATTTAAGTGAAATTACTGACCTTAAATATACGAGCTTGATAAAAATGATCATTCTAGAAGAAAATTTCAGATGGCACTTAGAGGCTTTTGCATCTGAACTCTTCATATATATATATATATATATCTATATAGTATATAATAAAAATAAAAAAATACTATGGCATGAACCATGTAGATTCTGAAGGGCAGTACAAAAAGCAAGCACACACACAAAAGTCTGATACTTGAATAAAACTACTTAGTTTAAATGCTACCATTTATAGGTTACTACTTTTTCAGGGCAAAATGTCAAATAAATAAATAATCTGTCTTTTGTTGATGAAAAGTCAAGAACTGCGTGTCCCATCAAACTCTACGGTTTTTGAGCAAATGAATCTGTCACTCAGTTAAATTAGACAGGTGTCAACACAGACAGGTTGCATGACAGGCTTTCATCCTCAAAAGTCTCGAACAAAACCGCACAAACTGAAACAAATGCAACCATGGTAGCGTGTTGTGTCATTGCTTGATGTCCAAAGTAAAATATGCAAAACCAGAGCCACTTTTACAACATGTTTGGCTTGTAGTCCCACAGTTAAGATCCGATGTTAGAAATTGAAGCCGCGTGACTGTTGCACAGCTGTGCTGGTCATTACGCTGGAGCTGGGAGCACTGGTCTGATTACTCTGTCCCACCGGAGCCGTGTCAGACCCCATTAAGAGAAGGAAGACAAGAGTGATGACCCATCTCCTCCGATGCATCCCTCCTTCCCTCCGTCTCGGCACACGCCGGTGCAGGAATACCAATGACTGGCAGCCTGTAATCTGTGAGCGGATGCTGATTAGTTTCTGGACACGCGCAGAATGCATATCAGGCGCAGGGTAAAGACAAACGCGCTCAGATGTGGCCAGGAAAGCGAATATCGACAAATGGATCTCGCTGCCTGGTTAAAGGGCTCAATCAATATCTTTCCAATTAGAATTTAGCTCAGCGTGGTTTTGAGTCTGAAAGAATGAGCCATATGATCGCTTTTAATCAAGCATTAATCAATTAAAGTCACATTTACAAATTCACATTTCTAAATTTACAAAATGCACGTTTTGAAGACGCAAAAGAAAGAAAGAAAGAAAAAAGTTTCCTCGTTTGTAAACAGCTTTGGATGATATTCCAAAATTCCTTAATATGGATCATATTAAGACAAATTACATTTAACAATTTTAAACTTTGATTAGCTATGTTTCCATCCACCTATTTTTGCGTGCATTTTGGAATATTGCATTAAAAAAATGCCAAGATGTGCATAAATTCCAAAAATATGCATACAAAACATGTGCGCTCAATTGAGGCAAATACATGTATATATATAATGGTGAGATGGTCTCCAGATTCAGACCATTTTTGTTTAAAATGCAATTTAAAGTTATTTTAGCCATCAAGTTATTATAAAAGCATGTGCACTATAAACATAAAAAAAATAAAGTTTAGTTTAATGATAAAAATATTAAATTAATAAAATGTAATTTGTTATATATATATATATATATATATATATATATATATACAAATAAATGCAGATGTAAGTTATATTTATTTATTTTTGTTCAATGTTAAAATTTGTACAGGCAATATAAATAAATAAAAAATACAAACCATATTAAAATGCATTTTGCAGGCAGCATTCCTCATGTCACAGCTGTGATTTTGCTTTGGGAATTAGCATTGCTGACGAGCTGTTCTCTTAAGGTCAGGAGAATCACTGTGCGCTGACTAAACGCTGCTGGAAACACTCACACACTGCGACTCACAGCACTTCCATTCAAACGCCAGTGCAAAAGCTCAAGGTTGACGAGTTTAGTCTGCGTTCCACTTCACTCTTTTGTGATGTATACTCATCACTCACTATACATAAATATATATTCAGTGGTGTGCACACTTGTGTATTTACGTTATTGATATGTGTCTCTGAAATGGCACTTTAGTTTTTAGCATTGCATAGGTTGTAATTTTTACATCAAACGTGCACAAGTGAATTATCACTTATCTTTGGCCCTGTTCACACCTGGTATTAAGATGATTGTGGTCGACCGGATCACACGCTAAATACAGGTGTAAACGGGGTCTAAAACATTTTGAGCTTGTCCACTTTTGACCGGATTGCTTTCGAAGTAAACGCTCATGTGGTCGAATGTGTTCGAACAGCCACAAAACACCGTCTCTCCGTCTACTGACCTAACGCGTAAACATTATCGGAAGTGCACTAGCCGAACGGGATTTAAACTTTGTCGGCATTAAGACTGGTTTGAAGATGAAAAATGTACCAAGCACAATGTTCTCTCACGATTTATAACACACAGCGTCCGGCTGTTCTTGTGGCTGTCAGAGCAGAAACGAAAGCTGATGCTCTCTGTGTGTTTTTCCGTCGTCTCCGGTTGTGTTCATATGTAGATTGTGCGAGTTTATTTTGTCCAGTAGATCGAAATATCTGAAAAAGCCCATACTGTACATTTACTCACCCATAGACCCTCCCCTCGACGAAATCAGGACAGAAATGTTTTCCAATGGACAAAAGAGACGGATTAAAACACCAGGTGTAAACGGGTATGTGTCTGCCTCGACCAAAACCAACTCAATACAAGGTGTAACAGGGCCTTTGTTTCATTTTTTACATTACAAAAAACAGCTGTTTTAACAGTGTAAATACAGTGGATAGCTATAAGGAGTAAACTTTAAATGTATCAATTGAGCAGACTTTCATGAATCTTTTCAGAATTGTGGCTAGTTACCACAGTTTTAATAAAGTAACTGGTATTTCTGTTGAATCTGTGGTTACTATGATCAATTAGATTCAAGATTTAGGACACGCAACAGGAATGAGCGCATGCGAGAAGAATAGTTGATTTAATTGATTTATGATGAGTTGATATCACGTTTTAATATGCTCCCGGTCATAGAGATGTTTAGATGGGTGCGGAGGGTTTTTAGGCTGTGTGGAATCTGCAATCTCTGACCCAGTTTGTTTGCTGGCTGCAATATGCTGTGTACTGGAAACCTGTGGTGGCGAAATACTAGTGGGTGAATTGGCAACGTGCGGTATCACACAGACCACAACAAAAACAGACATTCCAACATGGAACACACATTTCAAATAACTGGCTGTAGAAGTGTATTTCAGAGAAAGAGTGTTTCCTAAATATCTGCAAACATATTATGGTATTTTGATTCTTTAGTACAGTCAAAAACGTACATACAGCACCTTTAAGTAGCTCTTATAACCGTGCCAAAAAAAAAAAAAAAAACAAAACATTACTGATGTGCATCTTGAGACAAAACAATGACACCGACATTTTAAGATATCAGTGCAAGTTGCTTTCAGTTAAAACAGCTCAAACGTGCATTTTAGTCTGCGACTCGGATTAAGCCTTGTCTGTGAAACCGTTATCCGTCCCGGGGATACTGCAGAGATGAGACATCGACACAGTGCAGTGCACACTTAAACAGCTCAGTTTTGCATCTATTTATTAGAAAGTATGCAGTGCAACAAGCTTAAATATGTACCATGAACTGTATCGACTCCTAGAATACAACATGTCTACCTACATTCAGCAGACTGAGGCTTGGTAATAGAGACAGAAGACAGGAGGAGAAGACCGAATAAGAGGGGGTGGTGGCGTCTCGAGAGCACTCGTGTTTTTGGCTGCAGGAGGGAGTGGAGAGGAGGTTTATCCGCCGGAGACCCGTGTGTGTGAAGCTGGCAGAAGCTCACCGCTGCGTCACTCGATTCCTCCACAGCCCCGCAGGACAGCACGAGTATCGCCTGTGTCCAGTATCTCTGGCTCAGGCCACGCATGTTGTTTCCCTGTGCATGCTGGGATTGGGTTCCTTCTGCTTCAGCGGCTTTGTGTTCATGCAGCGTTTATTGTAATGGGTGTGAACAGATGTTAAAAAGGACGATCTATGAGTCTTTTAGTTGATAGCTAATGTGTTCCACTTGTGCTTAGTAATGCTTCCCACTTGTCTTTTCTTTAATCTCAACATGTTATCACATATAATACACCTTCATGGTCTTATTAATCACTTTCGCACATAAAACCTGTTAGATTGCTGAAAACAACAGATCACACTCGCAACAGCTTTCCATCTTTTTACCGCATTGGCAATCTTCACACATCAGCACCGAATTGTTATTAAAGCAAGTGTGATGTAATCTGGCTGAACCGTCCCAGTATTCTGTCGACTAATGTCTTCATTCACTCAGATGTAGAGAAGCTTTTTGTATATATATATATATATATATATATACACACACACACACAAAGGTGAAACTCGAAAAATTTGAATATCGTGCAAAAGTTTGTGTATTTCAGAAAATTCAAATTAAAAGGTGCAACTAGTATATATATATATATAACTATATACATATAGTTCGGGTTTCACCTGTGTGTGTGTGTGTGTGTAATATATCTGAAATAAAATAGAACTATTACAACTAGAAATATATAAAACAAAAAACTAATAAAAATGACAAAAGCATAACAAAGTTACTAAAATTAAACAAAAAATTATAATATAAAATCTCATTCAAAATATTACTAAATATGACAACAGTATATAAAGAATGCTAAAATAGCACTGATGTGTGAACAATCACAATTTAATAACCTGGATGATAAAATGACATCACTAACCCCTCCCCTTCCACTTAATTCCCCAACCGTTTCCTAACGGATAAAATCACATCACTGAACATCCTAATTCCCTCTAACTGGAAATGTTTCACATTTAGAATAATTAGAAATAATTTCCTTTGCATTTCATATTTATTCCATGTCAAGTCCACAACCTAGGCAACATTTTTCTCATTAACCGGTTTATTCATGTGTACGAAATCCCTATAAGCATACCCCTGCTAAAATATTACCTTTATAAATCCGTAATATATATATATATGTGTTAATATGTTTCCACACCAGAAGACACTTCAATTGACTACATAAATATATTATGAAGACTGGATGGATAAATGATGCAACCCGCATGCAACACTAGATGTTCAATGTATGGAAGCGTCATGATGATGTGGTCAGTCACTGGGATGTTGCTAGATCATTTCTACTGTGTTCTTGGTGCTTGCTATGATGTTACCAAGTAGCAAAGCAAAGGTGAATCATACAGTATATTGATATTCAAAATACGATCTCACAATCTGTGACACAATCTGTCACGAGAGCCACATCAGGGCCGCCGTGTCATTAGCAATATGGCTTTCTGCTGTTCCGGAAGTAAAGTAGGCTAGAGCTTTTCTCAAAAAAATAAAATAAAATAAAATAAAAATTCCACATTGAATAAAAAAATTAAAAAAAACTGGCAGCAACACTATTATTCTGGCAAGGTAGAGGCGAGAGACGTGACACACATACTGCTCTGCATGGCCATTACATCACTGTCAATCACATAGTCCATGTAGGCAAGTTAGTCCTGACCTTGCTGATGAATATGAAGAAAATCATTGAACTTCCCAGGTTTGATAGATGATTGAAGGCACACATCATTCATCCGTTCCTCGACTCGTGCCAATGCAGTTCAACAGCGGTCGGGCCGCCTGAGGGAAGTGCGGTGATGTCTTTAGAGAAAGACCGTATTCAGATTCTACGGCCCATCTGTAGCACGGGTCATTTTGCTTAGAACAACATTAGTTGCGACCTGCTGCTTGGAAATTACAGACATCTGCTCATGCCAGTAGCAGGACAACAGAACAGGGATGAATTTTATGAGTTGAAGTAAACTAACAATTTAGGCTAACGACAGCAATTTCAGCACACAACACGGTAACTAATGTAAACTGCTCCTGTGAAAACCGTGCGACATGATGCATTCAAGCAGTTTTAGTGGAGACACCTAAGGTAACTTAACATGTTTTATTTGAGTATTATTTATATATCATTAGGGTTGCAAAATTAAGGTTGGAAATTTTCCATGGGAATTAACGTGAATATATGGGAATATAATGGAATTAATTGGAATAAAGTAAAAATTTGCAAAATTGCAGCTTAGCCTATAACAGGTATATAGTTTAAAAAAAAAAAAAAAAACATCTTGCAGCACAATCTTGGTTAAAATAAACAAATTTAATGCATATTCATTTGAGGGGGGAAGTTTATTTTATTCAAAATTCATGTTGTTCATTGACAGTAGCTTTTATTTTAATTTTTTTATTTTAGTTAGTATAATTTCTAGTAGTTTTGTTATGTACCCGTGTAATTTTTGTATTAGTTATTTTTTAAATATTAATATTTACATTTAATTTGTTTTTATTTCAGTTTAAGTTTTAGTTTTAGTTAAGCTTTAGTTTTTATTTATTTCTAGCTAGTTATTTTAGTCCTTCAACAGTTGGTTAAGTTTTTCATCTAATATTGATGTTTTATGTTAATTCACCTTTTTTTTAATTAACAAAAATGTTAATAAAAAACTAAACAAAAATAAATACAGCATTCTAAATAAATATTTACATTTCTAAATAAAATATAAAATTCAAATTCATAAATACTTAAAAAAAAAAAAACTTTTTATGTCCTCAAAAGTAAAGGATCTTTAGGCTTAAACCATTCAATGAGCTTCTTTTTTATGAAAAACTTAATCACTGTTCACAAAAAAAAAGTATACAAATTACAAGCTAAATTTTACAATACACATTCACAATTTAATCTTGCGTTCAATTGAAGTTGTTCTTTGACACTTTAGCATTCTGCTAAAACATTCTGGAGGAAAATAAGTTGCTGCATCGGAAAATGAATGAGAATCAACACGTGGTTTCCAGCCACAGCTACAGTGTGTTAAATGAACAGTCACACGTTCAACAAACACGATACGTGAGGCTTTTTCAACTGTTTTGAGATGTTGGACACACCTACATCTTGCTTTTATGACCAGCTCTGACTAAAAGGTTTCCCCCAATGGAAACTACAACATTCAAGTGAGCTTATCTCGTAAACACGATCATTCTGACATGACTTGAAAGCAGCGTAAGTTTGGGGTCTCTGGGGGTCTAAAAGCCCAACAGCAGTAAACCAGCTCTGAAAGGCTCCGGGTTCCAAGGCCACGATAAAAACAAGGACCTTCAAAGGCTCTGACCCTCCCTAAAGTGGGGAATAGCGGGAAGGTTGAGTGGCAAAGGAAAGCAGAGGTGATGCATCTTTCATGAGATGTGCTTCCTCGCAGAAGTAATCCAGGTCAAGCCAGATTGACTTCCCCTGAGACCGGCGCTGGCAACATCTCCTGATCAAAAATCACATCGGACTGCAAGCATTTGGGTTCAGCTCGTTTAGATGAACTCCATCCAAAAGAACATCACATTCATTTCTGGATATAAAAACACCTGTGCACGCATCAAATTAATTGCTATTAAGCATTTGCCCGGAGAATTCAGCGTTTGCTCTGAAAGGTCCATGTCTTTATTTTGCACATCATCCACTTTTATTTCTAATTAACCTTCTGAGTCTGAGAAATACATATGAAAAACTGCTTTTATAAAATTGCAAAGCACAACAAAAGCTCAGTGTGAAAGTGTTTCATGCCGGACTGCTCTCTGAGCTTCAGACGAACAAGACTCTGCTTTGGTCTTCGAAGACTTTCAGATGGTGAAACATGAAGTAAAAACTGACTACAAGCACAGCTTCACGATAACTATTACAGACTCAGTGAGGACTAGAAGTGCAGCGAGTCTTAAAAGAACACTTCAGACAAAAATGAAATTTATTTACTCAACCTATCTGTATGTAAGAATTTCCACAAAAAAAAAAAAACAGTTTTACACAGATTAAATAAAGTTTGGAATGACATGGGTGAGTAATGGGTGACAGAATTTTCATTTTCATATCAAGAATTATTGTTATTTCTTGCTTTTAATGCCATTATGATTTTTAAGATTCCTCCAGCAAACAATCCAGTTGTAATGCTTCAGTAGCGTTATACAGTCTCTGGTCTCACATGGTTGCCTTTGGCTTGCTCAGTTGGGGATATTCAAATTAATTAACCAATCATTAATAACATTGATCAGCCCTTCCAAACTTGGATGTCTTTTTTTTATTTTTTTTATTGTTTTCCACTAATAAACAAACATTGTTATGTTGTTTTGATTGATACTGTGAAGCTGCTTTGATACAATCTGTATTGTGAAAAGCGCTATATAAATATACTTGACTTGACTTGACTTGACATCAAAAGCGGAGGTGGTTCCACCACAAAAGATATTCATCAGCTCATTAGCATAGCGGCCTCAGCGGGATGTTTTTGCCTAAAATCACATTTGCATAATGACTTTAGGTTCTCCCATTTACTCACTTCTTTTTCTTGTTAACCTCTCATTAACCTTTTTATTAACGGTCTTGGCACTCGGATCATGCCGAGACTTGTCCTAAATTCATCAAACAACTGGGCGGATTTTCTAATGCGGCTCATTAGGCTAAAAACCAACGACATCCCAATCAAAAGTGCAGTTTAATGCACTTTGGACTATTGGGAAACTGCTGGGTAAAAAAGTCCAAGAGCCTGTATTTATTTTTCCAAAAACATAGTAGGAATAATTGGGAAAACATGTGGTCTTTTATTGGTAATTGCTCCATCAAGCATAAAAAAATATACACAAGCAACTACAAAGAAATTGTGGAGCAGAACTATGTGAAAATCGATTGAATTTTGATGGACTCATGCCACTTCTACACCTAAAAGTCTGTAGTTCCAACAAAGCTATATTTTGTGCAAGAAACGCCGTCATTTTTTATTTACCCAACCCTGATTTATTTATCTTCGCTCACCAAGTAGTCTCTCATCCTCACTCCATCTCCAGCACCAGAAAAATATCAAAAGCCTGTGATTCTGTTTCATCCTCATAAGTTACAAAGTTCTGAATTTTAATGACGAGCAATTTCCAAACTGTAATGAACCCATCAGACGGTGAGCTGTAAACGCTCTCCGCTACGTTCTTCGGAAAGAATCCAACAGGACACTTCTGCAAACAACTAAAAGCAACTAAATACAGCCTGTATTACGGTCTAATGTCTATTTCAATCCACTTTAGCCTTCAGCTACAATTCTGAAGAGCGCCAATGAATGTTTCATATTGTGACTGAGTCTATTTGATAAAAAAAAAGAAATACATGACTTAAAGTAAAGTTTAAAAAGTCTTTAAGCACACAACAATGACAGTCTTAAAATGCCATAAAAGGTATATTTAAAAGTATATATACATAAAATGTTATAAAATATATACTGTGTTAATTAGAAATTATATAATATACTTTATTATATAATTATATAATATACTACACTTCATTTGATTAAATTATTTATTTTGTTTTCTTTTTTATGGATACAAACCAAAAGATATATGTATTTTTTACATATAATATAATGTCACACTGCACAACTATATTAACAACTATAACTGTTAACAAATTTCTACTAACACATGTCATACAACTCAGTCTGAATAGCCACACACATACACACACACACAGACACATGTTGGTGCGACAGCATTATGAGGACTCTCCATAGGCGTAATGGTTTTTATACTGTACAAACTATATATTCTATCCCCTTACACACACACACACACACACACACACTGCCCCTATCCCTAAACCTACCCATCACAGGAGACATGCTGCATTTAATTTTTTTTAATAAAACATTGTTTTTTATGTTTTTTAAGCCATTTGATTTATGAGGACTTTTGAAATGTTCTCATAAACCACCCATAAGTTGTAATACCAGTGTAATACACATGTCATTATACAAATTTGTGTCCTCATAAATCACATAAACAAACCCACACACACACACACAATATTATTACTCTTGGGAAACCTCCTGACATATTTTGTTTGTTTATAATACACATTTTTTTCCAGGGTGCTCTGCTGTTTTTTTGGAAAGCTTGTAAACTGAAAGTCCAGGCGTCCATGTTCCTGATAGCTGCCAGAGCTCTGGGTGTTATAAATAGTTGAGCCCCCTTCTTCATGTAGCATTGCCCTACAAGTGGGAATTTCAGAAGCACATAATTTGATTCATGACATTCCTTGAGAGACCATTTATGGTGCGAGAAAGGTACGGGCCGGACGGGAGAGCTCTGGCTTTGAAGTCTGCGCAGATAGCAAATGAATTCCATATGATACAAAATCCATCCCATGCCCTGAAGTCTTGACCATTTTAGGCCATGACTGCCAGTAGAAGGAACACTGAGAGTTCTGCAGTGCTACTTCATTAGTTTCCAGTAGAGCTAGTGTTAAAAGTGCACAAAATAGTTTAACATATCTAGATATCAGAAGCTCTAGCAACCATCCAGTAAATTATGATTTAACTTAAATGTATTTGGTTGGAAACAATGCTTTTTAATTACATTAAAGCACTTTCAATGCAAAGTACATTTATTTCAGAAAATAATATTAAATCTGTTTAACTTTATAGCTTTAGTACAGTAGTACTTATGCCTCAACATATAAAACTGAAAAAAAAAAAACAAGTGGGCAAAACAAGTGGGAAAAAAAATAGATTAAATATATTTAAATAATTAATGCTTTGTCTTATAATGTTTTGGCAACACAATTGCCATATCTTCCCCTTAAAAATGAATGAAAAGTTTGTTTCTATTCCTTTTATTTTTTTAGGGAATAAAATATTTTTGCCACAACGCAGAGTAAACTTTTTAACAGTTAGTTTATCTCTAAATGCTAAACTGTCTGCATATATTTGGCATTAAAACAATGAGTAAATAATAAAAAAAAACAATCTGGCATCTGCATATGAATCTGCATCTTTGCCTTTAAAATGTAGTACATTTAGTATTAATGCATTCAGTGCCTCTTTAAAAATAAATAACACAAAATAATACATAAAATATGTTTCCCCCAAGCAATGGGCCAAACTGAATAAACATACTGCTATTTCTTTTCAATATATTTGTAAAAGTAAACAAAAATGTCACCACCGCTAACACTAAAATACACTGGAAACAGCATCAAGTGGAAGTCCAACGGGATTTGGATGTCATTTCTCATCTATACGGAGAGTGGAAGAATGAAATCCCCTCTTTTGCTCTCCTTCACCCTGTGTCTGATTAAAGAGAAAAAATGGGAAAGAGAGAGAAAAACCTTGGAGAGAAAGGATCAAGGAAATCTGCTCCATTATCCGACTGAATCAAAGAGAAGGAATGTGTGTCTGTGTTTGGGAGAATACAGAGGGAAGGGTCTGTAAAGCAAAGAGAAGAATGGAAGAAAGACATGCTGTACGGTAACAGGGTCAGCGGTTTTGTATAACGCAAAGAAAAGTGAGAAGAGACTCTTAGAACTCAAGACCACTGCAGGCATGGACAATATTTGACGCACCACAGTCCTTCGAGAAATCCTCCATAAAAGTCCTGAAGCATTCTTTGAGAGTAAAAAGAAGAAAAATGTATTGTGCATACTATACTTAAGGTAGGGTAGGTGATTTCTGAGAGCCTAACAATAGCAAGCTAGCTTTAAAAGCATAAAATCCCATCCTCATGTCTCAAAGCACATAACGTTACAATAACATTACAGCTCTGGGTTCTACTAAAGCAGCATACACTCTTTGTTTTGGTTCAGGAGGAACTGTAACAGGTTGTTACTGTATGTTTGCAGTGCTCAGTGACTGTCTGTTTATATATATGTAACAGGCATAGGCATGTTAACCTCACTCCCCTGGCCTCAATACTGCGTGCTATACTGTATATATACACATGTTTATATACATAATGGACATTTTTATTATGTATACCTTCTATTATTAAGTGCTATCAGGATGTGAAGAGTGTTTCAACCAGTATAACAAAATTGTAAAAACAAAAAACAAAAACACTGCCTTCCCTTCCTTTAATACACAACATCATGTGACGGTGCAGCAACGTTCAGATGTGATTGAGGAACCACAGGAGATGTTTGACTTCATCATCCTGATATTATCAGCTATTATCAAAATTGTTTGCTCCATAGGATGCACCTGCTCTTAGGCTTCATGTTCCTCAGCTATTTTATGACAGCGCGAAACAATCTCCGAAACGAATGATTCTCGTGAGATGGCATGCAGCCAAAACCATTACAGATCTCCAGCAGAGCTAATCATCTGCCAATGGACCAGGTAGGCTGAAGGCAATGTTTGATTTCCATCAATTTGGAAATTTGATTCATCAAATCATAATATGTTTTCACCTTAAATTGTTCCAAACTCTTCTGCCGAAGACAAGCACTTTTCCGTTTTACATCCTACCATTTTGGCTTTTTGGAAGTCACGTCATGATGCTCTGAAAACTGGAATTGTCAGCTGAAACATACTGCTAATTGGAAGCTACTCAAATGTGAACACTATAGTGTTTAGTAACTAAAGTAAAACTCCTTTTAAAAGTGGCATGTCTATAAATTCCAGTTTCATCAAGCATGAAATCAAAACAGCGCTCCAATCAGAGTCCTGCAGGAAAAACGAGTATTCTGTCTGAAACGCACGGGCGTGAGACGCCGGGGTTGACGAGACTACTTAGGCGCGAAGCTGTGTGAGAAAGTTAGACCACAATGCCTTTGTTTACAAACTCGGCACAAGCGAGAAGGTGCCATGAAATGATCCCCGGAACGCCGGCCGTGTGATGTTTAATTAATGCAGCGCTGTCAAGCTCGTTTCACTGCTCATCTCATTCAGTATGGATGAACACAGGAGGCTTTTGCTGTTGCAATGCACACAGTTAAAAAGATCAAATGCGTTTTAAAAGGCAAACATACTTCGAGATGCAATTTTCCTGCTGAAATGGGATTAATGAGGCACTGTAATCTTTACATTTGGCTTTTCTTACGTCTTGCCATACAGAGAAAACCAACAACACTTATCTGCACAGCCTTAATTACTTGGGATTTTTCAGGACCAGAACTAAAAAAGTTGGTCCAGTCCATTTCAAATATTTATAAATGAGAATGTTTCACAAGATAAATACTTCTTAAAGAAGTGTAAGTGTGTGTGTGTGTGTGGGTTAGGGACTGGACAAGTGCTTCACCATCTGGTCCAAGTCATCACCGGGGACTTCTGGAAGTCTCTGTGGCCTACTTGTGAGGATTACAGAGTGGACTAGTCATGGTTACAAGGGCCTTATCCTGTAAACACAGAGATGCAAAAAGCAAAAAAAAAAAAAAAAAAAAAAAAAAACCCAGCACGAGGACGACTGTATCCAACACAACTCTAACATTTTCTCAAAAACTGGCCTGCTAATGTATTCTGGTTTCAAAGTTCAGTGCTGGATTAAACAAGACTAGAGTGAGATTGCATGAAGAGAGAATGGAGAAAGACAGTCTAAAAATCTAAATAAATAAATTTGCATAAATTGGATCAATATGCATTAACACTGAACCCAGTTATCTTCTCTATCTCTTACTGTTGAACAATTACATCTCAACGGGCTCAAATGTATATGCTTGCAGACGATCGATGTCGAGCATCAGTGAATGGCACCTTTAATCTTGAGCTCAGTGAAGTCAATAGGATTGTGTGGAAGCTGCAGTGATTAAGTGATCGTCTGACCACTGATCCAGCCTCTTCTAAAGAGAGCGAGAGACTGTGGAAGTGCCTGTTCAATCTGTCACAGTCCCAAAGCATCCCATACATCACAGCTCATCACGCGCTTTTCTTCAGTGGGTTACACTAGAACAAAGGTCAGCTGGTGAGATTATACTGTACTGTATAAACAATGTATAATACAATATTATGGTACATTTTTAAAAATATACTACTGTTGTTGTGTCACGAAATGTAGTTTTTTTAGGTGAGAATGTAATTATTTACACCTCAAATACTGTATGTGACTCGTATATAAACATAGCGCCTGTTTTGTAATTTGCCTGTTTTGCACTTTCTAAGGTGCGAGCTCCAGGCCATCAGCATGTGTCATTTATAATGGGTATTGTTGTTCATTTTAATATAGCTGTTCAAAAGAGGGCCAAACCTACGAAATAAATTGGTTAGAGCTAATACATTACCAAGCCCTAGACAGACACTTTTGGCTCCCCTCAAACTTTTAAAGGGAAATTACCCTTGTGTGTAACTGTGCTCAGTGCCACAATACGTGGAAAACAAACACTTTCACACATCCTAGAACAGGGAATTATTTTCCAGTAAGAGGGGTTATCACATGTAACACTAAAAATGTTATATATATGCTTAAATGCACATGTGATATGATCTATATTGGTAAAACTATTCGCCCTCTGAAGCAAAGAATTAGCGAACACAAAAGTTCAATAAGATGAAACGATATGAATTACTCTGTTGCGCTCCACTTTAATAACCACTCACATCCTCTGGTTTCAGGGAATAGAACAGGTTACTTCTCAGAGAGGGGTTGATGTAGACAGGCGACTATGTCAGAGAGAGCTATATTGGATCTATATGTTAGAAGCTCTACAACCACTGGGCCTAAACAAGGATTTTGATATGAGTGTGTTTCTTTAAATTTCATTACTATAGACTATTTCCATGTTTTATGATGGCCATAGCCTGATATTCATATGGAATAGGGTGTTGATGTAGTCGTGTAATGAATTTAATGGTAAAAAATTTGCTTGTAAAAATTTTTTTTTTGTATATTTTTATTTGAAATTTTGATGTATTTCATGTGTTTTGTTTTCTGTAGACCCTGTGCCTAAGGCTATATTTGATATATGCTATGTTGACCTACATTTCCCATGTTCCCTATCCCTGTAGCCTTAGCCATGTTAACACAGGTGTCTGGCATTATGCAATCAGGAGAGGTGATTGACAAGGGCCTTTTTGTATGGCCACATTCACTTTGTTTGTATGCCTGAAGAAGGTCGCAAGACCGAAAGCTTGCTAATAAATTGATCTTGCACAGTGTTTGAGTGTACGGCTGCTGTATTTTCAATATAGCTGTTCAAAAAATATTATTTTATATACATAATATGCTGTATTTGGTATTGAGAAAGGGTCCGTTAGGGATCTTGATATGGATAAACACACAGTTAGGTTTGTCCGTATTTGACCCAAACCTGGGTTGAAACTACGCAGCATTTTTTTAAATTTTATTTTTTAAGAAATGCATTAGCAAAATTCCAAAGTCTTAAGTCAATACTACTCTATTCTTAAGGCATTTTGAAAATATATTCCGAATATATTTAGCCGCACTACATGAAATAAGATAGTGTGAGATAATGAAGTCCGTTCCTGCATTTCTTTCTAAAGCAAACTGAGAATAATGTTTGCACCATGTGAAAATCATCTACGGAACACTGATCTAGTATTGTTCTTTCTTTTCCATGCCTGGTTTCCTCTAATGACAGCGTCTGATGACTGTGTTAGATTAAATAAATGGCTCATTGTTCTCAGCAAGCCAACACCAGCATTATTAAGCTGTCTACCTGTGTTATGATGATGGATCTCACCTAAAGTCAGTGCGCCCCGCCATGCCAGGCCAAACACACATGCAGAACACGCCAGCGACTGTATGAGATGGAACAATGAAAAAGAGGACGGCAAAAATAAGATAACAGAGACCAATGAAATCAGGTGCTACTCCGTTAAAATGGTTATATTCTACACTTTCAAAACGTTTTATTTATTTTACTTTGTCATTTGTGTTGCAGTCTACACAGCAGTTCAACCTTGTTTATTTCAAAGGAGCAAGTCTATGGTGAATTGCGGTATACAGACACAAAAGAAACAGTGTGCAAGAACTGTGTTCGAGAAACATAACAAGAACTTTGATGCCTGATGCAATTGTTTATAATGAGATATGTATTGCATGGCAGCAGTGTGTGTGTCAGGAAAAGACAAAAAAAGACCAACAGTGTCAAGCGTGGCGTGACTTGACAGGTAAAAGGTGAACATATATGAAGCTCAGTGTAACGTGTCAAATATTATGAAAAGTGCTAACAAGCACATGCATCAACTTTTATTACACATGGGAAGAGACTACGTTTTTTTTTATCTAATTAATTTGCATTTGTCAACTCACAGCTGTCATGCCACTTCATTTGTCACCTGTCAACCTGTATCCCAAAAGACAGCCATTACTGAAGTTATGATGATAAAAATAAACAAGAACAACTGTGAAGAACATCTGCACGAATGTTGCTATGAACAAAAAAAAAACAAAAAAAAAATGCTATTAGGAACATTATCATTATTATTTTATGATTTCATTTTCCAAACCTTCGTGTGGCAGAAACACGTGCGAGCAGGACACTTTGGCTTGGGCTCAATTCTGTTGCTCATGGCAAAATCATTTCCAATGTCATCAGCCAATTCAAATCGAATGGGCGTTATTGACGTGCAAATGTGTGTGGTCATCTTTTTGACGGAAAGTTGCAAAAGTTGGGAATGAGTCTTATGTAAGAAACATGTCCAATTGAGATTGGTTTCAAACACCGTTATTACGATGCCTGTAGAGAAACCTATAAAGACGAAGTAGAAAGGTCATTTATTTTATCTGAAAAGACCAAAGTAGAGGACAGAGTAAGACACTCAAAGACAAAAGCCGTACATGAGAAAAGTGGGTGATGTAATTAATGTGGGATGCAAACTGAGCAAGAAAATGAGCATGAAAGCTGTGGGTGGAAGAAAAGACGAATAGATAAAGAGAGGAGAGGAGAGAGTACTGGATCATAATTATCTGTACATCTGTGTACAAGGTGCCTACATATTTTCATAGAGTATAAAGAGTTTTCATGTTCAAGATGGAGTTTTTTCAGAGTGTATTGTGTTTCTGTTGACCTTCGTACATTAATGTTTGGTCTGGTCTTTGCAATCGGCACTATTAGTACTGCTAAGATTTGGAGATAGTGATTTAAACAAATCAAAGGGCAAGAAACAAGCAAAACCACATAGAAATGCAGCCAAACAACACTGATATTTTCTTATATCAATCAATCAATCAATCAATCAATCAAATCTTATAATGTTTATTTTTCATTGTTCAATTTCACTCTACCCTAAACTCAAACTCTGTCTATCATACGCTGACCTACATATGATGACTGCCAACCTCAGCATTTAAGCCTTTGCTCAGTTGAATATGTGAACCTTTTGCAAAAGAAAATCCAATAGATCCAATCTAATCTTTCTCACATCACTTCAAGCTGGCACTACTGTCGAGGTATCCTGCCAGAATTGCCATGCTCTTTGAGTTCTCTTATCTGCAAATCAAAGCCACGGTGAATAGTTGAGTTAAATCCATTGGCCTTGCCATAGTCTGTCTTCTTGCACACGATGAACTGAGTTTGCGGCTGATAGAAGCAATTAATCAAAACCCGTCCAGAGCAGAGCCAACGTGGGAAAAGTAATGAAACAGTCAATACACGAACATCAACAGTTTGTAATGAGTTTGTTTTGAGTGCATTCATGACTCAAGATTCTGATTTACTGGCCAGTGCAGGTTCATTTATTCCCTTCAAAGTAAGTGCTTTGCAGTCACTAAACTAATTCCATTAACGTAATATCTGATCTTACAGGTCAGAATCTATTATGCTTAAAACAATGCCAAATTGACCAGTTGGATCAGAAAGCAATGGTCATAAAACATTGAGGAGCTTGCAGTGTCAATAATTGTGATAGTTCACATGGCAACACATAAAGAAAGTCAAATGAGAATGTAGCAGTTCATTCAAAGTTGAACGGCATATTTTAATTCATTAACACATTGCTTTTATTTAACAGTTCAATAGACACAAAGATGGTAAATGGACTGCATTTATATAGCACTTTCACAGACCCAATGGCCACCAAAGCGCTTTACATATTGCCTCACATTCACCCTTCACTCACTCATTCATACACCGACAGCGGTGTCAGCCATGCAAGTGTCACCGTCGAGACACCTCGACACTCGGTCAGGTGGAACCGGGGATTGAACCACCAACCTTCCAGTTTGAAGACAACCTACATGAACCACTGAGCCACTCGAATATAAAATATTTCCAAAAAAGAATGGTTGGCGTCTCTGAATGTGTTCTTGAATGAATCAGCGTTTTAAATTAATCAGAGCCAATGCTTCAATGACTCAATCATAAAGATAGCTCAGTTGTTTAGTTTTTGAATCAATCAATGTTTTAAATTTAAACAAAACGGTTTTCAACGATTCCAAAATTCACTAATGAAGACAGTCGCTTCGCTGTACTGGCGTATCAATGTAAACGGAAGAAAGTGTCAGTAGCCCCTTTCACACAGCAATCCCGGTAAATTACAGTAAAATTGCCAGAATGACTTTACCGGTAATTACACAAATATGCTGTTAAGCAACGGCGTTCCGGCTTTTTACTGGTAAGAGACCATTGACACATCAACTCCAAAATACCGGTAAATTCTGTGATGTCAGTCATCGAAAGTGATCTTTAAACACCGTGCCGTTGTCTTCATCCGCCCACATGAGGAGAAGAACTTTAGTTTCACCACCTGTTCAATCTGACAGCATTTTTTGACGTCTGAGTGAAAGGCAAAATGGGATAATCAAACAGAACGCGTTTATTCTCTTAAAAACACGAGATAGAGCCACTGCGCTGATGAATGGAAAAGAAGGCTGGGTCTTTGAGCGTGACATGCTGAAAAAACTGCGAGATGTGGTGCAACAGTCAAAGATGACCATCTTGCACATATTTTTAAATAGAAAAACTATTAAAAAGCTTACTGTAAACAGTGCTGAGTAATCACGTCATCTCCATAAGAACTTTATGATTGGCCCAAAGCAGACTTCTCTAGTCAGCACGTTCTGACGATGTACGTGATCGTACCGGTAATCTTCATTCTGCGTTCACACAGAGCACATTATCAGTAATTTACTGGTAACTTTACAACTTCCCTCACTGGTAAATTGCTGGAATCAATTTATCTGTATTTTTGAAAAGATCATGTTCACACAGATCACTTACCGGTAATTTTTTTGGGAAGTTTGCAAATCACAAAAAGTATTTTAGACCAGAAACTAACTAGAAAAAATATTCTGACAATAAAATAATTCCATGACTTTTTAATATTTTATTAATTTGCATGAATTTGAATATCAAAAATTTTAGAAGATTTTGTATTTTTATGAAATCTAAAATAAATAATTTCATCATGTCACAGACGTTTGCTGAATGAATTACTTTTATTATCATGATATGTGACACGCCATAATGTGCTAACATATTTGTGATATTACTATTAGTATATGCTTCTATAAATAAGCTATCAGAAGGTACCAGATAAACTCAAATGTGTGACAACAGCTTATGGCAGAATATATTTAGCGAAGGTTTACTTCATTAATGCACTGTTGACAAAGTTAACAAGAAGCCGACTAGACAATTACATTCATGTTTGCTAAAGTTCAGGGACGTGCAGAGTTCAATGTCAGGGTGTGTGCAGGCAGAAGAAGACAAGGAAGGAAGAAGGCAAATCAAAGTGTTTACTTACAATTATAATTCAAACTCAGCTTGAGTATAGACTAGGGTAAGAGACACAGTTGTCGACGGTACACGAAAGATTTATTAAGTGTCGATTTGTAGACGGGAGACGCTAGACAGTCAGGTTTAGGGAAAAATCTACAACACTTTGTATCACATACATAAATTATATTAAAAAGTATATTAAAATAGAAAAACATTATTTTAAATTGTATTTATTTTTTTTCTGTATTTTTGATCAAATAAATGCAGGCTTGATGCACATGAGGGAGTTCTTTAAATTTAATGAATTTTGTAGATGTAAGGGTTATTATAGTTTATTAAAACTAAAACCATCTATTAATTCAGATAGTAATGCATTGTTAATCATGTACCCTTATAAGTGTTACCAAATAAACATGAACTAAAACACAATGGGATTTAAAAAACTTTAAATTTTTAGTTAGTTGCCTAGGCGAGCAAAATTCCACATTTTCATTTATTTTAACTTGATATAATAAATAACTGAAAAAAAAAGAAAAAAAAAGAAAAAAAAGACAAAAACCACTAAATTACAAAAAGTTTCAATTTAAAAATAAATAAATAAATAAATAATCTAATTATTATATTATAATATGACACTAAAATAACTGCTGTAACGAAGCACACAGCTATGCTTGTATTCGTCACGGTGCACGATTTTGTGTATAACATGTTGATACTTCACATAAAATGTCGTATTACCACGAAATACTATCAGTGAGGAATGTTTAATTTGTCCCTTGACCCGACCAAACAACAAAGCCTACCTACTGCCTACAGGCCAAACAAATGAATAGATGAGTGACTGGAAGTGCAACACTAATCTACGTCTGTTTAATGTCTCTGAGAGCACCAGTGGCACTCGTACAGGCCTGTTGAAAGCCCATAATGAAGGGTCAAACTCAAGCCACGCATTACAATCCGGCTGATTGTGAGATGGCAAGCTGGAAATTGTGGCCATGGATCAATGCTAGAGCAATCTGTGAAAGGAGAGCAGTGCAATAGCTCTGTTACTAATCAATGGCTATTCATTTTCAGCTACCGCACAGCCTCACATAAGACATTTAATAGTGCGTGGTCAGATAATTACCACCTCCAATTAAGATCTGGTGACAGGAAAGGATAAATGAAGACCATACTCGATTGACTTTAATGGAGAGACACGCAAGGCTCCGATCGACATCATGTAAATGGCTGCTATTGTCACATCCTCCAGTGAAGCATATATGGTCTGTAATGAACCTGGATGGAAATGTTCAACTTTTAAAGCGGCAGTCGCAAAGTGCAGCAAATGTAACACTTTCCCTATCCACCCTGAATCACATCTTTTCTAATTTCAGTCATTTTGAAGTGTTTGTAATTTTTGATACGAACAAACTTCATAAAATCCAAAACATTCTAAAAAAAAAAAAGAATAAATTATTTTTTATTTTATTTTTGGAGTGATCATCCAGATTTTTTTATCTATTAATGAGATTCATTATAATCATTACAACAAAATAGTGAATATCAAATGTCTCTTCAAAGAAGTCTGAAAATCGCACCAGGTTTTCCATTTAATTATTTTTGAGTATGAATGCAGAAATATGTGCCAAGTCATGAGCGCATTATTTCGCAGAGCCTATGCAACAGCTAATCTTGCATTCTAACAGTCTGCGGCTTTGGAAAAATAATACTACAGAAAGTTGTATTTACAGTACATAACATCCCTTCTGTCTGTGGACCAATTATATAAGAAAAAACCAAAACATGTTTAATATCTCTTGGCTGCGTTCAGAGTACTTGGCAGACGTTTGACAGCCAGTAAAGCATGGAGATATTGAAATATTACATTTTCAGTTGATCTTAAAGCGATAGTTCACCAAAAATGATAATTATTATATCACCTATTTTCATTTCAAATGACACCCCAGTCCACTATCCTATAAATAAAGGCAAACATAAAATAATAAAATATTCTCGTGTTAGAAGTTCTCTGAAGAGGTGAATTATTATCAGTGAATAACAATCCACATTTTGGTTGTTATATGACATCAAAATGCTTTGAATATAGTGCACAATTTGTATGGACTGGTTTGTGATATTTTTATGGTTATTTTTCATCCTTTTTGAAGCTTGAAAGTCTCAGTCATCAATCGTAACTTAACAACAAACAGGCTCGGGACAACACGAGGGTGTGATCTTTATTCTCAGGTGAACTAATCGTTTAAAGACGTGTGTGTTTGTAGGAGCATTCATACACTACACAATGCCTCAGCACAAAGCAAACATCTGTTTCAAGTATGCGTTTTACGGCCCTCTTGTTTCAGCGCATGCTACAGATCCATCTCTCTAGCTCTCATACTCAATCTGAATGGAATAAACAGAATCTATTGTTGAATTACATGTCCTCCGAGGATAAACTGTTACTATTGAGCTCCAAGCACATTCTCCTGTGGTAATTCCTTTATGTCAGGCCCATTACACTGCAATTGTGAGTTTACGATCGCTGACTGTAAGACAAAACTTTCTCCTGTAGCTCTGATACGACCCAAGGGACACATCTGCTCAACTTTAACTCAAGTACATGACTTGATATCATGCCAGATTTCCATTTCTGTTTACATATACCTTTCATTCCTTGCTGAACTTCCCACACAAACCGTGTAATGCAAATTGCATGGCATATTTCTGCCGGTCTAACCGCAGGTGTAACGCACGACTTCACTGACACACATAGGCCCGTTTTAGCATGGGTTTGTGGATCACATTCTTGGCTGCTGGCACTTTGATTCAGTGTCAAACATATGAAAATTATTACTGAAGAGTGTTGAAATAAAAGCATCTGCCCTGAGAATGAAACATTAAATAAGAATGATGCATTTGTGAAAACAATCATACTTATATTTTAGTTGCCTTTACTATGGCTAATGCTTTAAAGCTAAGTTTAATTCATTTAGCTTTATTTCCAGATTCAATCATAGGCTCGTTCTTAGAGCACATACGCACATGCACACTCTTCAAAACGGTGCTTAAAATGTCTTGACAAACTAAAAGACGTAAATGACATTTGTATAAATTTTAAATAAAAGATATAGGTTGTACTGACTGTCAGCTTGCTTATTTTGCTCAAGAGAAGGATTTATTGAGTCCACATGCAATGCAAACAAAAAACTCTGCTTCGCACAGGCCGAGAGCTGTCGTTCCAACCATGCAACTTTGCGATGCTGTTTGTGAATGTTTGTTGGAACGATGGTTTCGGGAAACACAGACTTGTTGAACTGCTGATAACAAGGGAACACGCAAACATAGTTGGCTAACGATGCTTTCGGGAAACACACCCAGAGCGTTACTGAAGACACGAGCTGCAACAATGGAGAATATGGTGGAAATGTTTTATGAACATTGAACCATGAAAACCTATTCTAGTATTGGCCAAAAACAAAATCAAGACTTTAAAAAAAAGCATAATATGGCCTCTTTAGTTCATTTTTATATCAGTTTTAGTCATTTTAGCAACTTATTTTGTTTCAGTTAGCTTCATTTTTATTCTTGAAATTTAATATTTTAGTTACTTTTCATTTGAATGGGCCATGGCAATGATGCCCTATTCCCAATACCACACCGCCCATCTTAAATATGCTTAGTGTTTACAGTTTATATTTTATGTTAGCATCATCTATAGTATGTTTTCACTCTTTTTAGATCAACAAAATGGTCTGTGTTTAGATGTACCTTGTTAAAAATAAGTTCTTGGGAAAAGTGCACCAATTAAGAGAATGTTCCGGCTGCATTCCTGATATTGACACTTTCATGTGAATCTCGTCTACACATACTGTAAAACACCAGAAGATTTACAAGTTCTCCTTCTGTATGTGAATTTATGCATACTCCTGTTTTGTCCCAGCCGATTCCACGCTGCTATGATTTTGAGAACTTGTGCGATCTTCACAAAACATACATGGTTTCTATTTTTACTCTGTGACATTCCTGTTGTAGTCAGGCAGGTTTTTCATAATTTAGCCTCCATGAGAAGTGTGAAATACACACCATCATCCCCCGGCTACACCTTAGTGTTAGGAGCCTCCGGTGCAGAAAAAAAAAAAAAATGTTTTTTTTTTTTTTAACAAACAAAAGAAAATGTAGGTTAGATTAAGAGGTTGCTGGCTGATGATAATACAGACACAGTTACGCTCCCGAGGCCATATGACTGACAGCTGCAGGCGAACAGATGAACGCTGTCGAAGGTTGTTGCGCTGGCGTTTACTGACAGCTTTTGTACGAGAAGACATGGACCAGTCTAGACGGTCGTCTGGATGCAGCTGGACAAAGTTCATACTGGAAACACACTCTGAGATTCCTGAGAGGCAGACATCGTGATTTACATGCTGTTCAAATGTTAAATAAGCAACTTTAAAACCATTCAATCATAGCATAACTGTGTTTTTACTGGTTTTATTGGGTGACGTGATTCAGAACGCTGAATGCATGTGCTGTTGACTCGTTCTCAATTGAGCATTTTGTTGTAAACATCTGGAAATCTTTCTGGAGCTTCACTAACCAAACTAAATAAAGGCTTGTGTTTTCAGTCGAGCGTAAAACTTAAACAAAAACAGATCAAAGTTAAGCAAAACCAAAAAATATGTATCATGAATAAGTGAACTGAGAAGTCACACTTTTACAAAAACATAAAGCCAGTGAGAAAGTAAAATACTGACGCACTGAGCCTCACGCTTTCTCTTCAACTCAAGACGATTGCAAAAAAAGCACAGCATGACACCTCATCAAAATCACACTGCTGTTTCTGCCAAGTTTCTTTACATTCCAAAATCCTCAGAAAAAACACATATAAATGAATAAATATATAACCCAAGAAGTCGAGAAAGAAACCTGTCAAACACCAAAGTTTGACTATCACTGGGGCAAAGCTAAAAACATATTTCCTCACGTTGCAATAACAGACCAGAAGAGTTGACAGCTGTGATATTTACACACAAAGTGCATGGGGTCCGACTTTGTTGTTCTGGTCCATCACCCTAAGGACTTATTTGTACACCTATAGTACTCTTGCTGAAACCCTTCTTAATTGAAGTCAACACCTTGAGCACTGAATGCAAGTATGAATGGCTGGTGTGGTCTTCATAAGGTACGGTGCAAAAGCATTTGGCTCTCGTGATAGTTTAGACGAAACCATCTCACACCAGAGAGAGAAAATCAGTCGAACCTCCACATGCCAGAAGGTCAAAAGCAAAGAACTGGTTAAAGGTCTCAGATGTTCTGACAGCAAACACGCAAACTTTCTCAATGCCTGGGTGACTGGATAGAAATAGAGACCTTTTGACAGGAGAGTTCAAACTGTAATGTTAAACTGCAAAGGAGAAAACATGCAGACTTCAGATTATTTTAAAATGCTCAAAGTGGCCCTAAAAAGTATTTGGACATTGAAACTATTTTGCATTAATAACAATGGAATACTTATAGTTAGGGCTGTAACAATACATCATTATATCGAGATATCACAATATAAAAATGCAACGTTATGATTGGCGATATAGAGTTAGTTTTATCCAAGGCTCAGCTTACTGTATTTATTAGGTATAATTTACCCAAAAATGTCAATTCTGTCATCATGTACTCACCCTCTGTCACATTGGCGTTAGTTTGGACTCAGTATGCTGTGTCATCGTCCAGCCATCAGCACCAGATTACCACACTCAACACACTCATTCTCAATCACTCGAGTTCTGATCACCCGCACGCCCTCATCAACACACCATGTAAAACACCCTTCCCTTCACCTCATTGCCTGGTCTCGTCTATGAAGAGTGTGTGTTGCTTCTGCCTGTTTGCCCGTCCTGTGGAATATTTAGTCTTATTAAACTTGTTGGAACTTTATTCATCGTCTGTTTGCCTGCAACCACCCGTGACATTTCATTTCAAACCTTTAAGATTCTTGTTCCAAAACTTCAGAACATAAATGAAGATATTTTTTATGAAATCTGAGATTTCTTTCGAGTTCATATTTCATAATTCTGAGAATAAAAAGTCAGAATTGTGAGTTATAAATCCGTAATTGAGAGAAAGTCAGAATTGCAAGATTTAAAGTACAAGTATTACTTAAGGGTGTAAATGTGTTTTCGGACAACTGTACATAATAGTGTGTGTGTGTGCGTGTGTGTGTGTGTGTTTGCATTTGATTGGTGCATGAAAACATGAAAGATGTTCATGCATACAAATGCGTCTCTCCATTTCTAAACCGTCTCCTGTCATAGTCAAGGGCCTCTGATGGCTCTGGAAAGCTATTTCAAGCTGGGAGAGTTAAGCTGGAGAGAAATCAACATTCATCTCATGTACAGTAGCTTCCCACAGTTTTATTCACAGGATTTGGCTATCGAAGCAGAATTTCCATGTTCCTCCTCCAGCTGTAGCTGTACGTTATGAGGAGACCGTTATGAATAGTCTGGCAGATTAAACAAATCTGTTTACGCATAGATGCATTACGACGAGGCCTGGAACTGAGCATTTATTTTACCTCTCAAGTAAAAAATAAAATTAAAATCATTCCTAGTTGTGCGTGCATGTCTCCAGATTATGCTGCGCTGAACAATATGTGCGATTTAAACCCAATTAGCATGTTAAGCTTGTGCAAGAGCCGCCTCGCAAAATGGGCCAGTGTGTATGATCGCATTTCTAATTACTCATTAGTCTTGACTGTTTGGAACAGATGAATCACGGCGCCATTATACATGCTGAACAGATTCGATGGATGGAAATATCATGATGAAATCTTCTTCCTAGCATTTTTTTGGCACAAAATGAGCATCGGATTATGGACACATTATCCGCCGCGAGAGAGACGATGTCCCTGAGTAACGTAATCCTGCTACAAAAAGAGTCAAAAAGCAAAATGGCAGAGAAAATGATACATGATTCCATTCCTTTCTTTATAAATCTACTGCTTTTAATTCAATATATTTAATCATTTATAATGGGATTTGGATGAACAGAATGTTATTCCATTTTATTTCTGGTTTTAACCAGCCAGGTTTTGCACAAACAATAAATTACTGAAACTTTACCTAAAATAAAAATAAAAAAGAGAAATGGTAAAAATGCTAAATATTAATTAAATGTATAATAGTTTTGATGATATCAAAAGATTCTTCACAAAGATTCTTAATGGTATTATTCTGGTAGATCCCATAAATAAGTAAATGTATAATAAACGTCTGATATGATCTGATCGTCTTTTATTTTGTTGATTTATGCCGCATTTGGCTTTCAATTAGAACAAAAAAATGACAGGAAAATTAGTTTTACTGCAATATTTTGACCAAAAACAAAAATCATATTATGATTATTTTGTTAAATATTGCAATTTGCAACAACATTAAACAAATAATAATTGTCTGTGACACTCTGTATGCTGATTCATGCATTTTTTTGTTTGTTTACAAATAAAATAAAATAATAAAATCCCATTCCTTTGACATCCCACATGTCCATCACGAAACACAGTGCAACTCTGAATATCTGCTTTTGGCCACACTGTAATTGTTTCATCTTCAGAAAAACAAAATAAGCAGGAACATGTGTTGATAAGTTGTAGTTTTCATGAGAGCTTTCTTCTGACCCCCCTCAAACTTCACAAATTAAACCCTCACCAGAAGCGGCCGCTACCTGACCTTCCCGTTCCATTATCTCGACTGTCTCACAGAGGACACGGAGGTGATAAGTTGTTTACTGTACAGGTCCAGAGGGATAACAGGGTCCCAGCCTCGGGAAGCGCAGCGGCCCTGGCGTTACTGAGCTGAGTGCATTTCCACAGTGCAGTCGCTGGATGTGAGATTTTATGCCTGGTGTGGCAGCGAGAGCCGAGCGACGACAGCCACTGTCATTTGGGTTCAGCTATTGAGTCGCTGCACATTCAAGGGCAAACCGAAGTTAGATAAGTGAAGTGAGAGTTCACCAAACACAGACATAAAGCATCGACCAACAGCCGCTGATAGCTTTGGGCCCGAGTCACACCAATTCTCTAAGACGATATTTAAGACTTGGACAAAGAAATAAACAACCCTGTACTCTGGTGTTGACAGAGTACAAATCGCATGACTACAATACACTCCACTCTCCATCATATTTTTTTATATATTGAATAAAACATCAAACTAAATTAATGATAATAATAATAATAATAATAATATCACTTTCCATCATGTTATTTTTTTCCATCATCCAGGAAGTCCAACAAATTGCTTACCCTGCCTTTAAAAATGTAATAATATTCTGTGACAGTCTGGATGTTGATTCCTGCAGTATTTACATTTTAGCGCAGATATAAAAAAATACTTGATGTTGAACTGCAACTTTTTTTTTTATGTCCATAAGAGTGGTAGCCAGAGAGGATTATGAGAGATATAGTGTGCTGTGGTGATAAGCATGGAACTAACTAACACATACAGTATATATATAAGCTTGTTTATATTGCAAAAAAAATATGAATATTGTTAAAACGCCTATAGCACAATTCACTTCTAAACAATGGTGAAACGAATTCAGTGAATTCAAACAATTCAGTGAAACGAAGCACCCGGCACGAATGTCCATGTCTTAAAGTGTGAGTTGACACAGATATCCAGCGAGAATAAGAGGGCCTGCTGCAGTGACCACAGGGAAGGAAGGACAGGTGTGGGTGTATTAGATCTTAATGGGACCTTGAGCTGCTCGGGGAATTGACTTATTTAGCTCTTGGCAGAAGGGCTGACGTATCGCCGTCACCGTGGCTGATTATAGACGCGCTCAGCAGAATGATGTGTGCTTGGCCTTTTCATGCTTCATTAACAAAATCAGGCAACCTGCCAAATGCACGCCGCAGCTCATTAAGTCAGTAAGGGGAATAATGTTGAATGCAAAGTCTGGGAGAAACCGCAGAGCCGCCCATTAATAACACTCCAGTAGCAGAGCAGGAGAATATGGACTGGATCATTCACCGGACTGTCTGCTTACATTTACAGGCTAATTTATTAGTGATGCTTATGCTTGGGGTTAGAGATCAGAACGAACGCATAACTATGAAGATTCTACTTTTTCCAAAGATCTGCAATGTTTGTGCTATACGAATGATTCCTCAAACCATGTGTCTCGTTGAGGAGAGCTGTTTTAATGCTTTTACAAGAGATCAGACTTACACACATACAAAACACACAGACTTGCACTGAAGAAGAGACCATATTCACCACTCAGAACACCCTAGCAACCACATAGCGACATGCTAAAAAAAAAAAAAAAACGTTTAGAATTCCAAAATGTCCATCTATTTTTTCTCATTTCCATCATAAAAAATTACAACGGACAATAACGTTAATGATTCTGAGGAATGTCCTGGGCTGGGTTTCCCAAAAGCATCGTAAGCTTAAGTTGATCGTAGAACAATTGACACAGATGGTCTCTACGATCAACTTAGGCTTAAGATGCTTTTGGGAAACCCAGCCCTGCTTTGTTGTGTGTGGCTCATCATCGATTCATCATTGGCAGAAAATCTGGTAAATAATTTGACTTCGTTTTATCAGACATTCTCTGATGATCTGGATGATAGAAAAACAAACTGCAGACATATAGATCAGAATTTTTAACTGTAAACAACATTAATCACTGACATTTTAACTGTATGCAAATGACCAAAACAAGGATAAACAAAGTAATCCTGGCACATTTCACATCCCGAGACGAAATCCATCCTCATTATCCTGATAAACGGATGTTAACATTGACTTTCATAAAGTTTATGGTGGTATTCAGTGATAAACTGAACTGACGGGTCTCTAGAGGATCAAACCTCCATTAGCGGCTGGGAAACTTGAACATAACAGATCAATAAGCTGTGTGTGTATTAAAATAACCCTCTAAGATTTAATGTTATGAGCACAAGATAAAGCACCCAAAACTTAGTCACAGATATCAGGACAGAATATAATACTATTATATTTTTGTGCAGGTCTAAAAATCAAATAAAACATTTCAGTATAAACAACAGTGAAAGATTAATAATTTGTATATTTTATAATAAAGTGTATTGTTTTGCTTTGTGCCATGCCTACTATTTGAAAGTAATAAAAAAGTACAAAAACTAGCAGCTGATTGATAGTTAGAGGATAGATAACTAATAAAATGGGAAATGTTATTGTCACACATAGCCTTGAATTATTTCCGTTTCATTCATGCATGTATGGCATAAAAGGAAGCCTTTCAAATCTGAATAATAATAATAACAATAAAATATCTACATGCATACAGACAATGCATAATGAAAGGAACCTTTAATGTTAATTATCCTTCATACTTCACAAATTTCAATCTTAGAAACCTGCCGTTCTCTTTTCTACAGGATTAATGAACTGTCATCATTTGATATGGAGTCCTTTTACAACTGTCAGGTGTGAATGGTGCTGTTTTCACAAAAAACAGATATCAAAAAGCAGCCAAAAAAGACTTTAAATGTATATTGAATTATTGCTATTTAGTTATTTAAATCAATTCATTAATTGAGCAGTACGTCTTTCACATCATATAACACACAAATATTCCACCCAACTGTTATTTTCTTGATACTGATGTGACATGAATTCGTATCATGTGAAGACGTGTGACCAATAGAAGATCGAAATGCCACATTGTGACTTCTAAGTTAAATGAATATATTATAATAATAATAATAATACAAAATATATAATAAATGAAATGAAACCATAATTATCAGACTGTCAACTCAATGTGAACAAACAAGTGTATTCTCTGACAAAGATTGTTTCAGTCACTCAGTTAAAAATGGTGTAATATTTATTCATTTGATTATGTACTTATCTAATTCGTTGCGAGTGCGGTGCCACTGGCTCTTCTGATTGGCAATAATTTTGCTTGATTTTGTCGCATAGTCGTGTCGTATGGCGTCTGGTGTGGACCGACAAAAGCTTGACACTGGAATATTATCACATCACGTCTTTAGGGCACGGTGTTATGTATTGTGTAATGCCAGAAATGCCAGCAACAAATCCTGCCAAATTAAAAGTGTTTGCATTCAAAAACTCGCATAGAGTATGTTTTAGGGCTCACTATAGCTAACCTAACCTGTGATATATTTTTTTTAGTGATTCAAATATGTAGAATTGAGGGAAATGTCCGATTGAATAAATCTTGTATAATAGAGACAGGGTAAATATATAATCTCACTTCAGCGGTATATAATCAGCACTTCACACCGAGCCACCATCAGCATCTGGGTTCCCCAACATGAAGCACTTTACTTTTCTGCAGGGTGCCATTACTCATGACACGTTCAGAGCTCTAATGCCTCCAAATGGCCACATTAATGGCTGCCATATCTGTGTTTGTGTCCTGGACAAGTCAAGAGTAAAGAAGAGAGTCTATAGACACTCAACACTGATTTCATGTTTGACAGGGTTTTGAAAGCTGTCACTCAAGATGGGATGGTTAGCCCTTAATTTACGGCTAAAGTTCGACCACGGAAACTGTGGTTTGGTTGTTTGGAGCATTTAACTGGATGTTGCACGTTTATTTGGGCTTTGCAACAGCTGTGAGCGACTACACTCAGTCGTAGAGTCTCAGTCATTCATATTTATGGCTCTGAACTTTAGCAGATTCCCTGCTGTTCGCTTTCAATAGCTGCAATACCATAATTGATAACATATGATGCGAGATCAATAATAAATGGATTAAAAAGAATTAAATCAATATAATGGGGACAGTTCATCCAAAAATAATCCTCACCTTGATTTAAACAACATAAAACCTTTATTCACTGTAAATCTTGAATTCTGCCCTAGTTTAAACCTAGCGCATTCACATTATGTATTATGTGAGAATATATAATAAACAAACACAGTGCCAAACAACAGTATTTGACTAGACAAAATGATAGAATATGTAATGCAAATGATTCACATGAATCAGTGAATAGTTTTTTTTTAAGCAGCTCATTCAAATGAACCATCTGAGTGAATCATCTGAGACTTTCCCTTCTAGAGCGTGTTTGATCCTTCAAACCTCGGCTTGCTTGCATAATATAATTTGAAATAAACACACATCAGAGTAACATTTTGTCATCCTGAGTTGACTCTTGTTGAACTTGAGGTCCAAAAGTATTTTTTCTAATTTAATAAAAGTTGTAATTACAAATTATTATCAGTAGGCTACATCAATAATTCTGCCATTCTAATTCTATCATAAATAGGAGTTTCCTAGAGGGAAATTGGACGTGAAAAGCCTCTTAAATCATATTTACAACTGGGAAACTCTGAAATAATGTTGATACTCGAGTTACCGATACCGAGTTGGGCAGGCCATAAACTTTAAAGAGGGGAGAATGATTGCTGCCTTGTCTTGTCAATTAAGTTGTGCATATTTACATGTACAGTATGTAACCATTTGAAGCCTATTGAAGCCTGTTTTACACACAGCAAAAATAGCATGTTTTTGACCTAAGCTGACTAGATGAATGTTTATGGTTGTCAAAGAATGGGACGCTACATTTTATACAAAACTAAATATCTTCAATACATTCTGGCAAGAATAAACCTGGCGTCCGTCATAATTTCTATTCTTTCCGACAACAAAGCACGATAAGCTTGTAGTCACGACTTCAGTGGGAAGCAGGAATGTTCCCATAGCATGAGAAGTCAGCGTTAGTACCTGAATTTGAGAATGTCTTAGTATTCGTTCCTCCACAAAATGAACAAAAACCTGATGATCAACACAAAGCTTTTTGAGCTTCATTGGAAGCAAGAAAATCTAATCTTCTGTAAAAAGTCACATGATGAATTGACTTTTGATTAGAAAAAATGCATAATATTTCTTATGTTTTTTTTTTGTTTTGTTTTTTTACATCATAGCCTTATATCCAGGTAAAAAAAAAAATTGAATTAACGATTTTGTCACAATACTGAAAATTGAGTTACTGAAAACCAGAACATAATGGCTCTGACAGCAGCAGGAATTAGTGCACAATCTGTGATAGTCTCTAACATCTCATCAGTGATGCATAGGATTTGTCCACCTCCAGATCCTGCTTGATTTTAAGTATCTATAAGCAATATTTTGTTGATGACAGGCTGGTCCAGCGAGGCTCTTCCCCACTATGATTCACCGCACATCAGGGCGCTCCGACGAGGATCATTATCGTTCATTTTCATCATTCTGTGACACAGCGGGTCATTTTCAGCAGGCCTCTTCAGAGCAGAGCATTAGTTAAACAAGCACAATGGCGGAGCTTCATCTGTACGTCCCCCTCGTTATCAGACGCCTGGATGTGAATGTTATTTTAATTCCTGCATTGGTTAAGATTCTCTCTCCCCACCAGCTGTGCTCAGCGACGGCTGCGGTGATATTCAGAGCTTCTTGATGTCACACAGCCAGCAGGGTTTCACTATGGCGCCTCATTTAGACGGTCTGCATGGCGTCTGGACCGCTTGGCCTCTTTTTGATTCATTAGCAGGGAGATCAAACTTTTTAAAACCCTGCTTTTGGTCATATCTGATTTTGAGGGGCATCATTAACAAAAGGGCATCTATGCAGACACACTGCATAATGCATTGAAATTTAATATTTTTGCAGAATGCCAATTACGCCTTCCTTTGAACTCAACTATAGGGAGAGGAAAAATATTAGAAATACTGGAACCAAAATAATGTTCAGTTCTGTTTATGGCTCTTCAGTGACTTAATGACTCAATTCTTTAGAAAATGTGGACTTGACATCGAGCCAAACAGCCTTGTGCACCATTCAGAATTGAATTGAGAATGTATTACGTGGAAATTTGCAATTAAAATGTGAATTCAGGGAAGAATAACAACAATGGAATGGATGATAGATGGATGAATACATACATAAATACATACACAGATTTGAACTATTTACAATGCAATAGAGATGGATGGATCATTTTCACAAAAAGATAAAAAAAACTTGGCTTTTAGGTTTGAATCTATTTAACAAATGACTCATCCACTGAATCATTTGCAGAATTTAGTACTTTCAAGCGAGAAACCTTGACAACATGTTAAAGATACATGTTCACTATACTTTGCAATACATGGTATTTCGTTTTGAAGAGCTAGCATAATAGTTGTAGGTGCCAGGTTTGGGTTGATGTCTTTTATTTTTAAACTTTTACTTTCAGTTTGTTATGTCACTTGGTATAGGTGCATATTACCTGTTAGTTTGCGTGATTAGCATGTAGGAAGGGGGTGAGTAGCTGGGACGCTCACTTTCTGTTGACCGGTTTCATTTCATTAAGTCTTATTTCATAAAAAAAAATGTTTTTGCTTACTTTACTGTCATCATTCATCATGTTGCTGTTCGTTTAAATGTTACAATAAACCACCTGGATATGCAGTGGAAACGCGTTAACTTTTACTCCCTCTACTCAGCCTCTTAGCGGTTACTGGCTGCTGCTATAATAGTAGTGTTTTTGTTTAGTATTGTTTAGTAGGCTTTAAAGTTACTCCCAATTATTGCTTCCTTAAAAGGAGTACAGAACATTTCCCATCCCACTGTCATGGCCTGTTGTTTTCCGGCTTCAATCCGTGCTACAGCACCTCTCAGGCTATATAACCACAGTAACTGGCTTGGTGAGCAGTGTATCATGAGCTTCAAATGCCATAATTGGCCACCGAAGTGCCCCGGTCCATTAAAGGATCCATTTAAATACAACAGGATCATTACAGCTCATCAGGTGCATAAGATCACCTTCAAGCGTTAGCTCTCAATGAAGAGCCACCGGGCGATATCATGTAATCCCGTCCCGAGACAGGCTATTAATTAACAAGTGCTCACCAAAGGGACCAGTCTGCACTTCCTCTCATTGTGTCTCCTTACTGGAGATCAATGCGACTCCCTGCCGATACGTCTCGCTGACGCCTTTTGTTTTCCATCCCAAGTACGCAGCGTCTGGATTCGCTGCCAAACAAGGGAACGCACACAGCTGACATTGACATGGTTGTCCTTTTGTGCGAAGACTCCAGTGCACTGAGACAGAATCACACGTCTGTTAATATTTTATTTACTACAGCGCTTGCGTTTGTCTCCATTGTATTTCTTTATTTATTTATTTCTCTTCTGAGTGACCCGCTGAATATTGGTCTCAGCACTCACAGATATGTTTCAGTGTGAAGCAGGAGATCAATACTGATCAAAAATTGAGTAATTTTTATATCTGGAAGTAAGTGGTGATTGTTGTGTATCGCTAGCGAATGGTTTTAAGTGACAGGTGAGTAACGGCAAGACTGATTGTTTGTCTCATTTCTGAGATGGAAGACAGACTGGAACTTTTTTTCTCATTTCATGCATTTCACTGTGATTTGTGCATTTCAAAACTCACTTAAATTGACAAAACACCGACTCTGTTATTGAACTGAATTGAATCAACATTGAACTGACTTGAGTTGAATAATGACACAATGTCTTCTTGTAGAGGTGCTTTACAGTAGAATTTGAATTAGTTCCATATTTGATTAAGTTCACATCATTGATTGTTATGTTTTACTAAGAAGAAGCTGCTTTGAAACCATCTGTATTGCACACTTTAAACCGGAATAAGTTGGCAACTTTTTGGGTAAAAATTTTGAGGTATTCAGTTACATCAAAAGATTTAAGTTAAGAAATTTAAAGTTTAAGCAGAACTGGCAGATTTTTATTTTATACGCATACATTTTACCCTTAACTTGAAATATTTAAGTAAGCTAATTAATAACTAATGAATCTAATAGCTAATTAATAACTAATGAAACTAATAGCTAATTTTAACTTAAAATTATCCTGTCATCTCAACTTAAATAATTATTTTTGTATTGGAAACTTTGATAGGTTTAACTAGCTGATTTATAAAATTGTAACTTGCTGATTGGTAATACAATGCTTTGATAGCATTAGCATAGCAATTGCTAAATGAATATGGCGATATTTAACAGTAAACTGTTCTACACAAGCTCATGCTCCACTCAACACCATGAGGGTAAAACATTAACCACTAATAAATCTCACACTTAACATTAATTGTCTTGCACAAAAACATTATATAACACTTGATTTTAGCATTTACTGTCCCTTTCAAGTATCATGGCAAAGCATGCAGTTAAAAGTTTGTCCAAATTAATCGAAACAAGCTTATAAAACTCGGTCCCACTTTATATTAAGTGGCTTTAAGTACTATGTACTTACATAGAAAAATAAGTACAATGTACTTATTGTGTTCAGGTTGTGTTGTAAAACACTTTTGCTGCTATAGAGATGTGATACTGGTAAGGTTAGTGACAGGTGTGGTGGTATGGGTCGATTTAAGGGTAGGTTAAGGTGTAAGGGAAGGGTCAACTGTGTAATTACAAATGTAATTACAACTGTAATTAATTGATGTAATTACATACAGGTTTTTTCAAAATAAAAGTACAATGTAAAAACATGTATGTACATAATAAGTCCATTGTATCAAAGTAGTAACTTCAATGTAAGTTCATAGTACTTAAAGTCACTTAATATAAAGTGGGACCTAAAACTCAAAACAATGAAACAATTCATATTACTTAAAATCTGTCAGTTTTGTGAACTCAAAAGAAAAAGAAAGTTCGAAATACTCATAAAAGTTAATTAGATTGAACTACTTTGTTTAATTTAAGTTTATCCTACTCAAATTAATTAATTATTTTGAGCATTAGGGTTTGCAGTGATAAAGCGTATCAGAATACCGGCACACAAAAAAAACGTATGTAACGTCACCGTGACGCCACTGAAGTCTCCCCTCACTAACTCAGTCACGTAAGCAGTTGTTGTTTTGTCTCGATGCAAACAGCTCATGATTTCTGACTGCAGAAACTCCATCTGCATAACTTATTGACAGTCGGAACGGGCGCCGCGTCGACGGCTGAGGCGTGACATGGTTTTGGACGGAGCGGGATGAGAGGGGAAAGACTGTGATAAATGAGAGCATCGTCACAGCGTCCCATGAATTATGAGAGGGGCATGAGGCGGCGCTGACACAGTGCGGCAGATTGACAGAGGAAAAGGAAATACCGCTGTGATGCAACGGCACGTTTAGATGACCCAGAACGCCCCTATCCAGAGAAAAAGTGTGGGGCGATTAATCAGACGAGCATACGGGAGATAGAGGAGGTTTGGAGAGAGAAGCACGCAGCTCTTGAGGTTGATTTAGCGGGCCACGGGTCAGAGATCCAATCCCCTCCGGAAGATGAAGTAATTACCAGATGGCCACTTTGATTTGTTCCACTTTTTTACAACCACGTTATTCTTGATTGCATAATTCATTTGGAGGAAGAGGAAATGTCTGGAAAAATGTTTCTCTACGCTTGACCTTAATTTTGCCACTTAATTACACTCGATATTACGATATCAAGCGTCAATGGAAGTCTGATCTAATTCCGCCTTCCATTCAAATGTCAGATGTTGTATTTTCTACTTGTTATCGCTGACTTATAATGTACAAAGGAACAAAAAGACTAGCATTTGATTTGCAGGTTTAAAATGAACAAGAGGAGATTGTGTTCACCATTAAGTGTTCATCTCCCCTGGTGCTTCTACACTGAACTCAAGTCCAACAAGCGTTCAATCTCACTTATATATAACTATAAAGTTATGGCACATGTTACGTCCTTAGGGACGTTTAGAGTGTTTTTGGGTGTTTTTCGTGTGTGTTTCTCTTTTAGGTTCCTTCTGTCTCTCTCGTACTTTCCCTTTACTTTCTATCGATTTGATATAATTACTTACATATAGTGACTATTCTTCTCCTCTCTGCCGCTCCGTTCCCCGATCCCCAGCATCCGTCCTCGTCATCACAGTCTCCACTGTATCCGTCTCCACTTCCGGTCTCTATTTGGTCCAGGGTGCCCAGCTTCGGGATCGACCTGCCCTGCAACAGCTGGAACACATACAAGATGTTTAAACTTCAGAATTTAGTATTTCAGTATTTATTGTGATTGATCTTAATCAGATTTCAAGCCACATATGAAAGTGATTTAGATTGTACTTGTATAAAAATGATTTCTTTGGCTGTTAATACCACAAACAAACAACCAACCAGATTTAATTAAATAGACAAAAAAAAAAAAAGTTTTGCTACTTGCCTTGCTGCTTGGCAACAAAGCCAAAATAAATAGGAATGCATGATACAATGGTACCGTATCAGTTTTTGGCGGAAATTGGAGATATTTTTAAAAATTATTATTAATCAATACTGGACATTTAATTGTGCATGTTCATATTCCCTACTTTCACATTTTGATCACTGTTACTGTTACTTTAAAATAATCTATAAAAACGTTTTTTTATTTTTTATTATTATTATTATTGTTATTATTTTATTTGAATAACATTGTTCAATGTAAACTTTAGCAAATCTCAAAATGAATATGCAGTTTTATACTGTACATTATAATGCTGTGTTGCCAAAATAAAGACTGATTTTATATTTTAATATTTCTGACATTTTTTTTTTACATTTATTTTGACAAAATGGCCATGCACTTATCAGTTATTGGGCATCACAAAAGTATTCTGCATCCCTAAAAATAAATTCATTCAAATCCTGCAATACATAAACATGAACTATCAATTAATAAAAACCTCCTTGAGCAGGAATCGAAAGCAGGATCTAGTGTTGAAAGCAATAACACCATAATATGACAATGGAACCTCAAGAAAGATGAGACACAAATGAAAACAATGTTGAGATGGACAGACACACAGCGCACTGTATAGTGTGAGTGTATAAAACTGTAAATGTCCAAAACGTTCTTGTTTGTGAAAATCCTGCACATCGATCCCTCACGGCCAAATAGGGTGATTAAAGTCCAGACACTTGTGTTCAACCTTCAATTATCAAGTTTTTCAAAAAAAAAAAAAACATGCAGTTTTAATTTATACTGATAACCCAAACCCATTCTAACAGGTAAGCATTTCCAGATTGCATAACGCTTTTAACAGAAACATTGAATTCTCTATTTGCTAATTGAGCAATCTGTTGTATCCTACAATGTGAGCAACCAATCGTGGATATATTCATCATTCAAACAACCTCTCTGCAAAAACAATAATGACAGCAACGTGACTGCATCTCTTGAGATCTGTGCCTGGACATGATGACCTTCAGTTACCCTCAAAACTAACTTTTGCACAAGGTAGGATGGGTTAGCAGCAATTACAATCTCTGAGTGCACTTGAGCCATATCCGTACAGGCTACAGGAACATTTAATTATCTAATTGAAATGCAAGACAACCTCTCAGATATTGAAAGCACTTTGTATTTATCAGGTAGAGAGCATTGGGCTGTTACAATTGTCTGTGATAATTAGCAGCTGTAGTGGCTCAATATCTGCCGATTAAGTAGCTGAACTAATGGATTAGCAGAGCCATGATGGATGAGTGACTGCGACGCACACGCTTAGAGGTCGCTCCAATCCACACGGAAAACTAAACTTCGAAGTGAAACTTATATTTTTGTTGAAACTTAATTGTTGACTACGATTAAGAATGGTGTAACATACACTTCATATTATTGTAGTCTGCAGGCTTGTTCTGTATGAATAAATGACCCACTACATTTTCCAACATCGGCACAGCACACTATTTTTTTGGATAACTTCATAATTCCAGTGTGACAAATGATACAAGTAGTGATATATTTAAATAAATAAATAAAATAATTTTAAAAAAAATCTGCACTTTTTATTTTATTTGACTGCCAACATTTTATTTCTGAAATCATAACTAGATGTCATTCAGAATTGATAATAACCGCATTTTCTCTTTACACATTAGGCTATTTAGTCTGACTGCCAAATATTTTTTGATTAAAAATGCAAGACATCTGAATGCCACTCGTTGAGGTAAACATGCACATATTGAGATCATGTAACAGAAATGGGTTACACTTTGTTAAGGTGTCATTGTTAGTGTAATTATACATTTCAGTACTGAGTAATATTAATTAACTGCATGTACTTACTATAGGGTTAGGATTAGGGTTTGGTTTGGTTTGGTTTAGGGTTAGTTCCATATTATTAAGCACAATTTATAGTTTATCTATTATTACTATAGTAACTCCATGTAACAATGACACTGTCAAATAAAGTTACCCATAAATGTAGCATACTACTGTTTGAAACATTTATAGTTGCATTCATACATACTATAACAAACCAAGTATGTATTGAATATAGTCAAAGAAGAGAGCAGTGTTTGTTTCAACATGTTTTTGCCTTTTTTATTGTGCAAACTTATTAATTCAGTTTATTTGATATATTCATTTCATTTCTTTATTTATTTCCATTACACTTTAATAAAGTAGTTTCTTCACAACGACCTCAGCCTATTCTCATTTTATTGCATATGTCCTTTGCTATAAAAAAGTGCTTTGAATGTTTCTCCCGAGGCACACAGTCAGAAAAAGAAATAATGCAAAAACATCTGCATGCAAATGCATAAATTACTTTCAGTAAGGCCTGTAGCAAATATGTGTTACCCTTCTGTAATTTTCTTTCCGACCGTAACCAGAAAGCCTGAAGCACCATAGGCCTTTATCTCGCTGAGGTAAAAATGTTCAATCTCTTATCTATAGAATGACCACGTTCTCCTCTAACGGTGAGGTGCATTGTTCCTCGAGGAATCCTCAATGTTCCTCCACGGTTTGATTGACTGCCTGAGGTTAGTCGACTACCTGAGGTGGCTAAAACTTTTACAATCCAGCTCCCGGACAGTTGCAGAAACAGAAAAAAAAAATAATAATAAAACAAGGAAAATGACCAGGCATAGTAGAACAATTATCTTAATCTGAATGCATCTATTTAGTTGCCAGGCAAACCTCTCAAATTCATCATCGCTTCAAACCAGGGGAATAGAAATAATCTAAAAAGTGAGCCTAATGTAACACTTATCAGCTTGGCTCATGAATATTAATGATGTAATCTGAGGTGTGCCCAGCTGATGCAGAAAGACCATAGTATAAACAGTCGGATTTGCACTTCCAGCTTACAAGACTCCTCGTAGGCCTCTAAATTGCAAAAAAAAAAAAAAACTAAAATCTCGTTTATTACGGTTACTTTGAGTTTACTGGTCACTTTGAGTTTATTCAAACACAGTTATCGTCTACAATCATCTCCATAAATATCAGGAATGAAACTGATTCTCATGTTTATTAGTAACCAAAACACTGCTGTCACTGACGTTCATGCTAATAAGAATTTATGCCATTCCATTCGTCTTTGAGATGACTTTATACGTTTCTGAAGAACTTACAAGAAAAAAAGATTAAGAATGATTTTTAAGTGAAAATTATATCTCTGGAGAAGCATTGCAAGAATGTCATCTCTGTGAAGATTATGTGAATCCCAACTACATTTCTAAGAAGTCTGGTTATCTTCCAGGAAATACCTTTGCTTTTGGCATCGCGACATTCATGCCTCTGAAATATCAATGGCATCATCAAAAAGAGGAAAAGATGAAAGTTCAGCCATGAGCCTTTTAGCATCACATACAGGACATGACAGACTGCTCTGACAAAACTAACAAGATACTGAGGGGGTTTTATACACTAAATATTAAGACAAAACACATTTTAAACTAACAGTCAACTTTTATGACCGTTAATGTTTTTTTGTGGCATTATTTTAAAGACAATTAATCATTTCTTTCAATTCTGAATTATATGTTATTTCTTAAATTGTATTAGTACACACTTCCTTAATTATATTAACAAAACAAATCTGATTAAATACTTGCATATGTTCAGGGAACCATAAAACATTTATTGGCCAAACCAGCAGAAAACGAATGGGAGAGAAATTAAAGGAATAGTCCACTCCAAAATTAATCATTTCTAACCCCGATGTTATTAAAACAAATATGACCTTTCTTTTTTCAGGGAAACACAAAAGGAGATATTGCAGAAAGTTTAGCAGGATCTCTAAGCTGCTTCATACAATGAATGGGAATGTGAGCTGTCAAGCTGCAAATATTACATAAAATAACCCATAAATTAGGCTAATACCCAGAAGTACACATCCTGTGTGCTATAAAAATACTAATATATATATACATATAATATATCCTAATATATGCAATAATTAGTGTTAAGATTTTTCTGGGGGGTTACAGTTACAACAGGTAGTGACAATTAAGTGAATCTTTATGAGTGAATCATTGATTCATTAAATGAACAATTCATTCAAAACACAGATTAATTCTGGTTTGAAAAATTATGCTGCGTCCTAATTCGCCACCTTATACTATGCCCTAAAAGAATGTACTGTTTTTGTAAAGAAAAAGTCCATACCTTTGAGTGTAGGCAAGATTTAGGACAAGCTACTTAGTCATAATTGCATATTTAACGGAAGCTCTGTCACTTAGTTATGTGCATCCTATCACCGTTTAAACTGCCCTGTCAATCATCTTGTCACAGTTCAAATCCTCCACATTCAATTTAGTTTAATCTCCTACCATATCACAGAGAAATGAAGAAGCACGTTGATATCACAATTGTGGGGTTTTCCATTTCCTTTTCTCCTCCATAATGATGCATTTAAAAGTTAATGGCCAAACACATTTTTATAAAAGTTTACAATGCTGTTGCAGATAAAACAAAATGTGCATAACATTAAATTAAATACTGATTATTTAATCACTCAAACCCCTTTATCCACACCTCTCTTCTTAACCGCACATCCGCCATGTTTGTAGTGTCACTTTTTATTTGGGTTTGTAGTTCTAATTGAATCATCGTTCAATGTGCAAAGGGTTGTGGGCAATCTTAGCCGTTATAGAGTGTGCCCCGATCGACCATCCGGGTATTTTCTAAACACTTTAATTTCAACATACTATGATTTGGGACACACTAATTCTAAATTCGAATACTATTTAGGACAAATAGTATGCAAATAGGGATGAAGCATGTGTGAGTCATTGAATCACTCCCTTAACCGATTCGTTCAAAACACTGATGTGCTTGTGAAAAGCAGTGAATCAGTCTGACTGATATATCAATTTATGCATAGGTGTATGTATCATATTTCCCCAGTTATTACACAAAAACACAGGGTATTGATTATTATTAATATGAGCTAAAGGACCGCACAAAAATGGTGAAGGGCAGTGCAGTGGGAGAGCTAGTTGAGACACTAAAACTAAAAAAGTAAAACTTAAAAGAAATGCGTTTTTTTTTCTTATCAAGCTCTTTTCACAACTCAAAAATCCAATTCAGCTCTTCTTAGCTCATGATCCAGAGCTGAAATGTCTTTTTTAGGTCTGACTTCTAACTTAGATCTTTACAAAAACAGAACTGCACACCATGAAATGCTCAGAAGGGCTCTATACGTGTGTTCTATCATTTAGGATCTTTGTACAGCCTATTGTGTCGTATTGAGTGGTGCGCTAATAATGTAAGCATTGCAGCACCCTACGGCCTCTAACAACAAAATACTGTGGGCGTACCATACTACAGTGATGGGATGCTGGTAGTACTATGATACTTTGGAATACTAAAATGAATGTATTTACATGTTACTCTAAGGTACATGTACACTCCAAAGACATGGACGGAGCTGGTTGGGGTGAATTACATTTATTTATGTAGTTTAACAAAAAAATAACTCTGCAAAAGGCTTGTGGAAGAAATGTTATCTTTAAGATGTGTGTGACCATGGTGGTAAAAGAGCACACACAATCCTTATTCTAATATGGAATTGTATTGGAATGGTAAAGAGTGTTGGTACGTGACAGGAGGGCCTTCACTCAAGGATACAATATGATGAACAAGTCTAAGAATGTTCCACGTACGGTTGAAAATACAATCATTGGCCTAGAAAGATAACATTCTGGGAGTTAAGACTATCAAAGAGAAAAGATGCCCACTCTGCAGCCACTCTGTGTGACACTACGACTGCTGGCCTTTTTTTTTTTTGCAAGAAAATAAACCTCAAAGACAATTGGAAATGTTTGTCTCTTATTCAGTGATAGAATTTTGTTTTCCACCACAGGCTTAAAGATGTTAATAATAGCAAATGGTAGCACTTTATTTTACAGTCCTGTTCCGCATACTCATAGCAATTACAATAACCGAGTTATAACTAGGTACTAACCCTGAACCTAAACCTAAACTTAACCCTATAGTTACCCTATATTACAGAACTTTCTTGGGTAAGGGCATTGTAAGTACACATACTGTAACCAATATTTTTTTTATAAGACAATTAGTTATATTGTTGAAATATTTGACATATGTACATTGAAAATAATAAACAATTTTGACATCTTAACAATATATCAAACCTATATTTAATTATTAAATCAGCTCAATTTAGTGACATTTTACTTTACTATAACAACAATAACTTTGAGGCCCTAAAGTAACATGTTAAGGTCTACAAATTTCGATCGCCTTGGCCTTGACCATGTGCCACTAACACACACTTTGAAGGCCTTTGTTTGACACTAAAGCTACTATTAGTGGGTGGTGCACTGGATGCTCTCCGTGGCTGTAATAATGGGCTGAAAACAATGACAGGCCACCTCTGACTGTCAGTCATGAAGGGCACAGCGGCGAATCGCCCCTCGAATGCCAGCGATTGTTTGCAGTGATTGCAATTGTTTGCAATTGCATTGCTAATATGACAGTGATTAGCTTCCGCTGACAAAATGTGCATTAATGCCTTTGTTAAAAGTTTGAAATGTTTAAAAAGCTGAAACATTTCTGAATCTTAGCCCTGAAGAACCTAAAATTCACAAGTCTCCTAGAGAGCAAATTGAGACTTTTATGTAAGTCTTCTGCTTCTCAGATTGATCCTCTAAGAGAGAGAGAGAAAAAAACAAAAAAAACAGATATCTCTGAGATCTCAACATTGTCTAAAGTCCAAAGTCAGATATCTCAATATGAACTCATTCAAAATTTCAAATATCAAACTCATTCAAAAGTAAATCATCTGAGCTGCCTATTTTTATTTCTCATAAAGACATTTAGGAGAACCATCTGAGACATGCTTGTTACTTAAAATAAACATAACTGAGATCTTCATTAAGTTTCCTGAGCCCCGAAAGAGCAACTGTTGAGCATTACACATGCCTAATAAAGTTTATCGACCAGACGCCTCTCCTCACATTCTGCAAACCATCTTATAATGGGATAATCAGTTTCCTCTTCAACCAAACGGGACATTCATTACTAAATGTTTATTTGGCATTCAAAATTGATTCATAATTTCTAACAACACACAAAAATCCCTTTATTTATTAGTCTTTGTTCTTCATGAGAACAGACCGAAACTAAACACAGCTGCACTAAGAAACGTTTGCCAAACCAGTGACGGGAGATTGCATAAATGTTTGTCTTATTTTAGTGCAATAAATTATTGAGGAGCATTATGAAAAACCTTTTGAATTGTCTTTGGTGGCTATATATCAGCATGAATATCTCAACATGGAGTTTGCTTTTAATAAGAGCACAGATCGGGTGTGATATATATATAATTGTTTTTGCAATCCAACAACACGAGAGCACCTTTTGACCCAACGCGTGTCAATCAAAGACCTAATCTCGCCCCGTTTCCCCAAGGCACGAAACAAAGCGGCTTTTATTTGACAGAGGTTGATTGTGGCGGGCAGCTTTGGGAGAGCTCGGGTCTGACGTGGCTGACGGCTGATTTATCGTACAGTCTGAAAAGCCTATTAGCCCTGCTTCAGTAAATGAAAGAGCTTCGTCAGAGCCTTAATTATGATGCTGGCCGCAGGTACATTGATTTGTTCTACATGTGAAGCAAGGTTGAGAGAGTTCAGAATGATCTCAAGAATTACACCATACAAAAGTAAAGGTCAGCTGCAGGATTTGATTCAGATTTAAATAAGTTTTAGAGGGAGATATTAATAGGTGAAATAAAACATTGGTTAGAAACTCTTGACAACAACATGTTTTCAGGCATCGCTGAAGGGGCTGTTCTGAAGATTATCTCTTCATTTTGACACGAATTATCATATATGATATAGTCAGCTATAGTCAACTGACTATACGACTATATTACCGAACCTCGTCATCATCATCTCCTCTAATAAGACCCAATATCCTTTGTTGTTTCATTTTATTTTTGAAAACTTTATACCGGAATACAGTAATTCAGTAATTCTGCAATAGTCAAGTCACCTTTATTTATATAGCACTTTTTACAATACAGATTGTATCAAAGCAACTTCACAGCGATAACATGAAAATAATACAACAACGTTTGTTTCTAGAAGAAAATTGTGTCACCGTCCACCTTAAGTATAAGCCAGATCAATAATATTGTTGAATATTAAATGTCCCCAACTAAGCAAGCCAAAAGGAAAGGCAACAGTGGCAAGGAACCAAAGCTCCATCAGGGACAGAATGGAGAAAAAAAAACTTAGGAGAAACCAGACTCAGTCGGTGGGCCAGTTCTCCTCTGGCCAACGAACGAACAGTGTATGATTATGATTCAGCTGACCAATGAACGAACTGTGTATGATTATGATTCAGGCAGCATTACAGGTCAGAAGTCAGATAGGTTCAGAACATTCAGAATATATATCCAGTTCCATCTGTGGAAGTCGGAGTCATCACGCCGTTATGGAGACAAGTTTGTTGAGGATCAGACGAGTTTGTTGAGGATCGAAGATAACAGAAAGCTGGACATTTGTTGCCGCCTTATGTGCATTACCGGTATATATGAAAGTGAAAGAGTAGCAAAACTCGAGAGCACGTAGATGTGAATTTGAGAACTTGTACAATAAATATTCGTACTCGTATGCTAAAATTTACACTCACAGCTCCAATGTGAAAACCTGTACAATAAAAATCTGAAGTTGAATGATGAAAGTTTCGTGACATCATCACTTACAATAGAAGTCCTATTTCATTGGCTTGGCGCCAACCAATAAAACGGCGCCATTGTTTGACATTGCAAACAATGTGCAAAACACAACCTGAATGTCTAAAGAAATCTTTCAAATCTGAGTTGATCTGAAAATCAGATTTAAATTAGATTCCAAATAACAAAATATATACATACGATTCAAACAAAAGCAAACAACCAACCATCAATCCATTTGAATAAATGAATGAATGAATGAATGGATAAACCATCCAATACTTGATTCTAATTGGTAAATCGCATCATTTAGCAGCCACATTTATAATACAAATCATAAATCATCATATTTCATGACAATGCATTAGTTATGCGATACTCCGTATCGATAAATAAACATCAGCAGGTCGATCTGGACTTTTAGGTTACTGAACCTTTATTATTATTATTATTTTCTTCTGACAGCTTAAATTAATATTGTATGTCCATTTATTTATTTGTTAATTCCCCATTTAACATCATGGTCTTGATCACCATTTCATGGTTTATTTTGTGTTTCTGACTGACTGTATCACTTATACGTATGTGATGAAATGTATTTGAGCAGTAAATATGCAAATTGAATGCATGCTGGGTCTTTTCACTTTAGGTTTTTTACACTGACACGTTTAGGCTTTAGAAGTGCTGCATTACAAGTGATAAATGATGACATGTATTACAAAGTATATAATACTATTAGAATTCAGAATAGAGTGCAGAACCGCTCATATCCATCCAGAAGCACGGTTGGCTGATATATGATGACATATTTTATTAACTTGGCTCTGAGAGAGAAACATTCAGTTTTGGCACAACATTATCTAAAATCCTAACTCAATAGAAGATTTGTTTTTCCAAATCCAGTCTTTAGGACTGACTGTCCACACTGAGAGATTACATCGGATTGTGAGTTCAGGACGTGTGTAGTGACGATGAACACGCTGCCAAGAGACTTTTCCTCTACAACATGCTGACAGAACGGAGAAAGATGAAAGAAAGCTGGACATTTGTTGCCTTCTTATGTGCATTACAGCTTTATGATGTGGTTCAGAAGGTCGCTTACTTGATCAAACTGAAACGCATCTCCATAAACTCGATTTCAAAAGGCATGTCGTTTTGCTTGAATTTTACATAGCGAAACACAACCTGAATGTCTAAAGAAATCTTGAGCTGATCTGAAAATCAGATTTAAATTAGATTTCAAATAACAATACGATTCAAACACAAGCAAACAACCAACCATCAATCCATTTGAATAAATGAATGAATGAATGAATGTATAAACCATCCAACCAACCAAATAACCAACAATTAAAGGGCCAATTAAACAATTACGGTCATTTACATGATATACTGTTAAAAAAACCAGAGCCCGAATCCGATAATGACAGTCAAGATCCACCTTCGCAAGCAACCTTGTGTGGGGTGTGTCACAGTGGTAATTCTGTATTTTAGTATTTTAGTACTGTACGAAAGTGTAACCAATATAAGGCTGCAGCTTTAAATATGTTTTGTTGACATTAGCTAATTCAAAATACAGCACAATAAATCAGCACTAGAGAACTCTACACTCTTGCCAGTGGCCATGGGCTTTCTGTGGGACAGTTCTCCATAACCTCTAAAGCCAATATAGAGATGACATTCAGATTGCTTCATTACTTCTCAGAAGAGCTTGAATTTCCTCGCTGGCACCTCATCACGACGGCCAATGGCACTGAAGCCAGAGCTCACGGGCAATCTGGCACCAGGGCTGGGGAATAAGAGAAGCAGCATAAAGAGTTTTGTGACAAATATTTTTAAAAAGTGTCCTTTAAAGGCCAGCAATGATGGGACGTTTGAGAATGCTATCTTCTGCAGGCACTGGCCGCTCAGAGCCGCAATGAAGTAATCTAAATGCATTCCGGTTGTGATGCGCTACACTTTGAGCAGGCCTTTCATGGGGCTTATAGAAATGTCGGCTGTGTCAAAATGATCAATAACCCCATTAGCTAAGCCAAAGAGCTCTCCGAAGACGCCGTGCACCTTGCCGTGCGCACATATGAAGATTCCGGTACGAGGTGCACTGGGAGATTTTGCTGCAATGCAACTGGACAATTAAAACTCCCACCACAGTTGCATGAGATTCCCTGAAGGGAGCTGAATGAAGGGATGAAACATGGATCGCTTGATCTTATTGTCAAGGTCCTTCCTTTTACAAGAAGGGTTTGAATAATTGATCTATGATTTTATCTACAAACATGCAACACATATTGCAATAATGGTTTTATCCCGCAATCAGCAAGTACTTTTTTATTGTTTTTATGCAGAATTCATTCTGCCTCATTTGTGATTCACAATCACACATTTCTGTGCAAATCATTTGAGACGCCATTCTTATGTGATTTTACATATTTTACATTTAACTGCGACTATTTAACTGTGTTATTTTCTCACCAGTGAATTGTCATGATTAGGATAAGGATTTTTAAAATAATTTAGCAGAGTATATCCGGGGAAAAAAAATACATTAGAATAACAAAAAAAAGAAAAAAGAAAAAAGTATATTTTCTGTAGAAGTTTCCGTGACTTGACATTTACCTTTTAATTTTCATTTTTTAAACTGTACTATCCATTACATTTCCAGGCCTGGAAATCACATCTTTGTAATTCCCTGATGTTTCCAGGCTTTTCAGGACCTTCGGGAATTTACAGAAGAATACTGTAGATTTATGAATGAAAATGTTTTGATTTACAGTATTCATCACATTGTACTGATAGTTTGACTGCTAACATGCATTTATAGCATGCAGAGTAATATATACTATAATATAATCAAATATTGTTTCAATTGAATTGGGCCTTGCAACAGAAGGGTCGGAAATTTACAGGGTCGGAAATTAACGCGGGATTGCGGCAAAAATATTTATAACAGGATGTAGTTAAGCAATACCACACACGAGCAAGAGTGCTGTTTTCCCCAATATCAGTACAATTCCAAAAGTGATATGACAACAGTTCAGTAAACGAGAAGTTAATATAAGGTGACCTACATTTTAGACTTTTACTCTATTTCGCCAACAAAAATATCTCCGACTTCCAAATGGATCCACAGTAGAGACATTGCATGTCCCTGAGAAGAATGTGATGTTTCAATACTGAATTATGAATCCGTGATTTTAAACAAATCAACCTAATTACCGAACGACTCACTCTTTCTCCCTGAATGAATCAGCCGTTTTGAATGACCTGTTTGAATGAATGATTCAGTGACTCACTCATTAAGACTATGATTTGCTGCGGCTGATAAAATCATTCCTGCGGTCTATCATTCTGCAAGAAAGCATGATGTCGTTATGATATATCTACTGCCATGCAAGGCCAAAACTTAACTCATTTTCATGACAATGGTGAAGTATTGTATGGTTATCTAAAAATGGAGATTCATGTGCTAACGTTTAAATGAATTGATTTTATTCAAATATATATTTTTAAATTTAACATTACTGATTACTGAATCAACCTAAATATATTGCACCAACAAAATGAAATTTAAGGTTAAGATCAGGTAGAAATAGCTCTTTAACGTAACAATTGCAGTTACCACTTTTTACAGTCCGCTTACAGTACTGCATATATCACAGCGTTTTGTCTGCATAAGCAGAAACATGCAGACATTCTATGAGAACCACTGGCAAATCAAATGTCATGAAAATCAATTAGTGCCAGTATAAACTTTAGTTCTCGATGATTCACAACCATCCCACTGAGAGAAGCTTTGGTTGTTCTGCTAATGCTGCTGGAGCATTATTTCCTTATGATGTGTGTGCTTATCTATCCGTTTAAGTCTGAGAGTAATAGAATAATATAAAACGCGACCACAGCACAGTAAACCATGAGTTTGAGTCATAATCTGTGCGTTATCTCGTCTACATGAGCATTCATGCAGGTATGATGCATTAGACCAGTACGGCCATCACACATAGATAAGCATGAGACTGAGATTCCCTTTACATAAGCATTAATGCAAGCAAACAAGGCCTTTCTGGTGTGTCAAACACAGTCACATATCTCCTAAATCACTCAGGGTCTTGGAGGCCGCTATCTGTCTTGTCCCAGCCCCACCTTTGACAGCAAACAACAGCTGGAGATACACGATTTTAAAGCCCCCCCTCTTTCTGCATATCTGATGAAATCTCGCTGTAGTCTCTTGTGTAATTAACAACGTCGAAGCCCGGGACTCCTGGCTGCTTATCTAGCGACACCTCGGGGCAAACACTACCCGAACGGGACGCCTCCAGGATTAGGCTGATTTGTAAAGGAAGTAGATGCTCCTCCAGGGATGCCATGCAGGCGTGACCTCACAACACACCGCAAAATACAATACAGGCCACCGGCGTAACAGGGCTGACAGCACATGAAACTGATGGCCGCTCTGGGACCGGAGTACGAATTAAACAGCTGTGGAAGAAACACGAGGAATCCAGAAACAAATGAATAGATTGTGCATATGTGGGATTGAAAATTATTTGTACGGATCTGTTACAATTGAGATTCGAGATCTGGATGAGTGAACTTTATATATTAAAACTTTTAAAAACGAATCATTTTTATAATTAAAATAATAAAATGTAACCATAAATAATGTTTAAAATATAATGTGACATCAAAAGTCATGAATCTCATGAAAACTGTCAAGAATGTCCATTTGACCCAAACATTTTTGGAAGAAAGAACATGGATTTTCATTACTATGTGATATTACTATATTATTATTATTATTATTACTGCAAAAATATTATTACTAATGTGATAAAAAGTGATATATTATTTAAAATGTAAACTAAGTATATGTATAAAACATATCTTTCATCATGGTCTGTAGGCTAAATTAAAATAATAATAATAATGATAATAATGATGATGATTAGTGAACATGTTGGGTTTTTTCATTCAAATAATGTAATTTGGTGGGGAAAATATGCATTAAGCCATGTGTTTGATGAAAGATGGTCATGGGTTTCAAACTACAGACATAATCAATGTATTTAAAAAGTTAAAATGCACAGAAATTGCAAGTTCAGTAACTCATTTTCTAAAATGCAAGGGGAAAAAAGCTTTTACTGGATATGAGCAAAGACTGCTAAAAAAATTATCAGATTAATGTCACAGTCGATAAGCTTTCCCTGCTCCCATAAATGTGTCATTAAACATTTATGATTTGTGAAAAATAGCCCAACTAAATCTAAATGGCAACAGAGGAGGTAAACACCATAAAAGCGTTCTGGTACACAAATAAATAGCTGAGACATTTTCAGATGTGCAGATGTCTTTAAAGCGGCTTCGCTAACAAGACGGACGCAGTCATATTTGGAAATACCGAGCCGGGAATGTTAAATGTCCTCTAAACGCGACAGCACTGTTATTTTTAGCCTGATTTGTTTAGACTGAAACGGTATTTGATGAAACGACTGTCGTTTGCTTTTCCTAAGATTCTTTTCACTGGGTTAAAGTTCACAAACAAAGTTTACTGGACCTCTTACTAAATGACGTGTGAATCAACATGTTTTATCAAATTCATACAGACGCAGGAGGATTAAACTGGACGATAAAAAAACAGGCATTTGAAGAGTATGCATGGTTCATAACGTGACACAATCAATAAGAGCATGAAATGTTTCATGTCCGACTAGTGGAGGGATTTTAGACCAATGAGATCTCACGGTGGGCGGGGCTACAGTTTCACTGGGGACATTCAGAACATTGTGAACATTTACAACAATCCTGATTTCATCCCCCGGCTAGTTCTTAGTCACACTATGCTCAATTTTTGTTTCCAAACAACTGTACACAATCCCTGTGTTCTTATATAAAAAATAATAACCATTAATCCAACCATCGAAGCATAAACTATAAACATCAAGCCATTTGTGCATGATAGACTGTACCTATTCACAAAGTAATAGTTCACCCAGAAATTATAATAAGTCATTATTTACTCACACCTCATCTCGTTCCTTTATCATACTGAAACATATATCCTGGTCACTCTTTTCATGCATGAGGACAGTGGCCATCAAAGTAACAAGAAAGATCCATCATTACAGCAGTTCATCAGATCCGTCTTCTGAAGTCTTCTGAAGTTACATGGTAACTGTGAGGAACATACTGAAAATGTAGTTATTCACTGAAAATCTTGAACTGCTTGTTCAGAATTAATAAAAATAATACATGTAATGCTGACATGAGAGTAATTAGATAACAGTGAACTATATCTTTAAGGCTAATACTTCATAATATGGAAGTATCTTGTTGTTTCGAGGGACTCCAGATGGTGTTCACTGAGTCCTAAACACAAGGTCATGTAACTCTGATTGACTGAAGACAGCTGTCTGCCCCTTATTTACCTCACGGGACACAAACACACATTTCTTTCACATTTCTGGGCTCACAGGCTCATCATCGGCGCTAGTCCTGAGAGAAAAGGTCATATTGAACGTCAATGTGTCCGCTGTGTGTGTACAAATCACCATCAGCAGTCCAATAAGCACATAAACATTCACACAGCCGCATGAATCCCAATGCGAACAGTGAGAAATTCCGACACCGAGGTCATTCATGAGTGTTTTCATAATTATGTGAGGCCTGAGTGCACTTTAAAGAAACTTACAAGGTATACATATAGTTTCTCTCACAAAAAAAAAAGGCTGTTGGTGGTACCATGGTAAAACTATGGTACTATACCATCGTAGTGGAATTGCATTGAGAATACCATGATACTACATGTCTGAAATACCATGGTGGTATACTATATGAGTATGCAATCTTTATAATGATATATGGCCTATATGCCATTGTAGGCTACTTTAAAGAATGCCATGGTATGCTTTCATGGTAAAGATTATGCTGAGATACCATGTTGAGCTCAGTTTAATCATGTGTGTGTCTGTATCCGTCCTCACTCGAGCTGTGGAAACCGATTGTGGTCCGTACAGACCTGGTTATCTCTGCTTCAGCTGCTGGACTTCCAAAACCCAAGCCAATGTTCTGTCAGCATGGACGTCTGTGGAACGGCCCAGCAGCCAATCAGAATCCAGCATCTGCCATCCAGCCGACTGTGCCAAGCCATCGTCTCGGGCAGCTCGGCGCTCACTTGATGAAACTCAATAAAATTGATCCAGAATAAATGAACAGGGGGTAAGCAGCCAGAGAAAGATCACTCACTCCGCTCACCTGTGACAGCCGTGACCTGCCACATCTGTTCTGCTCTTTTTCTTCAGCTTGCTCGGTTTTATTCTTCTGAATCTTTCTCAATTGCTTATAGTCTCTCATTGACCTTCTTTGTTGTTGCTTTATTTTTCTCTTGCATGCATGCTTGCTTTCTTCGAAAACAGAGGCATACGCTCATCCACACACACACACACTAAAGTGTGTAATACTCAGTCAGCCACTCATTATCGCACAATAAACCCAGACGTGAAGCAGAGGTTAAAAACAGTCCCTGCATTCTCCTCAGTTCCACTGAGATCCTTATAACTGTTTTGCACACAAGAACACATCTTATGTAAACGCCTCCTGAGAAAAACATCCGATCCGGGTCAGGTGAACCCAACGCCAGTATAATTATACTAGTTGGCTAGTTTTGCACATCCCTAATATGGGTCACATTTGAAAGGTCAAAATCACAAAGAAATTGAATGTGAGCACAGAATCAGAATCAGTCACTGTGGTCTGTGGTGTGAACATGAGCTTTCGGTCCCACTAGGATTTAAATATAAACTTGAATGATGGCTTATTAGAAAGTTGGGGAAAAGTTTGGATGGATAGATGGATGGATGGATCTATCTGAATGATGACTTGTTAGAAAGTAGGGGAAAAGTAGAGAGATAGATAAATAGATATACTATATATACATAGTGATGACGCATCTGCCATCGCGCGACTCCGTTGCTCTTAGAAGAAAGAAATGTATGCAAACTGGAATAAAGCAGAGACCAGGAGCTCCTACTATCCGCGGTGTTCGCCAGCTTTGTGGAACGGTACGTGCGTGTACATGTTTTCGACGCGTCCGTTACACGTCTCATCCTGACGTCACGTGTCTTTTTACGGGATCTTTATGGGATGTGTGTGAACGCACTCTCAGATCCCGGCAAATCAATGGCAGTGTGAATGAACCAAAATCAAACGATCCCGGAACAAATGCCGGGTCACACTATCCGTGTATTTTCCGGAATCTCTGTGTGAAAGGGGCTATAGATAGATAGATAGATAGATAGATAGATAGATAGATAGATAGATAGATAGATAGATAGATAGATAGATAGATAGATAGATAGATAGATAGATAGATAGATAGATAGATAGATAGATAGATAGATAGATAGATAGATAGATAGATAGATAGATAGATAGATAGATAGAGTGTAACATTTGCTGAAGTCTTTCCTTTAAGAACAGTCTTCGGTCTGGTCTCTGGTGCTCGTCTCCATGGAAACCGCACACAAAGCAAACAAAGAAGCTGTCGGACACGTCAAGAGTCCGAGCACTGAAATTAATCCTCAATCAATTTGATTGGATGGTGACCTTGTTAAACCCACAGCGATCATTCAAACATTCACAAGTACCTCGTTCAACACAAGCTTAAGGACCCTCGTGTGAACTTTGACCCAGGTCTCGCGAGGTGCTCCGCTAACTAGCATGAAGCATCAAGCAGGATCTTGTATCCGCCTCAAGCCTGACATGCTCTGACATCTTAATTGCTTTTCTCTGTGTGCACTGAAGCACATGAGACGTATCGCAAATGAAGATTTGTTTGGATTTGCGTGCGGGGGGGGACATGTTTTACTGCTAAGGCTTTGAACTCCAAATGGGCAGGTATCAATAATTCACCAGCAAACAGGCTGGTGAGGCTGCATGTCAATGATCGGTAAATAATTCAACCTGTGGATGATGGGACGCTGATGTCGAGTTATTTCAATGCAGAAACACTGTTATGATGATCTGAAATGCATTCGATGAAAGAAAAGAGAATTATTGGTTGTAAGGTAGAGAAATAAACACATGGATACAATTGAGAATTAAGATGCTCACCAAGGCTGCAGAAATTTGATCAGAAATACTGTAAAAACAGTAATATTGTGAAAAAAGAATACTTATTACAATTATAACTGTTTTCTTTGTGATTATATAATAAAATGTAATTTATTCCTGTGATCAAAGCTGAATTTTCAGCATAATTACTCCAGTCTTCAGTGTCACATGATCCTTCAGAAATCATTCTTATGCTCAAGAAACATTTATGATTATTATCAAAAACAAAAACAGAAACCATAAACGTCTTTACTGTCACTTTTGGTCAATTTAATTTGTCCTTGCTGAACAAAAGTCTTAATTTCTTTCCAAAAAATATCTTACAGACACTAAACTTTTGAACGGTGGTACACATACACTGAAGAGTTTAGTCATGATGGAAGAACACTATATTATATCTTTATTTCATAACACATGCTTTCTGTTTTTCACCTTTACAGTTGCATTTATTTATTTAGCAGACATTTTTATTTACAGTGACTAAATTAAAAAATTAAGCAATCGAGTATTTTGAATCGGTTCCCTGAAAAAAGATTTATTCACTGATTCATTACCTAATCGTTTCCTCATTTTAAACTATTACACCAGTAGTTTGCGAAAAATTAGCATATTTAATGTTTTAGGAGTCATTGAATCATTGGCTGAATTCAGAATGGCATCCTACCCTATTACTTTTCCAATTTTATGTCAGAAATACTTGTATAATGATAGTATGTTATTCTGAATTCATTTCAAGGCGTTTCAAGGGACGTGATTTATTGATTGATTTGTTCTCTTAACAGAGATTCATTCAAGAACAATTCATTCGAATCGCTATTGGCACCTACACCAATTAATCTTTTGCAATCAATATAATTCATTTGACTGAGTGTTTAACTTTGCATGAACAGAAACAAAGCGGAAGCCAGACATAAAGACTGAAGTCCATATAATGCAAAACGGATTGTGTGGACAACACTTAGCCGAGGTAAATCTCTTTGCAAAGCTACAGCGCTGAATTGTGACTTTTCAGGAGGTGTCTTTGACCAGAGCTGGAGTTAAATCAATGGTTCCACACAGGGGCAAGAGTCTTCATTCAAATGAGAGAAATTGATTGGTTACCATTGCCATTTACATATAAATGAGAGCAGTTATCGGCGCGTCCACTTGTCTGAGTTTCTTGACAGCTCTAACTTTGCTGAACTCATTTTCTGAATAGTCTCCAGTCCAGAAGAGAAACCGTGATACATGCACGAAATAATAAATTAGCCAGCTATTATGCGGGAAATTACATTGAGAAGCTGGAAAAACTTTCCATTAAGTTTAAAGGAGTGTGAAAATGGTGCTCTTCTTTAAGGTCTACAGTCAGAAAAAAAACAACAACCAGTTCAATCTTCGGTGTTAGCATTATAGAAGAAGTATTGAAAGCGTAATTACAAATAAACTAAATAGTTACATAAACCTCTGACCAGGAATAATGATTGGAATATAATGGCATAACGATTGGATTACATACATTTTAGGCTCCTTTAGACATATATGATAATTCTGACATTTACACTTATTTATTTGAATTGAGAGAAAATGTGTAAATTACTTCATAGTTGTTTTCTGAAAAAATCTGTTTCAACAGCAAACTTTACAATGTGCACCGCCCCGTATCCTTGTATCCTGTAATTATATTTATAGGCCTATATAGTTACACACAGACATTGATAGATGTCTGTTACAATCTGTTGCAATGGTAGACACTTAGATCCACACATTAAGGTTTGCTCCCTCACAGCCATATGAAAGCAAACACACTTTAGCATGCACACTCCATCCGATCCGATATTCTATCATTGACATCCAGCTCTATGGATACGCTGCAGTGACACATCACAGATGGTGTGGATCAGTACAGGTCAACAGAGACGTCCTCAGCCTCTGCTCGGCATGCTGGGAACTTTGAGCTCCAAGATGCTAAATTAAGATGCAGATCAGACTCAATGCATTCAACCCCTCCAAGGTATAGCTTTCCCACTTTCATAAACGAGAGGGAGGTGAGAGACAATAAGAAGTAGAACATGAGAGAACGAGGATTCTCAGAAAGAAAGCAAGACATAAAGCAAGAGACGCAGACAGACGAGAAGAGACGCAGACAGAGAGGGTATGACTTGCATTGTGATTCACTGCAAAATTCAAAAGTAACAATAAACCTGCCTTGCAAAACTATTGTTAAAGTTGTGTTTAAAAATAAGTTTAAAGTGTGTCATTTCACATTAGTGGCAAGAAATGGAACTGCAAAAATAACGACACCAAACAGGTTTCCAATCTTTTTCTGGTGGATAAAATCAATGTTGAATATTCCTTTTCTCTTGCAAATATGTCACTTTACAGATATGTCTTCAGATATGTTTCAATACGTCTATATAGTTATTATTTTTTACGTCAGTTTTAGTTTCAGCTATTTTAGTACATCAAGTTAAACTAATTGACAATTAGAAGAGTTGTAGCTTAAATAAAGTTTTTTAAAACTTATTTAGGAGAGTTTTTCTTTCAGTCAAAGGCTCAAAATTCTAGTATTCTATTTTGTAAACGTCCAATTCAACACAATTTAATTCCTTCCACTCGGTCAAAATTTTCATGCTGGCCCTTAAGTGGACTTTTAACATCATAATTTTCACATCAAAGAAATTGCACACTTCACAGGAAAGATGGAGGACCTGAAACGGGAAAGTAATTTTTGGACAAAGAAAGTAAAAAAGCACTGGCACTGAAATCACCCCTTCTGGACCGAAACAAGGCCTGCATTAGAGAACACGTCTTCAACACAAATGCTGTGATTTTTTAAAAAGATTTGTGGGTTAAAATAGAGACCACAGGCTTCTCTTCCTGAGTCCGTGGGCTGAGCTCAAGGAGAGAAGCTCATTAGCCTGATGCTCTGGGCACACAGGAGCTGCAGGGTGGCTTTCTGCCACAGGCAAGTTGTATTGAAAGCTTGTGTCGGCTTTGGGCCGCTCGGTATCATGGGTAATGGTTAGCCCAGAATATTGACACCATAATCCCACTGCATTCACTCATTGATTCTGCCCTGGAAAAAGAAAGGATACACTACCATGGTAATATAATCTTTGTTTTTTATGTTTTGGCAATGTACTACGGTAATACTGCAGTATTATTTGAAATGTACAGGTATAGTAGTCTATCAGAGGGTATTATTATTTTTTTTTTACTTTGAAATACACTATTATACTGAAATGGTTTTTACCATGGTACTTTCAAAATATTATGGTAGTATGGTACTTTTAATACGTGTTTTCCATTTAAAAAAATAGTGAATACCCTACGGAAGCACATATAAGTCTTGTTTTCTTTTACAAAAAAAAGTACTGTGGTGATTTACTTTTTGATATTTACCGTAGTACCATGTACTATGGTACTGCAAAGTACTTCCAAAGTGTCATAGTACTACTATGGTACGTGTCCAAAATACGAAGTACCAGGTTGCTTTCCATTTTGTTATTGTTTTTTGTTGTTGTTGGTTTGTTTGTTTTTTTAAAAGTACTGTGGTGGTTATACCATGGTACAGTGATGGTATGTTAATTCTCTGGTATATTTATTTTACCTTTATGTAACTTACAATAACAAAACACTTATACATTTATACTTACATTATACATTTTATATTTTATATATTTTATTTCAGTTGATGTTTATTGTATTTCAAGTAACTATTTTATACTGTTTTAGTTTAAGTTAACTATATTAACCTTGGGTAGTACCATGGTACATGTCCAAAATCAATGTCAAAGTGCTTCTGATAAAGAGTACATTACTCTTTCTACACCAATGAATGCCTGATCTGCTGAAGACGCCTCACGCTGCTCTCCTGAATGAGTTTTTCATTCAGTCAACGGCTCAAATTCTAGTAAAGGTCGGTAAAATGTCCAACTCAACACAGTTTAATTCATAACACTCAATCAAAATGTTCCACTGGCCCATAATCGGATATTTAAAGTCATAGCGTCCCGCCCGATTGGTCCATTTCCACAAAAGGAGGAGGTTTCTCAGACTCCCTCATTAAGGGCCAAATTGCTCTGGACATCATGTGCCAAGAGTCCCGCTGAACGTCCATGAAAGATCTCTCTGAGGACCAGTGGCTTCACGCTGAGATTCCCAGCAAATGTCCTTTCCGTGTTCCGCTTATCATCATCATTAAAGAGCACACTTTGTCATCTTATCACACGACACCCCGGGCCACGAAATGATTGTGGTTCCACGAAGAAAGACTGAAGCGCTGGAGAGAACCTGCTGTGAGGAAACTTCTGAAAGACCTCCTCTAAAGGTCTGTTTCAATCCCGATATATCCCTCTTTCGACATCAACACCTCACAACCATCATGTCTCAAGAAATATACAGTGAGATGGCCTTGATTTTTAAGAGAAATATGAAAAATGACAAGGAAGCCCTTCTCCTTAAATCTGATGTAATTTAGATTTAACTAACTGTTTTTATCCCCATTCAATTTGATGACTTTAAGTAAAATATTTGTATTTTGACCTCTTTCACTCAAAAATAAATAGATAAATACAAATAGGCCTAAATGTAAGATTGATGTATTCGTATTGCATATAATATTTCTACCCATTTGGATTACAACGTTTTAACACAAACTAAAAAACTGAATGTGATGCATTTTAACTGGTAATATTCCTGCACTCCAACATTTATGGAATAGTTCATTATTACTGTAAAAAATTGCATCTACCGTATTTTCCGGATATAAGTCGCATCAGTCAAAAAATGCGTCATGAAGAGGAAAAAAACATATATAAGTTGCACTAGACTAAAAGTCGCATTTATTTAGAAATTTATTTCACAAAATCCAAGAACAGACATTTAATCTGGAAAGGCTAGTTATTCAACTACACAATAGCACACAGAACAACAGGCTGAATAGGTGTCCGGTATGTTAATGTAACACATTACTCGTTTCTCTAGCTCATCTCGCTTTCAGTCTGCGGTTAGCTTTCTTTGTTTTCTTCATTACTGTAAGAGGAACCTCTGCTTTTCGCCAGTCCCTCACAAGTTTCTCACGCACTCCAAACTTTGTTTCTGCTGCTCGATTACCGTTTTCGGGGGCATTTTGTTTGTGTTCAGTCTTTCTCAGTTGTCTTTAAGTTAATGTTTCAGTTAACAGTTTCTCAGTTGTTTAGAGCGCCCTCTCGCGGTTGTAGACGGTAATGTTTTCTCTTGGTTCATGTCAGTCAGTATGAATTAATTTTGATAAGTCGCACCTGACTATAAGTCGCAGGACCAGCCAAAAAGTGCGACTTATAGTCCGGAAAAAAACAGTATTTGATTTAGCAATTTAAAAGCATCACACAGTTGCTGCAGATTTGTCGACTGCACATCCATGAATCTCCAGTTCCTCCACATCCAAACGCTGCTGTACTGGATTGAGATCTGGTGACTGTGGAGATCATTTGAGTTTAGTGAACTCATTGTCATGTTCAAGAAACAAGTTTGAGATGATTTGAGCTTTGAGGCACGTGTGTTATCCTGCTGGAAGTAGCCATCAGAAGATGGGAACACTGTGGTCATAAAGGGATGGATATGGTCAGCAACAATATTCAGTTCAGCTGTGGCATTTAAATGCTGCTCGATTGGTACTAACAGGTCCAAAGTGCCAAGAAAATATCCTCCACACATTTACAGGTCCAGCAGCCTGAACCACTGATAGAAGGATAGATCCATGCTTTAGTGTTGTTTACACCAAACTCTGGCCCTCCCGTCTTAATGTTGCAGCAGAAATCAACATTTTCCCATTCTTCTATTGTCCAGTTTGGGTGAGTCTGTGTGAATTGTAGCCTCAGTTTGCTGTTCTCATCTGACAGGTGTGTGTCTTCTGCTGATGAAGCTCTTCTGCTTCAAGGTTTGACGTGTTCAGAGATGATCTTCTGCAGACCTTGGTTGTAGTGAGTGGTTATTTGAGTTACTGTTGCCAGTCTGGCCGTTCTCTGACATCAACCAGGCATTTTTGCCAACAGAACTGCAGCTCACTGGATATTTTCTCTTTTTCAGCCCATTTTCAGCCCATTCTGTAAACTATAGAGATGGTTGTGTGTGAAAATCCCAGTAAATCAGCAGTTTCTGAAATACTTGTGAATACAGCCCGTCTGGCACCAACAACGCCAACATGGCACGTTTAAAGTCACTTAAATCAGCGTTCTTCTCCATTCTGACGCTCAGTTTGATCTGCAGTGGATCATCTTGACCATGGCTGTCTCGTCTACCGGAGGACACATTTGTCGGCAGCATACATCATTGAGGCTGATTCATTTCAGAAAATGAACCTTTACGTTCCAGTTATGCATGACTGATAAATATGCATCACATTAAGTTTATTAGTTTATGTTATCACTGTGTGAGCCTAATGGATGGGAAATTTCTCTGCAATTCAAATAAATGAATACTTAAATTCAGGCCTAAATATTTTTTTGAGTGATCAAAACATCTTTAGGCTGGTGGATGATAAAACAGGTGAAATAATCCACCAGAACATCTGTCTGTATAATAGTCAGTTCAGATATCATTTTTTGAAATTCAGGAACTTAAAGGTGATAACACCTTATGACAATATGCCTATTGTCTTAAAGCACATCCAGCAGGAAGGGATAGTTCATCTATTACAGTAGGACAGCAGAATCAGGCTTCAGGATGGTAAAACGTCATTGATTTGGCCAGCGGGCGGAACAGGGATAGAATAAACACCAACGTGTTAAGACTGAAAATGGATTTTTAAATATATATTCATTGATTTTCTTGTCTCTAAGTGTTCCGCGGTGACGTGTTATTTTGCAAAAGAGAGGGATATGAAAAGAAGCATAAACTAATTTTCCTGCAATCGTATTAATTAAAGCAAAACATTCAAGCGTGAGTCAGCGTTTGAGCTTTTACTGTCCTCCAAACTGAGAGCGATGACAATGATAATCAAATCAACACACAGACGTTTGTTTGTTTGTTCAGGGAACATCAGTACTTTTGGCTCTGGAGGTGAGATGAGGACTTTAGCTATTTTTTTTATAGCTTTTAAATAATTATTCTGAATGACATACTGAAAAGCGCAACTGATATTTTAATCACAGAAAGTATAGGCTAAGTAAGCATTCATGCATTTGGCAGATACTGGTATCCAAAGCAAAGCAATTTATCAGAACAAGTATTTTCTCGGATTTATATCCATGACCTTGGTGTATCTGGCGCTAGCAATGCTAAGTTCACAGTTTGAATTCACAGGGAACGCATGAACTGAAAAACTGTATAACCTTAATGCAATATAAATCACTCTGAATCACTTCTGATATAAATCACATTTGGCATGTGCCAAATGTAAAAGTAATTGAAATGCATGAAAACGTAGTACTTTTTGTCCTGTTTTCCAGTACAAATATCTAAACATTCTTAAATGTACATGATACATTAACATGAGAAGCAAAATAGCATACGATGTTTAATTAATTAAGACTTTTAAATAGCTTTTGTTTTATGAAAAATGCATCAAAATGACAATTTTGCTTAAAACAAGAAGAAAAAAAAATATTGTTACCCCATTGGCAGAGATTGTGTAGGAAAACTTTGAGTAAAACTGCATCATGGCTGTAACGTGTCTAGAGCGCATTCGCTTACATACACTAACCATAGATCCAAATTATGTGAACAATGTAGTCCTTTAAGTTCTCCTTTCAGAAACATTAGCTGTCCAGAACAGCTCATAAAACAGGCTGCTGTTAAATCCTATGACAGATTACAGTAATAGATAATGCGAGGGATGACATTTATAAAATAAACAGCTCCATAAATTACTGGTAATGCCAATGGTGGATGTGTGTCCTCCCTCCACACCATCCATCCGCAGGACCAGCACATGAACATTCGATTAAAACACAAGTAGTGTGATTAAAACCACAGTACACATATTTTACTGTGATTATGGTTAGGTTACTGTGGTTTATTATGAGCAAAATAACATTAGCAGTCACAATATTCTGTTTACATGAACTCCAGCTTAATCACGGTCTTAATCACACATGATATGGATTTGTGTAAATGGAACCATTGATGAATAATTCCGAAATAAAATGAGAATTGGATATGAATGTCTATGCACCCATAGTTTGTCATAGTTTCATACATCCATGAGCGAAGCTCTGATCTGTTCGCCTGAAACATTAGCAACACATGAAACAGGATCACGTGGAACATCAAGGAGTTTGTTCAATGTTTCATTTGATGGTATTTTTCCTGGCGAGGCTCACCTGATTGATGTGCTTCAGTTTATCAATGACTTGATTGATCACCGGGTCGGCCTCCTTCACTTTGACTTCTGGGTTTTCTGCCTGGGCTTTAATCCCGTTGCCAACCACTCGCAGAGTGTAGCTATAAAGACAAAAAAGGATAAAGAATGAAAGACGTGAGTGGGTGTCGTTTCTTTGGATTCATTTCCAATTTTTCAGTGCTAAGGCAGTTGAAGCTTTGTTGTTGGCTTGATGAGGAAGGCCTTACATGAACCAACTACATTTGTCAGCATAGCAAAGAAAGAAGCGTGAAGAATCCCTGAAAAAACCCACAAGAGCCTGAGACGGGACACATAACTCAAGCCACACTAAAAGGTGATAGGACCTCAGGCTGAGAGACAGATTGGGGTTTATGTGGAGCAGAATGGATGTGTGCTGTGATTGGCCGCAGATAAGACGCACTAGTGCAGAGAAAGCTCTGTTGACAAATGACATGAAATATTACAATTCTTTATGGGTGAATTCGTTTTACACCAATGCTAGAATCTGCCCGTCCTATGAGACTCACCTTGAGAAGGACACATAAAAAGCAAAGCCTTCAAACAGTGAGGACAAATATATGAATGAATAGCAAAATGCACTGTGGTTATCAACTGTTTACAGGCAATAAAACACATCTTTATGAAACTGAAAAACTCTTTCTTAAAGTCCCCCTGTGGTGAAGATTTGAATGTTGTTTATATGTCTCTGTGGTGTTTTAATACGATTTAAGACAAACCATGTGCAAATTCCATTGCGGAGTATTTTCTCCTTAAAACTGCAGTGAACCAAAGACACGGTTTGAAATCGCTGGTGTTTCTGATAATATTAAGATTATTAACATTAATTTTGCTATCAGATGATTGAGCAGCTATTATTGAAAAAGCTTCTGATTGTAAAGCTACACCTTTTACCAACAAGGATGTACCATAGTAATACAAATTAGAAGTACACTGGAATTGCATTTAAATACTACTGTATATGAATATGGTATCATTCAGTACTGTAGGAAATATCAATGTACCAGGGATCCTGCTAGTACCTGTTTTGTAAAAGAGGAAGATTAAAACTATGGAAATAAAGGACATGAAAATAAGACAAAAAAGAAAAAGAACAACATGCTACTTATGTCACGCTGAGCCTCCCATCACGCACGAGCATGTAGTTTCACCTCAGCGGTGTCTGAATGGAGGACGCGAGACAAAAAGCCTCTCAGAACACACTGAGCTGTCTCCTGTGCTGCTTTGATTCCAGCTTAAGGCTGAAAAGGTGTGTGTGTGTGTGTGTGTGTGTGTGTGTGTGTTAGCTCAGGGCTGTCACTTAGCCATTCCAGCTCTTTCCACACACTCATCTGAATAACGCTCTGAGAGAAAGACACGCACTTCAGTGGAATGCAAATGCTCCCGAAATACATGCTAAGTCTCACTATGTATTTTGTGCTCTTGAGGCTTGGAGACAAATTGATTTAAGGGGTTGAAGTGGAAAATTTAAGACTGACGAAACAACAAAACCGACTTCTCGATTTTTCAACATAAAAATGACACCAACAAATGGCTTGTCATCGGATTAACAAAATTAGTGATTATTCACAACTCAGAATACCCTAACAACTGCATAGCAACACGCTAAAATAGCACTACGCTTTTCGTTCCATTAACTTCCACTCATTCGCATGCAAAAGCGTCAGACCGCAAACGCAAGCTCATGTGAAAAGTTTTGCATTCTGTTGCATTTCACAGTTCAAGTTTGGTGAAATCTTACCAGTGAATTCACATCATGTGAAGACGTGTGAACAATAAAAGATTGAAAAGTCACGTTGTGACCTCTTGGATGAAGTAAAAGAACAACAGTTTTTGCAGTAAAGCTGAGTAGATTGTACATTTTTGTTCATGTGTCATGATGCAGATCCTAAAACAAGTTCCTGAAAACCAAGGTACTTGTTTGTTAGATCTAACGCTTTTAAACGCCAGTTTAGTGCGATTGAAATCTCTCCCTTATTTAACAGTTAGCTATGTCTGACTTGATTAATATTGAATCATCAGCATGCAGGTCAGCTGCAAACATCTGCTCAAAAGAGCAGCCATAACCAGAGAGCGAATGTGCCACACTAAAATTTCATAACACGCTCACAGAACATTCTCGCAGTGTTTCGGGTGATTAAAAAAAACTCCCAACATGCGGAGCACTTCTCCATACATGCACATATGCCATTCACTCGCTTTTATGAAAGAGAAAATAGATCAGAGATGTGTTTATCTGGCACGGATTGACAGACAGCATTGTGAGGCTAGAGCAGATATTCCTACAAACTCGCTCAATCACGACGCTCTTCAGTCGCTCCTCTGGTGTGCCAGCGCCAGAGATGGATAATTTGAAGACTTTTTTTTTTGCTTCATCCACAGCCTATGAATGATGGGATAGTGTGGGTGTGCATACATATGAGCAGGATTGTCTTTTTAAAGATATCAATCATAAAACTTTACAAATTTACACTGCAGCGGCGCACAACGCCTCATTACACATTTTACTGCTCAACAAACCACCCACCAAACGATCCGCGTAATGAGAAATGTAAGTGTGGCTGACATTAGAGGCATATCACAATCAAAACCATTTCATTTGCCTCGCATAAAACACGAGCATGTTTTCACTCTTATGGCCAAAACAGGCATTGAAGAGTTTGGAAAACATGAACTAGTCTTATAGAACACACAGCTCGATCTGAAATCTGATTAGATGAAGGAAAATAGCCAATAGCTGCAAATCTCTAAGCTCATATCAATTATTATATTATTAAGATGCATTTGATATACTATGTGAAATCTATATTCAGTAGAGATGACTGATAAACATAACTAGCCTTTGCAAGACATAATACAAATAATAATAATAGTGGTTCCTGCTCTTTTTATTATTATTAAAGTTGGTTGACAAACATAATCAGTCTACACAATATTTTACTCATTAGCAATTATTATGATTATGACCATGATGATGAATATTTCTTTTCTTGTTATTATTGTTAAAATATAATAATACTAATAGGACAACTATACTACTACTACTAATAATAATAATTGTTCTTTTCATTATTATTATTTTTTTATTATTATTAAAATGTGATGAGAATTATAACAATAATTGGCGTCATGGGCTACTTGCACTGAGCCTCGTGACACATTTCCGCTTTATAGTAATACATATCACTTATTTCTGGTTATGTTTACTTTCAATGTACTGTGGTCAATGAGTTGAACAATCGCCACCTAAAATGAGTGTCTGCAATAAGATTGAATAATTTGGACATTTTTTATTGACAGAAGAAGGGATATTCTGATGTTTTCCAATCTCATCGGAACATGAAGTTTGAATCCAAAGCCAATCTGAGAAAGCTGCGGCTGTTAAAAATACGCATTATTTGGTGTCAGTGTTCGTCTACACTAGTGACCGCGACGCTGAAGTGTGTGAAAGCAGATGAATAGCATACGAACCACGAACATTTATTTATTTATTTGGATTAAATATTTTAATCATTCTGTGTCATTTTTCAATGTCAATCTTTTTACTATTTTTTACTACTATGTTCATGCGCAAAATGCTTAATTAATATTCAAAGAAGTTGACTGTTATTCTCCTCTACGCTGTGTGCGTTACTGTTGGAAGATTAATTAAATAGCCTGGCTTAACATCGTTACAGGCACTTCACGAGCATTCATTCATTCATTCAACTATTTTAAAAAGACTGGAATAAATCACCAATGCACACAAACAACTTAACAGGTATACAATATTATTAGGCTAAGAGAAAAACACTGTTAATGAGAAGACATAGGACTGCTGCAGGTTAGTGGATAAATATATTTAGCTTATTTATTATTCAGAATGAACTGTTGGAAAGAAAATGTATTTATAAGCACATTTCAGCAAGCTCAAGATAATTAATACAGAGATCATTATTCATTGTTTTAATCAATTGGCATCCATAAACCTTCGTGATAATCTGCATTATCATACTATGGAGGTGCGCTGAACACTCCAACCGGAAACTCCCGATATGTAATAAATAGAACGTGGAAGTAGTTGTGCAAGTAGTCCATTGATGGCAGCGTGACAGAACGTGTGATTGACTATGGTTAAGAGTAATTCACGTTGTGGGAGAGAACACTCCTAAACATGGTAATATCACTGCAAGGCCTAGTGTACTAGTGTATTACACAAGAGGCCAGCGCTGGGGACAGATCCACACATTGGCGTCGGAAGCAAAAAAAAGTGGGTGGGTCCTCCCCTAAAAAATTTTCCTGGAGTAAATGCCATTTCATGTAGGCCTATTCTGGTGCCTTTTAATTAAACAAGTAAACTGAACTCTGAACTTAAATGCACAGCTATCCGTGGATTACCCCGATGATAACTTAAAGCTGGTAACTTACTGATGCTTGCAACGCAATATTTGACTGGAAGGGTAAAACGGGCAGTTATTTTTATTTTTGAGAAATATAATGTAGCGATTCAGCGGAAATGGAGTTTAATTTATTAGGGCATTCCTCAAGTGGAATGGATTTGACTGACGGCGCTCTGAAACGCGAACAGACATATGCGCTGAATGAATTAGAGACGATAAAAGAGTGGGTCCAATATCATTGGTCTTGAAAAGTGGGTGGGTCTTGTCCCACCTATATCCAATGGTTCCGACACCCATAGATCCACAGAAGCTCTATGATTGCAGGATTGAATCCGAGCTGTTGTCCGTTATACAGGAGCTGTCAGCCCATCTGCACCCACTTCTCCTTCACAGCTGGGTCACTATTATTACACGTTCTAGACACTCCAGATGTGCTTTTTAATATTTTTAAGTACTTTCTTCCCTCCAATACAGAAAAGTGTTGGGTGGAGCTTTTAATAAGGTCAACTGGGGAAGCTGTGCTATATTTTAAGTTACCGAAAAATGGTTGGAGTCTCACTTCCTTCTTCATGCTGAGCTTTTCTTAACAGGTGGTCTGATGTAGCTTTCACTACACAATTATTGGATATCAATTTGTACCTATATATATATATATAATTTCATGCATTTATTTTATTTAATCTCTAGCATTTTTAAAAGGGCTTTTAGTCTTCATTTCCATTGCTGTTCTTCAGATTCACATTCTGAATGTTGATCTGTGGGGTTTTCACTGTGAAATAGTGGTAGTTATTTTAATGACTCGAAAGTACAAGAGAATTGAGAGGCAGTTGTGTCCAAATGAAGGGAAATGGTTTTTCATTTGTGGAAACGTAATGATTCTGCAATATAGAGACTCAAATAATTTGCCAGTGTTGCTAGTTGCTAGATCTGCACTTATAAAACTATAATGTTTCAGAGTAAAAACAGAGGTTCAGATGAGCTATATTAGAGATGCCCCGATCGACCGGCCAGGGACCGGAATCAGGCGATTTTCTGAGCAGTTTGTGAGTCGCAAGTACCAAAATGAGTGGCTTACTGCTCGTAAACGGTCAAATACATACACAATTATGTCAAAATGCTCGTCTTGGGGAATATTCAGTTAAAAACAGTCCGTTTTGGAACCTAATTAGTTGAGAAATATGACGCAAGTTGTGTAACAGTATTTGATCCGTGCATAAACTCTGTCTGTCATGTTAATAAAAGAACAAAAGACAAAGAGAAAATCACTTTCTGCTCTTGATGACCAAGCATTAATCTGTAAGACTATCCAATGTTATTTTACATTTGATTACTTTCAATTCTGTAGTATTTCTTACCTGAATATACTGTATACCCACCTGAAAAAAAACAAAATTTCACATCTCTCTTTATTCTATTGCATTCATTTCTGCTGTTGTATGAAATTAGTTGTATTTGTTATTATTTTATTACTGTCTTTTTACAATTTTTTCTCTGATGAAAATGTAGCATTGAAGAAAAGTAGATTTCTGTTTGTATATGCTTTCAATTAGTACTTTGAAAGAAACTCAGAATCAGCAAAAAATTGGTATTGGCAGGACATACTCAGAAAACAATCGAAAATCGGAATCGGCCAAGAAAATTGCAATTTGTAAATATATATTCACACACACAAAAAAATAAATATATATATATTATGCTAAATAAATACATTTTAAAATTATAATCAGTTACACAACTAAAGTATAGCCATTGTATAGGCCAAAAGGGCAAATACACCCAACAACCTGAACCTACAGTCTTTGATTGTAACAGCTCAGAATCCTGTCAGACCCTTTTTCTCGGGACGTGAACAGTGTTATGGTGAGATTGAAGATGAAGGAATAATGATTCGTGCCCATTTTGGTGTGATTGCAGAATTGAGAGAGAAATCAAGCGAATCACTCCAGCAGCTGTTTCCTCATCATCTGTAACGTCTTGAGAGCCCCCCGGGTCTCTTCAGGAAATAAAACCATCTAAATGTATCCGTGTTCTTCGGCGTAAATGCAACGAGACAGCGGTGTTAATTAAAAGAAATAACGGCTGAGATTGAATGCAATTGCTGTGAAAGGAAATGGGACGGGGAGTTTGGAAGACAGAGGTCGCATCCAGCGCACAAACGCTGCTAACGTTTGTCTCTGTCATGGAGCGTGACTGCCACCCTGGAGCTCAATGCCAACATCTAAACAAACATGAATATGATGATTAAATACATAATTACATAAAGAGTTTCCTTTATCTCATTTTGCCTGTTTTTTTTCAGGCAAAATAAATACTTGAGAAGTATAAAAGAGGAATATTTGCCTTTAATTGCATGTATTTCTCTTGGAAGATATTTTTGGCTTATTTTAAGTAGCCTATAAGCTTTACTATATTTACTTGTATTTATGCTTGAAACAAGAAAATTAAAATTAAAAAACTTTCTCTGAAGTCTTAATATATTATGTAATTTTTATTTGATATATTTATCTTTTACATTTGTTGACATCGATTACATTTGTTTCTCTGGAGAAATTGTTTTTGTCTCATTTTAAGTGTAATCATTCCTAAATTTACTTAAAAAAAACTAAAATCTATTCTCCGAAGTCTTACATCTTTTTCAAGTATTTATGATGAAATAAGTTTCTCTTGAAAAATTATTTTTGTTTTATTTTAAGTGTAATCTTCTTGTATTTATGTTTAAAACAAGAAAGAAAAGAAAAAAACGGGAACAAATTTATGCTTATCTTATGCATTTTTTCATCAAGTACATTGATTGATTTTAGGATTTTTGAATTGTAAGCCAGAAATGTTAATATTTTTGCAGCATGCTACAAAGAGAGAGTCCTGAACCAAAGCAAAGCTGGCCACGCAGTCGTCCATTAAACTGCAACTCCTGCGTTCCAATCAATGAGGCCCTCGAGCCATAAACACCCATCGATCTGTGCCAGGGGCAAAGTGTGGCATTAGCCAACAGGCATTCAGGGAAGCAATGCTTTCTGGGCATTCTGTGTTGTTGAAAAGGTCACTTTCTATTGTGTATAATCCTTACTTGGCTCTTTACTCCAACAACTAAAGGCAGCGACGCCTCGACTTCTGCTTCAACAGCGTTACCTGCTGAGAGAACCACAACACAACTGCAGAGAGCGCTGAAAAGAGGATTTTGTATAGAGGTCAGCAATAAAAATCAAAGTCTTTTCTAATAATATAAAATATCTGTTAGGGCTGGGTGGTACAGTATGATGATGATATATCCTATATCATATTACAGCAGCTTTACACCACTTACAACTGAGTACAATGAAAAATCGCAGAGTAAAATTAGGGATTATTTGATATACTAAGGGCAACACTTCTGCTAATTTATTTTTAATTAATACTGAATTAATTTTTACAGATATTTTATATTATGACTTTGAATGCATCACTTCCTATCAGAATTTAAATTCTTTATCATTTATTCATTGAAAATCATTATTGAATATTGTTTTGCATTTACATTTTTTTTTTTAATAAATTGATGTTTACATTTTTAGCAATATATAAATAAATAATTTGAAATAAATAATTAAAATGGCTCTATATCAAGCAATTTTTTGTAACTTTGATATAAAATTAAATTGCAAGATGATATAATATTTTTGTGATATTGGCCACCTCTAACTTGAAAGGAAAAGAAATACTCAGAGGTCTTACTTTAAATGCTAGAAGTAATGCAATGCAATAGTAGTGTGTACTTATTTTCTTGGTAACAGTATATTGCAGTTTACAAGCAGTTGATGCCCCACAAATCACTGGTCTTAGCGTTTACACGCGAGGATACAAAGAAACAGATATTATCTGATTTCTCTGCTGTTATGTGACCATTCAGCTCAGGAAAAACTCTTTTATTGATGTTGATATCAGCAGCCATTTCCCAGGACAATTACATGAAGATGAAATAAAGCTGCACTGCATTGCCTTCAAAACCCCAAAGCTGCAGCAAAAAATCATGTAGATTAATAACCCCCTGAAGATCTTTGACTGGGCTAAATTATAAAACGTCTCCATCATGATATGAAAGCTGCTTTTTCATTTCCAAGGCCAGAATCTTTAGGCTCCAAGTTCTTGTGGTAATAATTTGTATTGGTTGTACTCTGCCTTTTTGAGAGCGAATTAATCAAGTCACAGATTAATTCTTCTTTTGTGCAAAGGCAAAAAGCACAGACCATTACTGTATGCATCTTCATAAATAACTTTCTTTATGGAAAGCTTTATTAAAATAGGGTCCAAAATTAAGTCAACAAGAGACAAATTGATACAAATAAAAGCTTTGGTGCAGCAAATAAACCTTTATGAAACTACAACATAAAAACAAATTGCGAGAACAATAATAAGAACTTCATTGAAGTTATTGACATCAAACAGTAAAAAAAAATAATAATAATGTTGGAATATCTAACATTTACCACAGCAGTACAGAACAAATGGTGTAGTAATTTGTAAATTTCACAATTGATTACAAAGAAATGGCAAGTGACATTAAATTAAATGTGAAATTTTGAAGGAAAGACTGAAATAATATTTTCTTGTAAAACACACCCTTTCTGTATGTTACAATGTTACGCCAGTAGGTGGCGACAAGTAACCTCATTATGAGAGAATCATTGAGTCATTCACTGGAACGATTCATTCAAAGCATTGATTCATTCAGGAACGAATCTAGTTACTCTCTACATGACAAAATCAGTGATTCATCCAGATTTTGAATTTGGGGTTTTCATAAGCTGTAAGCCATAATCATCAAAATTATAACTTTTGCACGATATTCTAATTTTTCGAGTTTCACCTGTGTGTATATATATACACACTATATTATACACTGAACGGCCACAAAAAAAAAAAAAAAATGCTGTATGGATTTAAATATGCAAATGCTTAAGAGTCTGGATCATTATTGCTGTGATTATTATGTATTTTTAGCATGTTACATGTTTGCCAACAGTTCTTCTAACCCTAGTGTGTGGATTTCATTTCTTTAACATCCACGTTGAAAGACACATTATGACCATATTCCAGGATGACAATACCAAGATTCACCAGGCTCAAATTGTGAAAGAATGGTTGGGAGGGAACATTAAGGATCATTTTCACACATGAACCGGCTCCTCTGAGTCCAGATCTGAAATGTATTGAAAGTCTTTGGGATGTGCTGGAGGAGACTTTACAGAGTGCTGGACTCTTGCATTGACAACACAAGATCTTGACCAAAAATGTATGCACCTCTTTATGGAAATAACATCACAAAATTTATTTCTATCAAGAGGTGCATCAGTTTGTTGCAACAAAGGTGTGACGAATTATGTGCTGATTTATTACATGTCCAAACTGCAAATATGAGCAAAAAACACTTGCCTTTGCAAAAACTAACACTAATAACATAATCCCAAAACACCAGAGAGTCCATATTAAGTTAAAAGCAAAAAAATACTGTTGTTTTGCTTTCAGAGCCAACCAACCAGCTGGACATCTCCAATAACATTCATCTGACAGAAATCGATGTAAACAGGTGATTGTGCTTCTCTGTGCTCCGTTTCTTCCTGTCTTTGTCAATTGTGTTGTTTTTCTGACCCTCAATTTGCACTGTCAGAAATGTTTCATCATTCCGCTTTGGCTGACCCTTGTTCTGTTCTCTGTCTATGAACAGATACTAAACGACTGCTTGCTCTGGGCCTGGTGGGACATGGTGTTCTCCAGCAGAAGCGGCGTCAGAGAGCAAACCGACGAGTGAATGAGACCCTCCACAGCGTGAGCAAAGGGTAAAAGGTGACTCTTGGGTGCCAATCATCACAATACGTTGGTCAACAGACGATCTACGGCCACTATACAGGTGCCTTAAACTTCCCGCGGTGCAGAAACACCTACTGTGTGAGCGCAAGTCTCACGTCGCGCGTAATGAGTGTTTCGCTTTTCCGGGGCAAGCGGATCCTGACAGACGTCACCTTTTCAAAGGGAGCTGTCTACGGATTGAGCCCAAATAAAATTGTCACGCCACATGAGCTCTCTCCTGGAAAACCTCTCTTATAGAGTCGCTGCGTAGTGAACCGCCATCAAGCAGATATAATAGACATCACACTCGTCCTCTATCGCTCCGTAGCGATTCGCAGTTATGTACGCGAGTTCACCAGCATTCTCCGTTTTGATTTTATGCCCCGATCATACATCTTTTCCCTGCTCTGAGAATTGCACTCCACGTATTGATTCCAAGTCAATTTTATAGTCCACTGGTCCCGGGGCTCGACTGCCTGGTTCACCCTGTCTCTGTCCGTATTTATGTTTCCACATGACATCTCGACGGAGTCATTTTCACGTGGACAATCACGTTACCAGGGAAACAGTCTCACACAATTGCTCTTTATGAGACACAGAAAACATCCCTTCCCCAGCCGTCGGTCTCTTCCCACGGCGTTGAGTGGCTCAGTGGAAATACTTACATATGCATTGAATTTGTGACACAACAATGTTTATTCAAAACGGCAAGCCGGGAGATTTCCGGACCCAGACAAACATCTTCATGGCATCATTAAGCACCACACATCTTATTTGGTTTGTGCATGCCGAACAATTTTTCAAACCCATCTGCGGCGCAGTCACCACAAGAGAGATTTACACTCATCCCTCAGTTTTCTTTCTTGTTTCTAAACGAGCAAAACAAATAAAAATAGTGAAGCAAACTTAAAACAGCCACAACCAAAATAAATAAAAGTCATCTTGGTCTCTCTTTTACTTTTCATGCACTACTCCACCTTACTCTTGAAACTATTTATTATCATTTATGAACAATACATTGCTTCTAATGTTCCTTATTTACACTTTGATTTGGATAAAAACATCTAGGTGACTAAATGTACACTACGATACAAAGGTTTGGGCTTTTTAACGTTTAATGTTTCCGAAAGTCTTTTATGTTCAGCAAGTCTGCATATGATCAGGAACCGTAATATAGTTGTCACGTGTGGTTGCATGAAGGCAGACGAAGATGAGGATATATTTCCAACATGAAGGTTTGTCACACACACACACACAATATACACAACGTAGATCGGACAAAGACTGACTGAACGGACGGAACTTGAATTGCAAACGCAGATGACGATGATGAACTGAACTGATAATGACAATGAATATGACACATGACATGTGATGACAGCCAGTCCAATGAAAAAGAGCTGTTTTCTATTTGAATATCTTTTAAAATGTAATTTATTCCTGTGATCAAAGCTGAATTTTCAGCATACTCCATTACTCCAGTCTTCAGTGTCACATGATCCTTCAGAAATCATTCTAATATGATTATTTGAAACATTTCTTGGTTTTTTTACCAATGTTGAAAAGTTATTCTGCTTCATTTTTTTTTTTTTGTGGAAATCGTGTAACACTTTTTAAAAGATTGTTTGATGAATAGAAAGTTCAAAACTGAGAGTATATACTAGATAAAGTTATGACTCAAATGTGGCCACATCATACAGTAGAGCTATTATTCATGCAACCCAAGGTGGCTTTGGTGCAGATTGTGTTATTGTGTTTCATCATGTCATAAATAGTTTTGTGTTTACTTCATTCACTCACGCAACTGCAGATGGCCTTGGGTTCTGGTGTTCAGTGTCATCTGAGCGTCTCTCGGCCCTGGCCCGTCTCTGTGGGTAAAGGCGCTCAGTCTCTGGCCTCTGCTGGTGTTTGCAAACCTGTGCTTTAGCTCCAGATTGTCAAATGAAACCGGACATTCACGGCAAACCTAAACAGTTCTCCACCATCCGCATGTTTCCTCTGAGGACTGCAGATATACAGCACTTTTAAGATGTGAGCTTGGGTCTGAGACAGAAAATAAGGTGGACAATTATATTAGTTTTTACTTTTCTAAGCAATCACACCTATTTGCAACGGGCTGCTATTTCGGGCATCCAAGACCAAGTCTTATCTACATGAAAGGGGGGAATCCTGAAATCTCAAAAACTGCTGGCTGAACTCACAATTAAATAACCAAATCTGACATTTGACAATCTGTCGCATAAATGTTGATTCTTATGCTCAAACAGTGATAAAAAAAGCTTATTTTTTAGGCTAGACCAGCCAATGCTGTTCCAACACTTCCAATATGCTATTTATTTTCAAAAAAGTTCAGCAAAGGTCATGTCTAGACACTTGGCTATCATTCTACACCAAACAAGAACACAGCAGAAGGAGTTAAGACTCGAGCAATTATTTCCTCTGTCTTACTGGTGCGGATCATCGAGCCGCCAGTCTCCACACATCTGCATTCTGTTTGATCCAATTTATAGAGTTGTGCTGAGAGGACAGCGTCTGAAACCAGAATCACAGTGGATTGCTCTACTCCACTTTATCTACTTCAGTTAAATTACTTCGGCTTCAGATAGAACCCTCGGACTCGGAGAGGAATGACAAAAATGAGCAAGAGAAAGAAAGAAAGAGAAAATGCTTGGTTTCGGGAAACAGTATAGCGTCATCCCAATTTAAGGTTATCTGATGCTCTTTCTTTGGTCCGAGTCACCAGGGAACAGACGCAGGAGCTTTTCTTCGCTGCGAGTTATTCCGATGGCCACTGATTGACGGGGAACAATCAGCAGGGACACGGGATATTTTGGCAGTGATGTCTATCCGTCTTATCACAACATGCATATGGATGAGAAAGTCTCTTGAGCATTTTTTCTTTCAACAATGAAAGGCACATTAAATATTGAAGATAACAAAACTGAAATCCCATAGAGTGAAACAGATTGCAAGTAAGATTGCAGAATTGCTGCATGCAAATGTACTCTTCGTGCTGTGGTAGTGGTAGACTATCTGCACTTAACTTTATTAGGCTTTGACCCTGGTGTTTTCAATATAATTAATAAAACATCAAATAAATATAGTAAAATAATTTAATTCAAAATGTAAAATAAATTTAAATGTAAAAAAAGAAGAGAAAAAAGAAAATGTAATTAAATGCATATTATAAAAACTATAAAAACAGAATATTAATAAGCAATTTAGCTATTTTAATGTTGAAATATTTGTAGTCAAATTATGAATAAAAAAAGTAGAATTCAAATCTAAGTTCTTTTTTTTTTTTTTTACTTTAAATATTCTAATATTTTATCTATAATGAATGTAATAAAATACATTTGCTGCATTATTTTTTTGATAATGGCAGTTTAACATCTGTCCCCTGATTTCGGATTAGGTCAGAAGTACATATACAAATTAAAAAGAGGTTAATTTCAAAAGTACGATTATTATTTTCACATGTGCATCATTGGGATCTCTGGGACCCTGAGCAGAGAGAAAGTCAAGTCAATTTAACAGAAAACGAAGGTTAATTATGTAATTCAGAGCAGTGTACAACTCTTTCTCACAAAAGGTGAACCAAATAAATTAGCATTCCGGATTTGTCCACTGATACTAATGGGATTTTCCAGAGGGCTGGTTTGAGAGAGGACCCGAAGTTAATGAAGCAAACAACGAGGTGTTTGTGCCTTGACCCAACTCAACCGAGCTTCTCAAGGGCGACTTTGACTGTTTAGAGTATATACTAACATACTACTCTTACGAGTTATGTATGCAGTATACTGTGCACACTACATATATTCTCTGTAATTGAATGCATGATTTTTAACATCTCTGTTTTGAATCCCTATTTGACAAAAGGTACACAAAATCAAAAAAAATAAAATTAAAATAAATAAACGATGTATTTCCAAGATGATCAGTGGATGCTCGTGCAACCTGAGGAGCTCAATGCACGAGATAAGTATAGCACTACAAAAAATATTTAATAGCAATCACAATACTATGGAAGTTTGTTTCCGCCACTGAATAAAACTGAAGAAAAAAGGGTATTTCTGACTTTTTTTCTCACAAATGCAAGTTTATTTCTCACAATCATGGCTTTTTTACTTGCAGTTCTGACTTTGTTCTTGCAATGGTGCATGAGTTAACGTAGCCTGGGTTTCCCCATGATGTTATTCTCGCTGCTAGACAGCCTGGATTCCATGGACCAGATTTGCGCCTCAGCGAGACGTTGACGAAATCTATGCGACACACCGAAGCAGTTTGTTCATATCTATGGATCCAACATGGCAGCAGACGCGAAGTTACCTTTTGATGCAGCCTTTTCTGTCGCTCTACATACGTCATCTGGTATAACTGAAACGATTGGCTATGATCTACGTACAGGCGCATTTGATAGACATTCGTAGCGCCCAATCAACGGCTCTGGGCGTTCGTAAACCACGCCTCAAATACGAGAAAATGAACATGTGGTTCCCAGACCCACGACTCAGAAGAAAAGGTTCTATTTAGAACCTTAAAAGGTTCTATCAGCGCTACGTATTTGGAACCCCTAAAAGGTTCTATACAGAACCCTTTTTAAGGGTTCAATAAAAAGAACCCATTAGGGTTCTTTGTAACCATGAAAAAGGTTCTATATGGAACCTTTTAGAGGTTCATTCATTATCATTTGTTTTGTCCTTTCCGAATTAAATATTTCATATTATTGACAAACATCAAGACCCTAAAATGTATTTATGAATGCATGTGAATGATCACAAAATTCAAGATATGGGGGTTAGAAAATGTATATATTTATATCATTTTCTGTAGTTAATCAATATCACACGAAGAGTGCCATTTCAGTTTTTCTCCTCCAAAAATCAGCATGATTAAAATGTGATATTAAGTTACTACAACAGTTTAATAAACAATAATTTAATTACAACTACAAAATGTTGCAGAATAATGTAATATATGAATGAATAATAGCCTATAAAGAACCTTTGTGCCAAAAGGGTTCTTTCTTGTCATTATAGAACCTTTTTAGCATAAAAGGTTCTTTGGAGTTGAGTAAAGAACCCTATGGTTCTATATAGAACCCCAATGAACCCTTTTTTCTAAGAGTGTAGATCTGATGTTAGCCAGGCTAGAGTTATCTCATAATTCTGACATTTTCAGATATAAACTCGCAATCGAGTGAGAAAAAAAGTCCAAATTGTGAGTAAAAAAGTTTGAATTTCTAGATATAAACTTGCAATTGAAAGAAAAAAGTCAGAATTGCAAGTTTATATCTTGTATATCTACTGTATTGTGAGATAAAGAGTTACAACTGTCTTTATTTATTCAGTTCACAGTACTCCGGGAGGAACGTGCTGGCATCGCACACGGACTGTGTCCTTCTACTGAGGAGAAAGTGCACATGAAGAGGTCTTCCTCTCAGCACTGCTGCTCTTGAGATCAGGGAGAGATTGTTGGAAGCCACAGAGCTAGAAAGAAGAAAAGGGCTTGACAAATGCACAGCAGATAAACACGCTATCTGACAAATTAGATACCTCGAGGACAAACAGGAAGTTAAAATACCTCACAGAGAAAACAATCACACATGAGATGCCTATAATGCTGCACTTTTCTCCTGGAGTCCTGGACAGTGAGGTTTGATTTTTGGCTGTTGGTTATTAAGTTGTGTAATGTGTCAAGGATCTGCTTTGCATTAAGCTGGCGACATAAGGATTGTGTCCGTCAGTCTGCGAAGGTTTGCAAACAGAAACACGTGTTTGCGCTCTCGTCCCTCTCTCTCTCTCTCTCTCTGCACAGAGACTCGTTTATCTCAGCTGTCAGGTAAAGGGCAATGTATGCGAGAAGGTGAAACTTTCTCTCTCTCTGCCTCACAACTACTTCTTTAATAAGCTTGCTGTCATGAAGACCACACACAAGTTCTGTGCAAGTGACGTACAGCAGGCCTCAGACACAAACACACAAACTCTTCATGCACATTTAATCATTTCCTTGACAAATACGAGGAAACAACAGTTGCTGAGCTGTTCTTGACTATGTAGGACATCCTCGTGGTTTACGTCAAACACAAAGTTACACGCAAGAATAGCTAATGAGCCGTTATTAATTCATCAAAACTGTCATATTTTGAACAATCAAAAAGTAAATAAAAATGCATGATTTAAAGTGTGGATTTTCTGGATTCAAAACAACTTCAATCAGCAGCATCTGTGACACTGCTAATTACTGTCAGTTTATAAAACCATGCCAAAAACCATTAAGAACCTCCTGGCAACCGCCTAGCAACCATTTAGAGGACCTAGCAACAACCAAACTATCCAAAACTACATAGCAACTCACAATATCGATACTTTCAATAGTTGTTATTATCATTAACTACAAATACAAATAAATCTAATAAACTACGTTAGATGAAGCACTAAAATGACTAAATATATACAGTAAACAAACTGAACCAACTTAATAAAATATAAATAAAATGGGCATACATATATACAAAAAATACAAAAGTGCATGTGCATTACTAAACCGTTAATTGATTTGAATTTAATTATTAATTTAATTAATTATTAAAAAATAAACATACATGTTAAATAAATCCTGAAAATGACTGAAAATAAAAACTAAAAATCGAACAACCTTAATGAAATAAAAATAAATTGAAAAAATATATAATATAAAAAAAAATTACCAAAGCACATATATTATTCAAAAATATATGAATAAAAACTAAAACAAAACAAAATGAATGAAATAAAGAAAATGTATTTTAATTAATTAATTAATTATATTCGTTCAAAATATTAATAAAAACTACTATAATATACAAATACTAAAATAACAGATACTTAATATATACATAAAATCGGTGTACTTCATTTAACATTCACTGTAAAAAAAAAATAGTTGGATTAACTTAAAGTAAGTTACCTGGTTGCCTTAAAATTGAGTTCATTGAAATTAAAAATTTGAGTTAATACAAGATTGGTTTAATAAATATAAACTCAAAATATTATGCTATCTGAACTACATTAATTATCTAAGTTGATTTGACAAAATATAAAAAGTTGTGAAAAACAAATCATCAAAATTCATTTTTACAGTGTTTACTCTGGTGTAAAGGCCTCCTCACTGTACGTTTACTGTACATGCATTACAATTTTTGCTTTTCACAGACTGAAAAATGAATTGAAATTATTTTCAGTGATAATTGACAGCACGTCAGCTTGTATTCATCATGGCCCATTGGTTTAACCTCTCATGCTGCAATACAACTCCACATTTAAAGTTACGAAAAGCTGAGTGCAGATGTCTAAATATGAGTTTTCATTGTTTACTGTTCACTGAAACTGAATAACTCCAGGCAATACTCTTATAATTGAAGAACACATTTTAGTCTCATTCTGCAGTTAATGAAGGCTGCACGGGAAGAACACACTGCCGTCAGTGCAATGATGTGTACATTATGATAGCCATGGGCACTAACAGCTTTATGAATTTATTCAATGCATTTAGCTTAAATAAAAAGTCCAAACAAACAGGCCTCAAGGAGAAGGTTTGGCTTCAGCGGATGCTGCGAGTTTAAAGGTGACGGCACTGTGTTTAACGCTTGATTTACGCCTGAGCTTTTAATTAGAAGATCGCAGCGCTCGTGTGACGGGACACATAACACATGGTCTTATGAATGCTGCAGTTCATTACTGAGAGGTTATTCATCTTCAATGCCCTCACACTGTTGAAGCCTAGGGTTGAATACATAATCGCACAATTGGCTCCCTGAAAAATTACACTGCAGTGTTTTTCATTATGATGTAATATCGCTCACACACACATCACATGTGTGTACATATCTGGAATCAGAGAGAAATGAATGTGCAGCGTTTCAATCCGCATGTCCATTGATTTTCATTATGGCACCGAACCCGAATCCTGCAGACACACACGGCGCTGAAACTGTACATTCATGAAAGTGGGCTGGATTCATTGAGCATTCTTAATCATAAAATACCATTTACTTCTTATTTTCTGACTTAAAGAATGAAGGAATATTTAGTTTTCAAAAAGACTCCTTAAATTGTTATTATTATTATTCTTAAGAATTACAATTCTTGAAAAAAAAAAAAACGAACAATCTTGATCAAATTTATGTTTTTAACTCTTTAAAGCTAAAATATTTAATTAGTTTATTAACATTAAAATTAATACTAATATCAACATTAATATATCACATACACTCACAAGATGCTTGCAACTTAAACAGTTAATTGACGAATAGGCTACATTTATTGTAAAAATTTGATTTTTGAAGTAACTTATTTTTAGAAACAAATCTCAACAAAATATTTATTTTACAATGTCTTTATAAATGCAGTATATTTCTGAATTGGATTACAAATTTGGGTCCCACTTTATATTAAGTGGCTTTAAGTACTATGTACTTACATTGGAAAAAAAAAGCACAATGTACTTGTGTTAATGTTGTATTGTAAAACACTTTTGCTGCTATAGAGATGTGATACTGGTAAGGTTAGGGACAGGTGTGGTGGGATGGGTCGATTTAAGGGTAGGTTAAGGTGTAAGGGATGGGTCAACTGTGTAATTACAAATGTAATTACATCAATTAATTACAGTTGTAATTACATGCAGGTTTTTTCTAAATATAAGTATATGTAAAAACATGTATGTACACAATAAGTCCATTGTATCAAAGTAGTAACTTCAATGTAAGTACATAGTACTTAAAGCCACTTAATATAAAGTGGGACCCAAATTTGTATAGCATTTTTATTTATTATTTAATAATAATAGCATGGTTGAAGGGTCTGAATAATTTTTTTTTTTTTTTTAATAAAAAATAAAATAAAATAAAATAAAATAAAATAAAATAGAGGGATTGGTCAAGAACATGTCCAGTTCTTCTGGAGTTCACAACATTCCTTTTGACTATTGCATTTTAATATTTTCAAAAACAGCAATATAATCCTCATGTATAAGATGATTGTGGTCGTATCACCAGATGAGCGGCTGATAATGCTAGGTCTCCACATTTCCTGATCAGAAACATGTCATGTTTCTTTATTTTGGAGGACAGACAGTGGAATAGTCCATGATCCCTGTGTATTTGATCTGAGGGAATGTGTGTGACGGTAGTGTTGAGTGAAATGAACCCGCTGTTGTAGGTCAGAGTCGATGGGTCACGAGGTCCATGGTTATATATTTACTTTCTATTACTAACCTGGGGAGATGAGCGTAGAGCGGTCACACAAACAAAACCCACACATTATCACAACTACAGGGCAAGAATCAAGAACTGGTACTAATTAAAAATAATGACAATCTTGGTTTTTGGACATCTGTATTTATAAAGCCTACCAAAATACTCTGAATCTACAGCTCCACGCCACAATAAATATAATAACTTCTTATTTAAGTTGTGGTTTTCAGTATGGATTGAATGTGAAATACTAATAATAGACATTAAATAGACAATGCATCCTTCTATTCCTGGTTGCACACACAACCTACAAACACACAACACAGCCAGTGTAGTCCCATTCATAACCGAACGAGTCATATGATACTGTTCTTTTAAAACGGCTCACTTCACAGAAGGGGTTACTGAATGAACATTGACTCACTCACTAAACCACAAGATTTATTTGAGGTATGACAGATTTAGAATGAACTATTACAGCAAAAATAGAAAAAAATAAATGTTTATTTATAAAATATCCATATGAATAAATACTGAATTTTGGCGAATAAATATGGAAGTGTGTGTGTGTGTGTGTATGTGTGTATATATATATATGTGTGTGTAAGTTATTATATATATATATATATATATATATATATATATATATATGTATATACACTCACCGGCCACTTTATTAGGTACCCCATGCTAGTAACGGGTTGGACCCCCTTTTGCCTTCAGAACTGCCTCAATTCTTCGTGGCATAGATTCAACAAGGTGCTGGAAGCATTCCTCAGGGAGTTTGGTCCATATTGACATGATGGCATCACACAGTTGCCGCAGATTTGTCGGCTGCACATCCATGATGCGAATCTCCCGTTCCACCACATCCCAAAGATGCTCTATTGGATTGAGATCTGGTGACTGTGGAGGCCATTTGAGTACAGCGAACTCATTGTCATGTTCAAGAAACCAGTCTGAGATGATTCCAGCTTTATGACATGGCGCATTATCCTGCTGAAAGTAGCCATCAGAAGTTGGGTACATTGTGGTCATAAAGGGATGGACATGGTCAGCAACAATACTCAGGTAGGCTGTGGCGTTGCAACGATGCTCAATTGGTACCAAGGGGCCCAAAGAGTGCCAAGAAAATATTCCCCACACCATGACACCACCACCACCAGCCTGAACCGTTGATACAAGGCAGGATGGATCCATGCTTTCATGTTGTAGACGCCAAATTCTGACCCTACCATCCGAATGTCGCAGCAGAAATCGAGACTCATCAGACCAGGCAACGTTTTTCCAATCTTCTATTGTCCAATTTCGATGAGCTTGTGCAAATTGTAGCCTCAGTTTCCTGTTCTTAGCTGAAAGGAGTGGCACCCGGTGTGGTCTTCTGCTGCTGTAGCCCATCTGCCTCAAAGTTCGACGTACTGTGCGTTCAGAGATGCTCTTCTGCCCACCTTGGTTGTAACGGGTGGTTATTTGAGTCACTGTTGCCCTTCTATCAGCTCGAACCAGTCTGGCCATTCTCCTCTGACCTCTGGCATCAACAAGGCATTTCCGCCCACAGAACTGCCGCTCACTGGATGTTTTTTTCTTTTTCGGACCATTCTCTGTAAACCCTAGAGATGGTTGTGCGTGAAAATCCCAGTAGATTAGCAGTTTCTGAAATACTCAGACCAGCCCTTCTGGCACCAACAATCATGCCACGTTCAAAGTCACTCAAATCACCTTTCTTCCCCATACTGATGCTCGGTTTGAACTGCAGGAGATTGTCTTGACCATGTCTACATGCCTAAATGCACTGAGTTGCCGCCATGTGATTGGCTGCTTAGAAATTAAGTGTTAACGAGCAGTTGGACAGGTGTACCTAATAAAGTGGCCGGTGAGTGTATATATTAGGGCTGCACAATTAATCGAATTTGTAATCGCGATTACAATTACGGATGCCACAATTATGTAATCGTTTAAAGGTGCAATTACAAAAAAAAAAGTTCACTTACATTATTCTGTGTGCTTAAGATGTGTTTTTTTTTACAGATGTGTTTTCTACAGCTTATCTTTAGGGTTTTTTACTTTGGTTTGGTTTCTTTAAATAAATAAAACAATACATTTGACATTTGAGGCTTAATGCCATAGAAAAGCAAAAAAAAAAGTTTTTCAGGAAGAGTGTTTTCAGCTTGTATTTTGATATCACAAAATGGCATGCAGTCGCTTCAAACAATGGCATAAAGCTATTCAAAACATTATTCAATGTAAATTATGACAATCGTAATTAATAATCGCAATTACAATTTCAAGGGAATAATCGACAATTATGATTTTTGTCATAATCGTGCAGCCCTAATATATATATATATATATAGTGTGTTAAAAATACAAAAATAATCGCTACTGGAAATAAGTGGAATCTGAGTCAGAACCAGAGTCATTTCTTGACTCACACTACACACACACACACACACACACACACAAACTGCGGACCATTCCACAAGACCTGTCCAACACACAACAAACACTGTTTTCCTCCACCTCAGGAAGAAAAGCCTCTTTTCCTGCGCTCTCGCTCTTTCATCGACACAGCTGCACGGTCAGAGCATCGGTTAATCTGGATTTCACATCCGTGTGCGGATCGATCGCAGCTCCCATCACCTGTGGCTTCATTTGGCCTTGTGTAACAGCTTTCCAGCTGCTCTAAATCAAACACAACCACACTCACACACGCACTCTTACACACACACACACGTCTAGATCAGCAGCAGTCCTTCATCTGGACTGAATTAACCCGGATTAATGAGGGTGGACAAGGGACAATCTGTTTTTAAGAGCAAGAAAAAGCAAAAGAGCAAAAAAAAAAAAAAAGAAACTCATCACCATACCTGAGAATGACACAAAAATCATAGTTATATAGTCATTTATATAATCATCCAAAGGTTTGAGGGCAGTACCAGATTTTTTTATGTTTTTCAAATAAGTCTCTTCTGCTCACCAATGCTGAATTTATTTGATCAAACATACAGTAAACACTGTAATATTGTGAAATGCTATTACTATTTAAAATAACTGTTTTCTATTTAAATCTATATTGTAAAATAGTTTTTTTTTCTCTGATTTTCAGCATCATTACTCCAGTCTTCAGTGTCACATGATCCTTCAGAAATCATTCCAATATGATGATTTGATTTCTGATTATTATTATCAATGTTGAAAACAGTTTTGTCCAGTTTTTCAGGATTCAGATATAAAGCGTTTATTTTAAATAGAAAGCTTTACAGTCACTTCCAAACAATTTGTCCTTGCTGAATAAAACTGATTTATTTTTAAAAACAATCTTCCTGACTCGTTATGACTCGGTTATGAATGGGTCGTTTGTGAGTTTTTAGAATGAGCTCTTTTTTATAGTTATCACATAACTGATTTGCATGTAATGACACTGCTTGTAATTTAAATCATTTATCATGTTCCTGAATTGCTGACTAAAGGCCTTTTTTTTCCTTTCCATTTGACGCGATAAAGTGTTCATTTAAACTCATATTCATTTAGTCCTCCACTCCACTCTCACACAGAGGTAATGCAGTGTTTTACCGCAGTATCCACACCTGATTTTACCATCTGCTTTTCTGCATGCCAGCAGATGGTATTTATGAAGTATTTCGCAGAATAAAACGCTCGCACCAAAATATGCAGTTAATGTCCATGTTCAGCAGAGTGCTCGGTGGCGCCGCACATCTTTAATAGTGCAATAACTGATGAGCGGCTACTGTGTATTTTGCTTAGCCATCATCAATATGGCCCTACAGTAAGTGTTTAAGGACAAACTCAAGCGAACTCTAGCGCTGCTGTGATTTGCCCTCGGCCACTATGTCTCCGTGTCAAACTAAGATTTAACGCAGACATTCCTGGTCCGGGACCGAGAAACATGAGGTCACGTCTGTTGAACGTCCAGCCATCAACACACACTGACGTGTGAGGCCTTTCACAGTTACGTGAAACAATGTGAAATGCAGGCCGATTTACTTGACCTTAAACATTTCCCATTTGGATTCCCTCTCAGAATAACCTTAGGCTGTTGGTTTTGAAGAAAGTCTCTCCTGTGAATGAATGTTTGCGAATCATCTCTGCTGATAAAACCCCAAAAAGCACTTGTGCTGCCTTGCGTAACTAGTCTTCGGTCTGGTCCGATAATAATGCCTGTTTTAATGCATCATTTGGAGTGAACGTGTTGAATGAGAGAGAGAGAGAGAGAGAGAGAGAGAGAGAGAGAGAGAGAGAGAGAGAGATCATGAAATGAACACAGCTCCCCCATCTGGCCTAGACTCAGCACTACAACAAATCATTAACTAGAGGAGTGCAATCAAATTAGTTCTACAAGTATTAGGGTCTGTACACACACACACACACACACTGTATTCTATATCTATTCTCAGACTTTTGGACCCCATTATAACTACCAGATGATCTGCAAAGACACCTGTAGAAAATACTGATTAAAAAATGGTAGCTTAAATAGATTACACCAAAATATAGGATATAAACAACAACAACAAAAAAACCTACACCACATTTCAAATGTTTGGGGTCGGTAAGATTCTCTCTTTTTTAAGAAACTAGTACTTTCATTCTACAGGTACATTAAATTGATCAAAAATAAAAGTAAAGACTGTTGCAAAAGATTTGTATTTCAAATAAGTTCTTTTGAACATTCTATTCATCAAAGAATCCTGAAAAAAAAAGAATGTATCACAGAAATGTGTATAAGCACAATAGCTTTCAACATTGATAATAACACTAAATGCTGTGGAGTAATGATGCTGAAAATGTATCTTCGCCATCACAAAAACAAACTGCATTTTTAAATATATTCAAATAGCAAACAGTTAGGCTATTTTAAATTGTAATAATATTTCACAATATTGCTGTGTTTACTGTATTTTTGATCAAATAAATTCATAATGAGTAAGAGAGACCTCTTTCAAAAAACAAAACATCAAAATATTGTACCAACCCCACATTATTATATATAACAGTATTAAATGTCTAAAAATGAAAATATATCTGCTTTAATTTGCATACAATTTACTCAGAACCCAGAGGGTTAAAACATACAAAAGGGTAAAAAAAAAAAAAAGCCAATAGCCTTTATGTTATGTCACTGCCTGGCATTCATTATGTCAACTTTACATTCAACTAGGATAATTATAAACCTTATTGCATTGGCTCACTTGACCAGTTAAAAGAATCATTAGCGCCCCCTAGTGTCAAACATCCACTAATAAAAAAGCACAATATTTTTTCAAATGTTAGATGGCAAAATTGCACCATGTGTCTCAGTTGCCAAGAATAAAATGCAAATTTGTGACTATACGGCCTCTCTCTTCTGAGTAAATGGGTCGATGAGGCCTGGGAAAGGTAATCGGGGGTAACGCCACTTCCCAGCGTCCCACCACACGCACGCCCCGAGGAAACGGGAGCTCAGGGAGCCGAGGGAGAGCCGGGCACTGGAGTGCGGTGTCTGTGGGAGCGTGAGGCATTAATCCTGGAAGTGGATGTGGTCGCCCACATGCTCGCTGTGATCATTTATGCTAAACAGACTGAAGAGGAGAAATGGGGGGAGGTCACTCATAGCAATGCCTTTTGTGTTACAAAATAAAGCCTTTATAAATAAAAAGTGATTTTAGAAGCCTTAAAGGGATATTCACTCAAAATGTTTTTTTTTTTTTTTTGCTACTCGTTTACTACAAGAATTAGAACAGGAGAATTACAAGAAGAATCTTCATCCCATTCCAAACTACAGTTTAGACTCGAGTCACAGTGGGAGGCAAGATTATAAACAATTTAATTTAATTTAAACATCACAAAAAAAGAGAAAACTTGGAGTGAACTATTCATCCAGCTATTTTATGTTTTTTTTTTAATATTTTTTTTTTATCTATGTTCAGTTTGAGGTATGAGACCCCAAGGCAATTGACAACTCAAAACTCAAAAAAAAAAACCACACATAAATAAATAAATAATATTGAATATCATGTTGATCCTTCATGACTTCTTTGGAGTAGATATTATTAAAAAAATATCTTAACACATACATCAAAAATGTCTGTTGATAACAATAATTGCAATAAACTGTCAAGACTTTTTGATAGCCTATATAATGTAGAAGAACAGCACTGCCAACTGTTTTTGTCTGTAATGCATCTTGGTAGTTTTGTTTTATAAAGAAACTAGGTGGATACAATGGATCAGAATGTAATAAATAAATAAAAAAATACTTGAGAACAAAAGTAGACAGCGCTGAGAGGTGATATAAGGTGAACATAGTCACATGGGTTGATGAAAGAACTTCTCACACATAGATATGTCAGTATGATTTCATTCCTGCTCTTCACAATAACCCTGAATTTCCCCGTGCGACACTCACAGGAGCTCTGAACTCTTCCTGAAGCACCTTGATATTCCTTACAGGGAATATGTGTATATCACCACAGGAAATTCAATTTCAGCTTCTGAGGCGAAATGAAACATCACTGAGGGTGAAGCCAAAGTAAAGTGACTGACGGCAGAAGTTTCCGGAAGAATAAATTCTCGTCTTCTTTTCATCCAGTCCGCCAGGCTGGAGAGTTCACCGCAGTCTTGTCAACTTGGCGGTGTGCAAAACTGGTTAAAATATGAATATGTCCATCATAGAAGTCAGGGTTTGGATGGTTTTTAAACCAAACTGATTACATTTAAACATGCAAAGACAGATGATCTGCCACTGCACCAACTGAAGATCCAAATGTGTTTCAAATTCACATCGATCTAAAGGTCATGCAGGCAGCTTATTAGACTAACATATGACCGAAGCAGTTTGACACAATTTTAATGGTCTAATTTATAAATAACTATAAATAAACATCTGGAGGGAGTGAAACGATTGCAGAGAATGGATGGGAAGGGTGATTGCCGCACCGAGTGTAATCATCATGAATAAAACATGGAGAAACGCTGGTGATCTTGGTGTGTGTGTGTATGTGTGTATGAGTGCTTGTGGATCGTCGGGGCAGGAATTGAAATTTCGCTCATCAAACACAAACGTCTCCAGCTGCAAACAAGCCACAAACAAACAGCCTGAGACTCTCAATCCAGCTTTATCATTTAGCACTGCTAACGTGGAACAATTCGACAGAAGTCAACGTTAGGAATACAAATCATAAGGTATATGACCGTTCAGATTTCAATTACAAATTTCACGATGGATGGATGGACGGACGGACGGACGGACGGACGGACGGACGGACGGACGGACGGACGGACGGACGGACGGACGGACGGATGGATGGATGGATGGATGGATGGATGGATGGACAATGAGATCAATATTGAAGGGATAAGGACAGTTCACCCAAAAAAATCAAAAATCTTTTGTGTTTCGAAGAAGAAAGCAAGCCATACAAGTCTGGAAAAATAAGTGCCCTAAGCAAATGTTTGTATATTTGACCAGCGAGAGAGAACTTACAGCAAAGCCTGTGATTCTCTTACCTATAATGCCACAAGTCTCAGAAGAACAAAGCCTGCTGGGAAACCCTGCTGTGAAACCAACACTACCTGCTGGCAAAAGTGTGTGTCAGCCGGAGGAAAGAAGCTTTTGACCGTTTTATTAGAAGCTGTCCACAAGCAACATGAAATGTATTTTTTTTTTTGAAAACGGGTCCTGAGTTTACACTGTATGCGTATACACAGGGCTTGACATTAACACCCACCAACCCACCAAATGCGGGTGTATTTCAGCAGTGGTGTGTAACGCAGTCACTCCTACTAGCCACTTTGGCAGGCTGAATTTTAGGCATAATATATTTTTTTTTCAATTGTAGTCCTTTTAAGAAGGTATCTGAAATAATAAACTAAGTACAATCTAGTGTTGCCAAAAATATAGATTTTTCAATACACCACTTCAATCTGTCCGACGGCGAGTTGACACCCTTTACAGTCTATGGTTGACACACAAACCCTTTACTCGCTCGTTTAATTTGCTCCGGATGAATATTGTTGGTATTACAGGGTGAGGGATTGCACAAGTTGAGTATAATTGTACTCATTCCCTCAGATGTTGTGCTCACACCCAAAGTGCTTGCACAAGTATATTGGCTATTCAAAATACTATAATGGGTCCTTGCGTCATGTCTTAAAGCAACAGCAGCCTAATATACCGGCTGCCAGATAAAGAGATAATATTAAAAATATATATATATATGGCAGTTTTTCCCTATGGTATCGATGTCAAAATTGTGGCCAGTGAAAATACGGAGTGGCTAGTAACTTTGAAAAACCACTAGCCACAGTGGCTGGTGAGTAAAAAAGTTAATGTCAAGCCCTGCGTATACATATCATAAATAACTCTATAAGATCCATGAGATGGCTTTGGGCAGCATCTAGAGGCTATACTCAAAGCAAGATGGTTACAAAACACGTGAACAAGAAAATATTGAGGAAAACCTTAACCACTTTGCATAGCAACACCCTAGTAACCACCCACAACAACCCAGCATCAAAGCAGCTAGTTTTGCATAAGTGAACAACACTCTTCAGAAAATATAAAAATGTAGTTGAATAGCGATTTTACAGGATAAAAGAGATCCATAGCAAGAGTATTATCTACCATCTGCAACAGCCGCAAGGTTAACCCAAAAATACAATTGTGTTGTATATGATTAATATTAATTAATCATTAATCATTAATATTCTACAAGGTCAGATTATACCTGAATCATTTAGAGTTTAGAGTTTAGAGATATATGGAGATGCTTACAGGGATAATGCATAAAGACTTCTTTATGACTAATCCAAAAAAAGGTTCATGTTACATTTAAATATATTAAATGCATTGTGCATAAAGACAAGTATTTCTTTTTTTAGAAACATTAATAATTTTTGTATTCAATTTATGGAAATCCTCTCAAATTCTCATTATTTTGTGTGTATGGATGTAGTTTCTTTTTTAGGAAACTAAATGTATGGAGATTAAAATGAACAATTATAATAATACTTAATAATTAAAGTAGTGTAAACATAATTAAATGCTTAAATAATAGCAATACACGTATGATACATGTGTGAATACTGTATGATACGCAACTCTGGCCTGCGGGGATCTATGTGCGCCGGTACTACGAGGCTCGCAAATGGAGAGAGCGTGGTAGCTTAGCCCAAATGGCCGGTGAGGCCGAACACAGCTCTGGTGTTACACCTGGGCCTGCGGCTATCGAAGCGATCCGCGAGGAAAAGTGCTCGTGATTTTACTCAATAGACAATGAATCTTACAATTGGATCATACTACGTTCGAGGATTATGTGTTGGGCACGAGGAAGCCGACAAAGCTCGCCGCCTTACTGTACAGAAGCTTTTAGAAACTCACGATATATTGTGTGTGCAGGAGACTTTCTTATCAAAACAGGACTTAGAAAAGTTGAACTTCATACATGAAGACTTCTATGGGGCAGGGGAATCTACCACAGACTATAGTACCAGGATAATCCGTGGCAGAATTCCTGGAGGTGTTGCGGTGAAAAAAGTATGACCATCTGATTAAAGTGGTCAGGCTGAACGTTGACTGGGCTAAAAAGTTAACAATATGAATGCTCTGATAATGAATTTGAGTACCTTAATAGGCTGGCCTATATTATGGCTTATATACAAGACAATGCTTCTAGCAGCATCTTCATTGTGCGGGATTTCAACGCGGATCTCTCAGATGACAGGTCCTTGTTTGCTATTCATTTAAAGCATTTTTGCTCAAAAAATAGCCTTTGAAGCACTTTTACCTAACGACAGCTACACTTACATTAGTGAGGCGTGGCACACCCCTTCCAGGTTAGATCATTGCATATGTACCAGTGATGCTCTTGAATCTATTGTATCCATTTGGATTAACTATGAATTGGCTATCTCGGATCATGTGCCCTTCTCTTTGTTGGTGAATGTGGGCAAAGTGCCATCTCTTAAATGTGTGAGCAGTGAGACGCAAGTTGGAAAAATTAAGTGGTCCACCTTAACGCAAGAGGCCATTTGTACATATATTACCCAGTCTGGAACCAGGCTGAGTAATATTGAGCTGCCTAGAAGCGCTGCAACCTGTAATGATATTAACTGTCATAATCTGCAGCACAGAGTTGAACAGTGCTCATTGTATGATAAGGTTGTAGATTCTCTCCTTGTCTCAAGTCAACCTCTGTATAAAATGAAGACATATAAAGCTAAACCAGGCTGGAATGAATATGTGGAGCAGTCCCATGCTGAGGCTAGAAGGGCCTTTAAAGCTTGGGCTGAATCAGGCAGACCAAGTGTGGGCATGTGTTTGAGTATATGAAGAAAGCAAAAGCAAACTTTAAATATGGCCTACGGTTTATTAAAATTAATGAGAACACTCTCAAGGCTGACTTACAGGCAAGGAAACTGCAAAGCAATAGTCCTACAGACTTCTGGAAAGAAATAAAAAGAATGAACAGCAATAAACTACTCCTACCAACACATATTGATGGTGTAAATGGAGCAGAACGGATTGCACAGATGTGGCAGAAACATTATTTTGACATTTTCAATGCTGTTAAGAGTGATTTCTTTACTGTTGACACAATTGAGAAGAATGAAGATGTGTTTGTCACTCCACAAGAAGTCTTTGAGATAGTGATGAAGCTGGATTACAACAAGGCATGTGGTGCAGACGGGGTATCTGCTGAGCATTTAAAATATGCTAGCAGTAAACTGTATCCCTTACTCGCCATTTGTTTTACAGGCTTTCTAATACACCTGACCGATTATTGTCTGTCATTTTGGTCCCAATTGCAAAAGATAAAACTGGCAAAGTTAACAGTAAAGACAATTATAGATCTGGCCAGCACTCTGTCTAAGGTACTGGAAAGGTCCATTCTAAATAAGTTGGAAAAGTTTTTGCTGCCTTCTGATAACCAGTTTGGCTTTAAACCCAAACATGGAACAGATATGTGCATTTTTGCTTTGGAAGAAATCTTGGATCTGTATAATTGTCATGATGTGGTTTTGTGTCTTGTCTTGTTCTGTGGTTCCCTGTCTTGTTTATTAGTTATCCCAGGTGTTTCTTATTTCCCACGCCCCCTTGTTATCCCGTTAGCTCGTTTGTCCCTGATTATTTAAGCCCTGTGTTTCAGTCTTGTCTTTTGTGAGTTCTTGTTTGATGTTAGATTGTTAACGCGAGTGTTGGTTGTTCCTGTCCTTGAATCTTGAATCTTGAATCTTGAATCTTGAATCTTGAATCTTGAATCTTGAATCTTGAATCTTGAATCTTGAATCTTGAATCTTGAATCTTGTTCCTGTCTTAAGTTTAAGTTTGTAATCTGTTAAATAAAGTGTGCTGCCTGCATATGGATCCTGCCTCTCCTCTGCTTCATCCACACCTCGTTACAATAATAGACATGATACAACAATTTTTATGTGTTTTATTGATGCCTCAAAGGCCTTTGACTATGTAAACCATGAAAAATTATTTTCTAAGTTGTACAAGAAAGGTGCTCCAAAATGTCTTGTGAGAATTCTGTTTTTTTTTTGGTATGGCCATCAGTTAATGTCTGTAAAATGGGGAAATTATTTATCTGCATCTTTTTGTGTCAAATGGAGTAAGACAGGGCAGCATTTTGTCTCCGTTTTTATTTAATATATATATGGACGACTTGTCAAGGTTTCTAAATGACTGTGGAACGGGCTGTAGGGTTGGCAACAGTACCATTATTAACCACCTAATGTACGCTGATGACCTTGTTATTTTTTGTCCATATAGCACGGGGTTACAAAAGCTGTTGCATGTGTGCTCTCAGTATGGAACAGACTTTGATTTAACATACAACTCAAAGAAAAGCATTATCATGATAGCCCGGAGCAGAGTGGACTCCACACTGACATTTCCTGATTTGTTTCTGTCAGGTAATAGACTTAAGGTCACTATAATGAATGTAAATATTTGGGGCACTGAGACATCTACAGACAGTGTGGCATGCTCTATGGACAGGCTGATTCGCAGGTTTGGAGTGTGCTCAATACCTGTTGAAATCAGACTCTTTAAGGCGTACTGCATCTCCATGTATACTGCACACCTGTGGAGGCACTACAAAAAGAGTAGTGTGCAAAAGATAATTGTAGCGTATAACGATGCCTTGCGGATGCTACTGAGGGTCCCACGATGGAGTAGTGCGAGCCAAATGTTTGTAAATGTGGGTTTGCCAAACTGCGAAATCTTATGTACAGGTACATGTGCAGGCTTTCGAGCTCGGCGAACAGTGTCATCACTGCATTGACCAACCCTGGACTAAGCTCGGTGCGATATTCTTCTAGTATCTGTTCTCACTGGTTTATGAGCCTATACAGGAGATAAATGTATTGGTTTTATGTGTCTTTTTTTCTTTTCTTTTTTTTTTATGTAATATGGACCATTATACGTGTCTGAAATAAAAATAAAATAAAATAAATAATTTTCAAAACAAAACAAAACCATAATGTATGACCCCATTGTCCCATCCACTTTGACCCATATGAATCTGTATCATCAAAAAAAAAATCATCCCTTCTGTTTTCATTACGCCCCTGATGAGTGAGCTTTCCTTAAATAACATTAAGGTCACACGTTCGCCTTTCCTTCTGTGTCTGCTCTTATTTATCAAAGCTACAGCGTCGTCGATCCTAATGGCTGGTGTCTGTGTGGCCCTCGCTCTCGGACACGCACCGCGGCCCTTTCAGTGACCAGGGCCAAAACCGCTCCTGAATGGCCTTGGTAAATCAGTCTGTCGCCCTCCGTCCTGTTTTATTTGTCCTTTTTATCCCTCTCTCCTGGCAGATGTGGGGCCTGGGGCTGGCTGGTTATTTATCACCGTTACCTCTGGAGCCTGAGGTATGGAGGATGGGACTGCCATACATAAGTACACCGCTGTGACAAAGCCAGTCTGGAGTGAGACGAGTGGGCCATCTATCGCAGTAAAACAAAGATCCCCGTGTTCCTCCATAGTCTTAAAGAGAGTGGATTAATCAGAGAGAGCTCTAAAGACTAATATAACATCTTTGAGACAAAGACACAGAGGCTTGAACGTGTTCGATACTGGCCTCTGTTTGAGAGAATATTACAATATTCCCAAAGTAGTCATGATTTTATTCCAGGCTTACCCGTAAAAAAAAAAGTACTATGATAAAAACATGGAATAACATAGTACAGTGATATCAGGTCTTTTTTTGGCTATTATGAAACATATCATGGTGCTGATTAATTACCTCAGTGTACCATGGTATTTTAGTACGTACTGTATGTCCAAAAATGCATGGCAATGGTTCTTCTTGGTTAAAAACATCTTCAAAATATTAATTTACTTCTCTTTTTCCACGGCCTTCATCATTTATTTGAAAGAAACTATTAACACGATCGCTAAACTAAAACAGTAATAGTTCATTTAAATGTTTTACAGTACTTTTTATATTTTGCATTAAATACCGTTTAGTACCATTCAATGCTTTTTTTACATAAATGGGGTAAATCCAGTCATATTTCACAAGTTTGTTTTAGTTTTATCAATAAAAGGCAATATTTAAGGTAGTCGCTCTAACTCATTTTGGTACTGTATTGTTATTGTAAATAGGGTGAAAACACCATAATGTATCATTTAATGTATACAAATGTTTAAGAGTGCAATCTTAGCTTACTTATGGTAGCAAAATCAGTTTCTTCAAAGCATCAATTAAATATGAACAAAACAACTTATTTATTCATAAATATGCAAATAATGATTATTTTGCAAATATAAGTGGTCGCACAATTTCCCATATAAGCCGATTAATCATCATCAAAGCCCATGTTCCTCAGTGTCCACTAGAGGCAGCCTGTCCCGTCAGCGTCTCCTCTCCTCCTGCCGTCTGGCAGCGCTGACAGCGGATGACAGCTCGGAGGAAACACCACCGGGGATGAATTTATGGGAGTGTTGTGGCGATGACAGGCCAGGTGAGATAGGAGCGGTGAGGAGATGGATTGGATTTTCCCCAGTGTGTAGAGGAGAGGAGGAGAGGAGGATCTACAAACAGCTGGCCAGTCACTTATAAAGCTGTTTATGGTGAGCGGGACAAATGCCAACACAGACCACCACTATACAAAATCCTGAATTACACAGGCGGAGACCATCACACGAGTGGATACATCTGTGCAATGACGAGCGGCCACACACACACTTTCAGAAAGTGTTCCGTTTATATAATGCAACCCAGGATTTCCCCAAACGCCCCTAGGAGTTAAATTGTTAGATCGCGAAAAGAAGTGCCAATGGTGAAATGAGTTAAATACAAATAAAACAAATAATAATTGTTATTATATACATTATTATTATTATTTGTTAATTAAAATGCAACATATCTTGACAAATGAGGAAATGAGGAAACCACTTACATTAGTTAATTATTAATGATATTAATATTAACAACAATTATTTTTATAATTAGTTGTTATTCTTATTGTTATGATGAATGTTACAATGATGCAAATAAAGAGATTTTAAAGTGATTTACACAAAGCAAAAAATGTCATGCCTTAAGTGCTGCAAGTGCAAAACTGCAAGTGCTGGAAATATGCAAACTAAAAGCTTAAAAATCAGCAACTGAGCATGAAAATGGACAGATAAGATGTTAATGCAGAAAGTTTTCGCCACACAGGCTTTCCTCCCTAAAAATCTACCGTTCAGAATAAAGAGCAAGCACTGAATATAAATGACATATCAGACCTAAACATGTCTCTGTACTGACACTAGGATAGAGTCATTCAGCATACACTATTTTCCAAAGCAATTTGTAGTACGTTAATTATAGGACTAACATGGGCTTGAGAGTGTTTATCAAAGCAGGTGGAAGATTTATGTCTCGAATCTTCGAGATTTAACCAGGAACCAGATAATTACCCAAAAAATCAACTTGTGATTTAATGAGCATCACATTAAAATGCCATTGGTGACAAGAATAGCACTTCCCACTGGAACATCCCATCAGATAGATAGATAGATAGATAGATAGATAGATAGATAGATAGATAGATAGATAGATAGATAGACATGATGATGACTGAATCCAGCTACAGGCAGAAGGAAGAAGAGCCAGAATATTTGAGAAGATTTGAGAAGATGTGTACCCTTTGTCCACTTCAGCTCCGTTCCAGCAGGCCACTCCGTCTCCAGAGCCCAGATCGCTCACACACAGCCGGTCCGCCAGGCCACCGTAGAACGTGCGGTACAGACGCAGACTGCTGAGGAAGTCTCTGGAGACACAGAGATCAGTTCGTCTCAGGGTCTGTCCAGTAGATGGCGGACTAACACAGCTGTTCAATGTTCACACACTGCTTCAAGATGCCGTTCTTTAGGCAGTATCTATTAATAACACTAGACAAATCAATTCACTGTCTTATGTTTTTAAAAAGACCTATATTTTCATTTATATTTTGAATATCTTGTATCCCCTTGGTATATAAAAAAAAAAAAATGTTTATAATTAAAAAGATTTATACTTTAAAAATTAAAGTTATTAATATTAAAACAGTTACCATTATATAAATTATTATACATGAAATATTATATTAACACTACAAATGATACATGTATAAACACCCATTTATACTAAATGGGACTTATTTTATTTTACAAATATTTATTCCTTAATGTGAGACATTATATAATATTTAACGTTAATGTCATTAAGACAATTTTTTCAACATTTTATACAGAATATTAATTATTTAAAATATTATATTACTATATAAAATATTTGTATACATTATGTACAAAGACCAATTTATATTGTATTTACTAATAAAATATATTTTTCTCTTTATATAAAAACAAATTGCATAATATTTTAGATGAATGATTTTATTATTATTGTAGGAGCCGTGTGTAATTTGTTCACCCACTAGATGGTGGTGTGCACCAGTGGAGCAGGGGAGAGCCACACCTGTTCAATCACATCATATTTACACTTCTGCACTGGGTTGAGTCAGGAATGGGACAGGTGGCGGGATATATGGTTCTTACCATAGAACCAATGCCTTTTAAACTGTAACATACATCCCAGAAAATGGACAGCAAACTGTTCAAACGGATACCGCTGTGTGGACATTATTGTAACTATGCGTGAAGAACCGCTTTCCTGAGCTTATAGGAAAGCCACAATTATGTATAATATTAATATGTAGAATATTATTATTCATCATGTATGTACAAAGTCCATGAAAAATAGTAATAAAAAAACACGTCCAGAGCTTTGACTGTGTATGAGTACGTATACGAGTACGTGTGTTGATGTGGTTTCCAGACTCACTTCCTCCAGTTGCTGAGTGTGTCCTCTGTGTTTCTGCCCACTGTTTTCAGAGGAATGGATCCTCTGTTGTCCTGAACGCTGGTCACGTGCTCCTGCTGTCTGCTGGGGTGACCACACACCTTGTGCACCTGCAGAAGTCAAACACACTAACGGTTACTAACACATCCACCGGCGGGTCTTTAATCGTGGCCAAAGCTCAGAGCTGCAGGTCAGGTGTTGATGTGGGTGTAGTAGCACGATCAGCCACTAGGCCAAGCTGTTTTTTAACTCATGCAACAACAGGATTCACAATCTTGTTGCCTCTGAAAGGTCGACTTTGAGACGGTTTCTCTAATGAGGATCTGGGGCTGGACTGTAAAAGTGTGAGGAATAGAGAGCATTTCTTTCTACAGGAGTTTGGATTTTGAAAAGGACAAACGTGACTCAGTCAGTGAGTCAGTCAGTCTGTAGTCTCGGCATCAGATGGCACATTCATCAATTGTTCACAGATTGTCTGGTTTGCAGATAAAAATGGCAGATCTGCATTCTGCCTCATCTGATGCCAAGCTGTTTGAAACTACCAGATCCAATCCGACGGTTTCAGGAGTCGAGCTGTGCAGGTTTTTATCAGGCAAATAAAGTTGTGTTTACAGAATGCAGCTGTAAACTGTAACAGTCAAAACTGTATTACTTCAATTAAATTAAATTAAATTGTATAATAAATAAATCTTTGTATATATAATAATAATAATAATGTTCATTGAAAGGACTAGATGTTACAATCCCTAATATTTGCACCACTTCTAATTTGGGAGTTCTTAAAGGATGGCTGCTATAGAGCTTTACCAGCGGGACACATCGTCAGTTGTGTACCACAGCATCACCAGGTGATGCAATATATACTTATAAATACATTATATATACAAAGACCAATTTATACTGTATTTATTTTACGAAAAAAACAAAACATTTTTGATTAATAAATAGATAAAAAAAAATATTACACAAAATATTCATTCATCACAATAATATCACTTTTAAATATTATGATATTAATTCATTATATATGACTATAATTAGTTGATTAAAATATGAATATTTAAAAAAAATTATATATGTATACGGTATATATATTCGTTTTATACTTTATAAGTGTTTCATCATGTGAAGCCGTCTTTGCACTGATGTCAGAAAGATCATTCATTTGCTATGCATTATGATCTTTAGTTTTGTGTCCATCAAGTTCCAAATTCAATGAAAAATAATGAAATGAGATGAATAACCTTTCAATTCTCAAATATTTAGCCACATAAACACGTGTATTACCACATGGCTTTAATTGAATTTCCAGCAAAAATAACTATATTATGGTATGTAGGCATATGTACAATTACTCACATTGTGTTATTGTGTTGGACAGTATGACCAAAATATTATATTACAGTATGAGACTAAACGGACAATAATAGGTTTTTGTTGTGTTTTATGAAAATCCTCATTCCTCCAGAACAACTATGGTTCGGACTTGAATGAAACAGGTCATATAGACTGTTTTTATTGGTCTAATACAAGCCGTGATGTCCCACACTGACCCTAACCAATGACAACACCTTATTAGAGACTTGATTCTGATCCAGTTCCACACCCCGACCCCTGCAGATCAAGTGTCACCCAATAGCTGACAAAGTCATGCGGTTTAAAGGCTTATTTCTATGTGCAGACACACACACACAGTCTGCAAACATTTCAACACAGCACAACACGATCTGAAAACATGTGTACTGGATCCCACAGAAGCCCACTATGGTTTCTGGCAAACTCAATTTGGCTGTGTCCAGAACACATCGGCGTGGTGGACCGTGTCTCGGCAGCTGCCCACACCGAGGGTATTTTGAGAATGTTCTGGGCTCGCTGGCAGCATCATCGCACGTGTGACTGTGAGCAACTGATGTTCAGGCCGTACCGCATTCCACGCCGTCCAAGCAGCAGTTGCACGATGGCTTTAAAACACTGCTTGAGGGATTTTCAAGGCATGAAAATTGCAGAAATGCAAAGGCCAGTGTTTAGGTTTAGTGTTTACCTAATTGTGAATGCACGTCATTTGGACGAGCCACAGCCATAAAAGTAAATGAACATTGAGTCTTCAGGATTTTATAGACTAAATTAAATTCTAAATCTCACGTCACATGCTGCCATCAAGTCGCTTCAGAAATAACTGGCAAATGTATTCATATATTCCAGCCAAAATTACTTACAGCTTGAATAGAGCTTTTTCTGAGAACTTCATTTATGTATTTTTCTTCAACATTGGGTACTTTTATGCCCTGTTCTCATATATATTCATTTTGGAGTACATGTCAAACTATACTTTTTATCATTTTTATTTGATACTTTTCAGCTGAATTATATGTAGATTTCATTGATTTACACTATGAAACATATTTTAAGAATATAAATGATCAGATATTTAAAATTAAGATGATCTAAACAAAAGTGAAAGATTATTATTATTATTTTTTTTTTTAAGTCAAATTGTACCAGAACTGAGAAAATATTATCTAATTTGTACTTAGAATACATAAAAGGATAGATATAAAATTAGTTATTTAAAAAAAAAAATTCATTTTCAAAAAGTCCACCTGGCAAAAGTGCCTATAGATTAAATATTGATATAAATATACATTCCTGTAGCCCTAACAGTGGCATTAGCAACAGCGAGGTCATGGGTTCGATTCCCAGGGAATGCATGAACTGATAAAAAGCATACTTTGGATAAAAGCATCTACCAAATGCATAAGAGTAAATGTAAAAATTCCCAAAAGTAAAAGACTTCTTTGCATCAAAAAAATACATCTAAATGACAACAGCTGATCCTTTTATCCAAAGCAACAGTTCATTTATTGAGGGTCATTTGACCATGAGAAACCTGGAGTCAACTCATTTGCTCAAGATCTTATGCATGATCACTTCGGATCCTACGACCTGTGCTTAGTACCTGAGCAGAAAGCCGGGGTGCGTTCTTCTGTGCGTGGGCCACTGCGTCCCTCACCAGCCCGTGAACTCCCAGAAGCACATGCTCCAGGTCTTGTGCCCCGTGCATGCGGGTGGAGAGGGTCTCTAGCGACCGCACAAACTCCCTCCAGTGGGCGTCCACTTCAGCCAGGCTGGCGAGACACCCTCGGACCACGTTGAGGCAGTAGCCCATGCAGGGCTTGCTGGCGGTCAGACCCTGGCAGTGTGGACAGTAGCTCATCCTCAGAAGGCCACGTCTGCATTCCCGGCTGAGCTGAATATGGTCGGTGGTGTTGATGACCTCGATGCCCAGGTGAAGCGCCTGCAGAAACACTCGTCCAGGCAGAGAGGCGCGGGAGATGTGCGTGGCGAGACGGCCCGGGGCTCCGCCGTACGGCACCAGATCCCGACACGCCGCGCGGACACACTCGGAGTACACCGGAGACAAGCGGGACAGACCCGGCTCGACCAGTCGCTCGTAAACAAGAGGGAACAAGGCGTCGAAAAGGCGCTGTGAAGCTTCTTCCAGGCTGAGCTCGGAGCCCAACACGAAGAGCCCCACATCTGTGAAAAACTCCCCCACGGGAGCCGCCGCGGGGCTGGCCAGGTCCCGGTACGTGTGGAGGAGGACGGTGTGAGTGTGGTTCTCCGCCTGACGCACCAGGGAGTCCACGGTTTCTGGAAGAAAGACAAAGAAAAGATGTGAGAAACGGTTTAAGGGAAAGTTATTACATTTAAAAAAAAAAAAAATCTTTTGTTGTTCTTTGGAATCACATGATAAATATTTTCAAAGTCAATGTCAACAAATTAATAAAACACAAACTTTCAAGTGCTATACATGTTTGTCCTTTTAAATTGCTCAATATACACTCACTGGCCACTTTATTAGGTACACCTGTTCAACTGCTTATTAATGCAAATATCGAATCAGCCAATCACATGGCAGCAACTCAATGCATGTAGACATGGTTGAGATCTACTAAAGATCAAACTGAGGCCCTGGTTACACGAGAACGATTCCGGGTGAAAACGTAAAAATATTTTATCGGATGTGCCTTTCGTTTGCACGGCGACGCCATTTTTGGGGCTTAAAAACGCAAAAAAATTAAACCACCCTCCAGAGTGGAAATCTTAAAAACGCTCCACCTTCGCGTTCCCGTGTAAAGGGTAAAAACCAGTAAAAACGCAAATCTGCTCTTGTCAAGTACGCGTTTACGTCACAGGCATTCGCCAGTACAGGAAAATAACAACCAACATGTCGGATTAATTCCATACGTCAGACCTCCAAGTTGCCCTAGCAGCTCTGATACACATACACATGCTGAAAGTCAAATCAATGCTGATACACATGCTGAAAGTCTTTTCAGCAGTTGTACAAAATATTCTCAGATATTGGTGTTGTTGTGTGGCAGTGCTTCACATCGCCACCTAGCGCCTGGAGTGCACACTACATCGAGTTTCACACACTTCTGCGTCACCATATGCACGCAGATTTCCCCCTCATAACGCTTGTCTAAACGCAGAATAAAAAGTGATAACGCAACGCCACTTTTGCGTTTTCTCTTCTGATCGTTTCCGTGTAAACATAGCCTGAGCGTCAGAATGGGGAAGAAAGCTGATTTAAATGACTGAATGTGGCATGGTTGTTGGTGCCAGACGGGCTGGTCTGAGTATTTCAGAAACTGATGATCTTTTGGGATTTTCAAACACAACCATCTCTAGAGTTTACAGAGAATGAGGTGACAATGCCTTGTTGATGCCAGATGTCAGAGGAGGCCAGACTGCTTCAGCTGATAGAAAGGCAACAGTAACTCAAATAACCACTTGTTACAACAAAGGTCTGCAGAAGATCATCTCTGAACACGTCAAACCTTGAAGCAGAAGAGCTTCATCAGCAGAAGACACACACCGGTGTCACTGCTGTCAGATGAGAACAGTAAACTGAGGCTACAATTCACACAGACTCACCAAAACACTGCAACAATTACATAATAGGGTTAGAGTTTGGTGTAAAAAACACTAAAGCATGGATCTATCCTGTCTTGAATCAGCGGTTTAGGCTTCTGCTGGTGGTTGTGTAATGGTGTGGAGGAAAGTATTCTTGGCCACCAAATCAGGATATTAAAATGATTTCTGAAGGATCATGTGACACTAAATACTGAAGTAATGATGCTGAAAATTCAGCTTTGATCACAGGAATAAATTACATTTTAAAATACATTTAAACAAAATTACAATATTTCACAATATTACTGTTTTTACTGTATTTTTTGATCAAATAAAAGCAGCCTTAGTGAGCAGAAGAAACTTCTTTCAAAAACATAGGATTTTTTTTTTTTTAAGTGTACCTTTAACATTGGCATAAAAATATTTTTAAAATAAAATTGCAATGTTCTCTCTGGTTCACACTATGAGTGCAAAATCTAACACCACAGAAATGAGTCCCAGACCCTTTGAAAGCAGCGGAGCAGAGAATGGCACTTCCTGCAGGCGAGCTCAATATGAAATGCCTTTTTATCTGTGTGCAAAGAGATCTAAAGAGATTCCTCAGTCCAGAGAGAGAGAAATAAAAAGGGGATAACAAGACAGAGAGAGCTTGAAGATACAAGGGTGCAATGATGCCTTGAAGCGCTCTTCATATATCTGTGTTTAAAGAGCTTACAGCACATCCAGAGATCATCTGCCTTTTTATTATTCTCTATTATGTCTGTTTATGATGCCCAAAATCATCTTTGTGCGCATTCTCCAAACACTCACTCAGTGCTAATTCATATGCATTTATATGATCTATAAACCACAGTATCACAGAGAGCATTATGTTGGAAATGACTCATAACTATTGTAGTTTTAATGGCCTTTGGTTTCATTATGTTTTCTGTTTCTTGTAAAAGAAGCGTGTGACTTGAGGATAAGCGAGTAATATATCTGAATCCAATAAAATCACAAATTATGCATTCTAAAAAAGGACGAGGAAGACAGACCGATGCAGAAATGCCATATGCAGAAATAACCTGATGTCAGGTTACAGGTTCAGCGCAGCAGGACGTCCAATTCCCTGCGGGAATCTTTTTGCCTGTGGATTGAGCACGACTTCCTCAGTTATAACAATATCTTTGCTGCACTTTTTTTGAGCCCCTAGAAATACCTGAAGAAGAACAGAACAGTCTGCACTCCTGCGTCTTCTCGGTAAAACCAGCTAAATTAATCTAAGAGGAAACACTGTAAAATTATACCAAAACATCCTGGATAGTTGCTTAATTTATGCTCGGAAGCTGCTTAAATATTTATATTTATATATTTATATAAATGTTTATAAATATGGGTGTGTTTATATATAAACAAAAAATAAAAAAAAACTTGTTTATATTATACATTTATATATTGATATATATATGTAAACATTGTATACAAAATTTTTTTTAATATATAAAAAAGCATGTTTTAAACAAACTAACTATAACTTGCATAAAAATATTTATACATAATTGTAAAAATATATTATACATAATTACATTTCATTTATTTTATACATTTCATTTTAAAGGTGTTACATTTTAAATGTAAAGTGTTGGTAACACTATACTTAAAGCCTTTATGCATTATAAATGTACATTATATATTATATATATGTAACCAAAGTTAAAATGTATTATAATATTTTGCAGTTTCCTTGTTACGTCTGTATTTGGTTTATTGTCTTTTAATGCATTATACTTTCTAAAGGTGCAACATATGTACTATGTATTACAATTATTCATGAGATTTCAAGGAATAATTAATGCATTAAAAATACTTTAATAAAGGATTTAAGTAAAATGTTACCGCAATGTTTATTGATAATGTTTGATTTGAATAAGATTTGAATGAATAAATGAATAATAAAATATTTTTTTTCATTAAATCAAAAGGGTGATGATGGTCAGACCCTCATTATGTCTTTGCACCCCGGCCAGTAACTCAACGAATCCAATTTTTCTTTTGGCACTTGATGAGTGTTAATGTTGGTCCCCGATTGTGGCTTTGCACAAATTACATTGCTGGCATGCTCTCTATGGCGTGATTCTTTAAAAAAAAAAAAAAATGTCTGACAACAGCTTTGGATGTGTGTGGGTAAGATGGGTCAGGGTGACTGGGGGCGAATCAAGCTGAAGGGTGAGACGTTGCCCTAAACCTGTTGTACAGAGAAATATGCCTGTCTGAGAGCCGAACACATCATGTGCCTGTCATGGGTTGTGGTGTAAGAGTGTGATGAGGGTGAGACGAGTACAGAAAAAGAAAGATAGATCTGAAGGAGTAAAACAGGGTGCTTTTTAGAACATGCAGTGGCTTGAGTGTATCATAAGCGATATATTTTTTTGTGAATACATACTGATTAATGTATTTTTAAATCTAAAACTTACTCAAATGACCCAGCCTAAAGAATACAAAATAATAGTAAACATTCAATAATTTAACTCTCAATCTATTTAATTCTGAAAATATCATTTTTCTTTGAAATATACACTACTGTTCAAAACTTTGAGGTCAGTAAGGTTTTAATTTAAACAAATTAATACCTTTATACAGCAAGGATGCATTTAATTGATCAAACGTGACAGTAAATGCATTGATAATGTTACAAAATATATATATTTAAAAAATAAATGCTGTTCATTTGAATTTATGAAAGAAAAAAATAGTTTATTAAAGCAGCAAATCAGCATATTAGAATGATTTCTGAAGGATCATGTAAGACTGACTTAATGATGCTGAAAATCTAGCTTTGATCATAGGA